>OZ010609.1:52768038-52773038 GCA_963932145.1 Acanthosepion lycidas | reverse complement strand
ATTTAATTCAAATAATTATATTGATGTTTTCGGCTCGCGTTTTGAAACTTGAGAACTCTTATGTAGCGTGTTGGAATCATATTTTGAAATAAATAATTATATTTTTAAATAAATAATTATATTTATACTCTACTTTTGTATCGAGCACTATTTTTTTAAAATAATAACAAAAATACTAAAGAACTTTGGATTATTTACCTAACGAAATCTTCCCTATTTTCTATATATTTTTCACACACACACACACACACACACACACACATATATATATATATATATATATATATATATATATATATATATATATATATATATTTCTTCAGTTATTATTATAATGGGCACTTCTTGTTTCAAACAGACTCCCCATTGTTCATCGATCAAACAGTGGCTATGATATCTATTTGCCTGCGCATTCGAAAAATATAGGTTAAAATCAGCCTAGCTTACTGTGCCGTATTCGAGATAAATAATGCAAAAAGAAACAATAATTATCCCTACAATGTGGAGCCCGGTTTTTGATATATACAGTATTATACATTTTCATGACTTAGATTACTTGAATAAGCAGGTTGATA
Organism: Acanthosepion lycidas; assembly: GCA_963932145.1. Lineage (NCBI taxonomy): Eukaryota > Metazoa > Mollusca > Cephalopoda > Sepiida > Sepiidae > Acanthosepion > Acanthosepion lycidas. The sequence continues at coordinate 52,772,463 of OZ010609.1, read as the reverse complement.
TACGTAAAATACAAATTGTTTAATAAAGGAAATAGTTCATATAAGGCTCCACTGATATATATATATATATATATATATATATATATATATGTGTGTGTGTGTGTGTGTGTGTGTTTGTGTGTGTGTGTGTGTGTGTAATGAAAAACAAACCACTTTAAGGTACCATTACGATAATTTATTTCACCTAAATCCTTTCTTAAAAAAGGATTTAGGTGAAATAAATTATCGTAATGGTACCTTAAAGTGGTTTGTTTTTCATTACATATTAGCTCTGTCCTAACATTGAGCTCTCAGGATTTGATCCTCTTTGGATTTACCAATTCGGTTTACCAAGTTCCTTATAACTTATCTATTTATATATATATATATATATATATATATATATATATATATATATATATATACATGCTTGCTTGCTTCAATTTCTGAATATCAGTAGCTTTATATTTTAAAGAATGATAGTGTAGCATTGTGTGTATTAGTATATATAAATATATATATATATATATCTGTCGGATTTATATCCATTTATATTTGCTTACATACATATATATATATATAGAGAGAGAGAGAGAGATAGATAGATAGATAGATAGATAGATAGATAGATATAGTGTGTGCGTGTCTGTGTGTGTGTGCGTGTGTGTATGTCACCGTTTGCGTTACTATATATATATGTGTGTGTGTTTATGTCAATTTGCATGTGTGTGCGTCTGTTTGTGTCAGGATATGTCTGGACGCCATTGTGTGTATATTATTGTGTGATAATACATACATATATATATATATATATATATATATATATATATATATATATATATATATATATATATATATATATATATATGGTGTATATTATTATTGTAAGATGCGATAGGTCTTTTTAGGGGAGGGGGTTTTTCATTCCAGTAGCACAAATTATAATTATTCGAAATGCGAATATGGTTAAGAAAAACAATTTCGTAAAAAAATTCCTATAAGCTTAAGTTATATGGTACTGCACACAAATAGTCAACTACTAAAGATTATTTGTTAAAGGATTCCACTAATTTTTACGTTATCCATTTACGTTACGGTATTTTAGCTTCACTGTGCCTTTTCTAAAATGCGACAGTGGAATGGCGAACGATGCCTTCCAAAAGTTAAGCAAAGTATTCAGAAACATGAAAATTTCGTTAGAAACAAAGAAAAGCGTACTGAATTGTTACATAATACCAATCTTTCCATATGGCAGTGAATGCTAGACAATCTCCTCACAGATGAAGAAGAGACTTCAAGCAACAGAAACAAAGAAAAGAGTACTGAATTGTTATATAATATCACTCTTTCCATATGGCAGTGAATGCTGGACAATCTGCTCACAGATGAAGAAGAGACTTCAAGCAACAGAAACAAAGAAAAGAGTACTGAATTGTTATATAATATCAATCTTTCCATATGGCAGTGAATGCTGGACAATCTGCTCACAGATGAAGAAGAGACTTCAAGCAACAGAAACAAAGAAAAGAGTACTGAATTGTTATATAATATCAATCTTTCCATATTGCAGTGAATGCTAGACAATCTTCTCACAGATTTAGAAGAGACTTCAAGCAACAGAAACAAAGAAAAGCGTACTGAATTGTTATATAATACCAATCTTTCCATATGGCAGTGAATGCTAGACAATCTCCTCACAGATGAAGAAGAGACTTCAAGCAACAGTAACAAAGAAAAGAGTACTGAATTGTTATATAATATCAATCTTTCCATATGGCAGTGAATGCTGGACAATCTGCTCACAGATGAAGAAGAGACATGAGTCAACATTAAGTTGGTTCTACAGAAAGATCCCCAGAATGCGATGAACTGAAAATTGGAGCAATGATGAAGCTTTGGCGTATATTGGCGATTGTAGGAACCGGGTCCAAAAGCAATTATTCAAATTAATTTCTTTGAATTGTAAATTCTTTGAATGGAAATTAATCGAAAAGACAATTATAGTAAATGAGAATTATTCGAAACAACTATGTTTGAAATATGTATGTGGTCTTGCTTTGAGAGGGTCAATGCTGGCTTACCTTGAACTAATAGCACCCTTGAAGGATGGCATAGGTTTTTGGTGGAGGGAGGCAATTGTCATCCCAATAGCAGGAATTATGTAACGGTCAGTTTCAATTCGATTATTTGAACACTGTTCAAAAATAATAATTCGAAAAACATTCATTCCAAATGTAAATTGCTTGAATGAAAATTAATCTAAAAGACAATAATACTAAATGATAATTATTTGAAATACAAAATTCTTTATTGCTATAAAAATGTAAAAATTAAAAGAGGAAATACACAAATGATAATTATTCAAAATAAAATAAAAAATTAGTAAGAAAAAATTCCTTATAAGCTTAAGTTATATGATACTGCACACAAATACTCAACTACTAAAGATTACTTTTTAAAGGTTGCAACTAATTTTTTTAAGTTTTCTATTTACGTGGCGCTATTTCTTGGCGCTCTTGATATTTTGACGCCCTGCTCTTACTTTGAGAATATCAATTTCCTGCAAGTCCAGTTCTTTTTTTAAGAGCGTCTAAGAATTTCCATATTGTGGTATGATGGTGTGACAATTGCTCCAAAAAAGTGATCTGCCATTCACTGTGCCATGTGTCCTTAAGTGGATAAAGGCGTTGGTTAGATCCAGTGACAGGACCCAAAGCGTGTGAGTTCAATACCTAGTCAGAGGGAAATTAACAAGAGATAACTGACAACTGACATCCATTAAACATGGCACGTGTAACTAGAACAGTCTACCCCAGTGAGCGAAATAAAGGGTTCAGTTCGACATTCCAAACACCTGAAGAAGGCCGGAGCGTACAACGACCGGAATGTTGTGATAAGTATGGCGACAAAGATGGACAATTGTCCGAATAATGCAAATAATGTACATAATACCTAATCTCAGAAATATAGGCAATTATTTTCGAAGAATTATTTTCGAACAATTTTCTCAATTCGAAAAAAATATTAATTTCAAACTATTTTTTTATTTGTACTATTAGGTTGGTGCAAAAATAATGACGTAATAATGTCGTTTTTTGACGTATCTTTTAGCGTCAAAAAACGACATTATTACGTCATTATTTTTGCACCAACCTAATACTTTACTTCTTTAAATAACAGCCATCTCACATATTTTTATTGTTATTGCAATATTTTGTTGGGGCTTTCTTAAGCTCAAATACTTAACGACGAGATAGGGCAGCTTATACGGATATTTTATTGTCGTAGATGTCGCCGTGAACATATTCAATAATTACCTTAAGAGTTATGATTCATCAGAAAATATGAATAAGAAAAGCATTAAAATTTTCACCGTTAAAACTAGTATATATTTAATATGCCTAAACCTACTTATTATTGGTTTAATGTTTTAAAATTTATTTAAATTTGTTGAAGAATATTATTGAGTTGGCTTTTAGAAGCCTGGCAGGAAAAATTATCTTGCATCCCTGTTAAAATAGAACCATTATATTAGGAACAATATGGTTTTTGTTAACGCAAACACAAGAGATAGTAGCCTCAACACAATGCAATGTATTCATTCCAAAAGGCTAAAATTTACGCATCACCGATATAGCCAACAGAACCTTCACAGACACGTCAAGACATGACCATTCAGTCGGTTTTTCCTCGAGGTACGTGACTCACACCCAAATCTGACTTTTTTCTCTTTTTTAGCAGAGAGAGATATTTTTCGACGCCATGCTCCAATGGTGATGTTGGACATTCTGGCCCTGTTCAATAAACTGCTAAGCTATAAATGTAATTTCTAACTGATGGGCCTGTACGGTTCTCTCGGGTGTAAACGATTGTTTTCTTATTTTCATTGCTACAAGTGCTTTCTGAATATAAATGAAATGTGAGGCAGTAAAAAAAAAAAAAAATTATTATTTAACTTTTTCCTTCAATATTATCATTCAGCGAATATAAAATCTTAGCTTCTGTTGACAGGTTTTAAACATTTAGTCAACACACACACACACACACACATATATATATATATATATATATAAATATTATAATAAAGAGAAAGAACAGTAAGATATACGTATGTTCTTATTAATATTTTTTTACTTTTACAAAACAGTGCTGAATGAAAATTTCCAGAACATTAATATTTTTCTTTTTACAAAGAAGTGCTTAATGTAAATTTACAGAGAATAAATAGTATAAATTTACTAATTTGAAATATGATTCTATCGGTACACAGGAATTACCAATTTCAAATACATACATACAAACATATATATGTATATATATATATATATATATATATATATTGGGTTGAATAGATGTGAGTTTCTGACCCTGGGTTTCACGCTTTAGCGATCGTCAAACTCACATCAATCCAATCAAATATGTTAGTTCTATCTCTGATATTGAGTG
>OZ010609.1:52700538-52765538 GCA_963932145.1 Acanthosepion lycidas | reverse complement strand
TGGAAGATATGTGATACCAAAAAGACAAAGACTGCTTATGGCTACAAAGGACAGGAAGTGGTGGAGAATTATGATCAACCATGTTCTCAACATAGACGCAAAAAGAACACAATTGTGACAACATTTCTGTGTACGATATGGTACTATGAAATAACAGTTTTTACTGGAAAACCAGGGATATTCCCGGATTCTCCATTCTTAATTGTTCAAAATTAGCCACAATATATATATATATATATATATATATATATATATATATATATATATATAAACTTCATAGGCCTCTGTTACTAATTTCTAGTTGACCGCTGATGACTGAAACCACAGACAGCAAAAACGCGGAAATGAAGATCTTTTAGACATATTTTATATGCAGTAATTTGTGTTGAAGATCATGCGTGTGTTCGTGTTTACAGTTAAACATGATTTCGTTGGCGTCTTTGAATAGAAATTTGACGACTTTCTAAATTTATATGTATTTATATATGGATTCTTGGTTGTCCAAAAATGCGAGGTTTTACATTATTTTTTTTCATTTTATTTTCGACTCGTACACGCGTTTCCGCGTATACACGCACTTGTGCCCTACAGAAAAGACGACTTGCTGACTCTTAGCATGCGTCAAGCGGGTTTGTATCTCTTTATCTACCCATCTCTCTCTTCATTTCTTTACTGCTTCGCCTTCTCCCTAAGCCACCGACGACATCCTGTTTCATTCCAGTTTTGTTCACCTCCACACCGTCCAGCTGCCTCGGAATTTGCCGAACAAACATAAATGTGTAGCTGGAATGGAATTCTGAATGTCTGAAGCGCGCGAATTCTTTTGATCCGTACATGATTCATCGTTGAGACACTGAGCGCCCACTAGCAGCATTCAAATCGCGACAAGGAAAAGATAATTCACCACTCCAACCAACCAACCAACCAACCGGCCATTCATCCATCTCGTTTCTTTTAAATACTGAGATTATTATCAATGAAACCACTGCTACTAAGTGTCGGCTGAGACGCAATTTACAAACCCTACCATTGCGTTTTCTTAGGAACAACCACCTTTTGTCGGGGGGCAGTGGTTCAGAGGTCGCGGTGGGAGGTTTGAGATTTGGATGAGCATCTAGTTTCGTGTTTCCTAACTGAAGGGAATTTTCTTTGGCCTTTGTTAAAGAACAGTTCGGTTTTTATTGCGACATTTTCTCTGTGGTTGTCATGTTTGTGGAATTTTTCTTCCCTTCTTAGTGTCCTCTGTGTCATGGCTTTATTATCGTGCAGATTTTCTCAGCTGCAATTTTTCCCCTCTCTTTTTCTGGTCATTTCATTGATTGGGCGAGATTATTGCGTTGTCGAGTAGAACTTTTACCGAAAACGGATCAGTTGTTAATGTGGAGACAGGTTAATGAAGAAAAGAGGTTGAGAAAAACAACCTCATGTCTGATGATGTCCCTAATATTTATTTGTGTATATTTAACTCAGTGTTTATATGAATGTGCTTACGTCACTGCGCGTACATCTGTCAGAATATTTTAATGCAACTGTTCGCCAAATGTTAGGCCCAAGAACCACTCAAGGTAGTAGATTACTTAATGGGTTTGTATTATAGATTTAGGATTTAGTTTGGTTTGGTTTGGTTTGTTTTACGGCATAACAGCCTTAATGGGTTATTTCATCCCGACAAAATTTTTAGTGCTGGTAATATTTTTTCCAAAAATATATCTCTGGTAATATTTTTTCCAAAAATATATCTCTGGTAATATTTTTTTCCAAAAATGCATAGCTGGTAATATACATTTTTTTTTCAAAAATGTATTTCTACTGTGATTTGTTTTGTTTTACGGCATATCAACGCTATTGGGTTATTTAATGCCGAAAAATGTTTTTTTATTATTTCTGGCAATATTTTTTGTTCAAAAATGTATAGCTGGTAATATTTTTTTCTTTCAAAAATGTATTGTTGGTAATATTTTTTTTTTCAGAAATGTATTGCTGGTAATATTTTTTTTCAACAATCTGTAGCTGGTAATATCTTTTTTTGTTTTTTCAAAAATCTATTGCTGGTGATAATATTTTTTTATAAAGAATTTCTGGTATCAAAACCTATTTTTACACTTACATAGTGTTTTGACTCCAGTTTGGGTCTTACTGTTTACCTATAGTTGGGACCCTAAAAGGTACTATCACCCCGGGTCAGGGTGGACCTGAAAACACCAACAATTAAGAGGTGGTTCCACGCTCATCAAAACATCCTGATCAGAGGCTTTACCGAGGACAGGGATGTAGTTTATCGTCATATCCTGGACGGTAATGATTTAGGAATTGAAGATGATGCTTATATGCATATTAGATAACGATTAACGCTAGACTTGAAAAAAGTTAAGATTATAGTAGTCTTTGAAGCCCCTTCTTGGGAGTCTGTTCGAAAAAATAGCTATTAGGAAGAACATATGTAAAAGGACAGCATAATAAATGCTTCGTTGATCTATTAACGTCCCACAGTGAACGGAACGCGACGGCTATGCACAGTTATTCCTCTTTTCGTCTATCTATCTATCTATCTATCTATCTATCTATCTATATCTATCTATATATATATATATATATATATATATATATATATATATATATATATACATGCTTGCTTCAATTTCTGAATATCAGTACCTTTGTATGTTAATGAATGATAGTGTAGCACTTGTGTATTAGTATATAGATAGATAGATAGATAGATAGATAGATAGATAGATAGATAGATAGATAGATAGATATAGTGTGTTAGTGTCTGTGTGTGTGTTCGTATGTGTATGTCACCGTGTGCGTTACTATATATATATATATATATATATATATATATATATATATGTGTGTGTGTGTGTGTGTGTGTGTGTTTATGTCAATTTGCATGTGTGTGCGTCTGTTTGTGTCAGGATATGTCTGAGTGCCATTGTGTGTATATCATTGTGTGACAATACATGCACACACACACACACACACACACATATATATATATATATATATATATATATATATATATATATATATATATATATATATTACGACATTTTTCATTGGATAATTTAGACAATATTTGCCTAATTATTTGCAACTGGATCCTATCATATTCAATGGCAAATTTTTGGTATTTTTATTAATGGAAGAAAAAAAAACTTTTCCAAAACAAATTTTCTGTATTTATCTGATAGCCTAAATTTTCTCTCTCTCTCTTTTTCTCCCTCTGTCTGTCTGTCCCTCTGTCTCTCTCTCTCTCTCTCTCTCTCTCTCTATATATATATATATATATATATATATATATATATATATATATATATATATATATACATCTGTTACCATTTGTTTTTATTCTGTGAACTTTACCTACCTCTGACCGGTAAACGTTAACTTGCCTTGACATTACCCTAGAACTTTACCTGCTTAATAAATTCTGTCTACATGTTCTAAAATAATTTTTGATTTAAAATTCATGCGCATTTTTTTTAAATTCAGGATCTCTTTATGACATATGCCACAGGCCCCCACTACCTAAATAGGGACTTGCTTTCATTATTACACTCTAATAAAATATGTCAGTTGGTCAGTTAATTGCCATACGTGATACACGGCTGGGCGATCATGTCTCTTTCAATTCGTGTCTTTGGCTTACGGCCATATCACGTTGAATAACCGGTTCATGTACAATCACTGAAATTAATTGAACTTGATCGTACGAGAACCGATGTTTCAACGTGATATGGCCTTTAAGCCTAAGAGATTATACAGAAGGGTGTAAGAACAGGGAAAACGTGTTCTTAAGAAAACAAACTTTGCTCAGAGTTCAATGAAATTGTAGAGAGCAACGCTTACCTCTACACTGAAGAAAAAGAAGAAGAAAAAGGAAAAAGAAGAAAAGAAAAAAGAAGAAGAAGAAAAAGAAGAAGAAGGAAAAGAAGAAGGAAAAGAAGAAAAAGAAGAAGAAGAAGGAGCACGAAGAGGAGGAGAAGAAGAACAAGAACAAGAAGAAAAAGAAAAAGAAGAAAAAAGAAAAGGAAGAAGAAGAAAAAGAAGAAGAAAGAGAAGAAGAAAAAGAAAAAGAAAAAAGAAGAAAAGGAAAAAGAAGAAGAAGAAAAGGAAAAGAAGAAGAAGGAGGAAAAGAAGAAGAAGAAGAAGGAGGAGGAGGAGGAGCAGGAAGAGGAGAAGGAGAAGAAGAACAAGAACAAGAAGAAAAAGAAAAAGAAGAAAAAAGAAAAGGAAGAGGAAGAAAAAGAAGAAGAAGAAAAAGGAGAAGAACAACAACAACAACGACAACAAGAAAAAGAACAAGAAGAAAAAGAAAAAGAAAAAAGAAGAAGAAGAATGTGCATGAAGAGGAGAAAAAGAAGAAGAAGAAGAAAAAGAAGAAAAAAGAAAAGGAAGAGGAAGAAAAAGAAAATGAAGAAGCAGAAGATGAAGAAGAAGAAAGAAGAAGAAGAAGAAGAAAGAAGATGAAGAAGAACAAGAACAAGAAGAAAAAGAAAAAGACTAAGAAGAGGAAGAAGAAGAAGAGGAGGAAGAAGGATTGACATTACACTCCAATATTTGAAGATTATAGCTATCAGGGAAGCAAGCAAGGCAGGAGTGCCACTAGCACGCAAGGGGTTACAGAGGATTGGGAACAAGATTAAAGAGGCTTATTTGAGGAAAGGATAGAGAAGGACGAGGAACAAGATCAGGGCATCAGAAAATGTCGATTGACATTACACTTGAATATTTGAAGATTATAGCTATCAGGGAAGCAAGCAAATGTAAGGGAGTTCCATAGACGGGAACTGCGAGCGAGGAAGCTGTTGGAGTGGAAGTGATGGCTACATTTAATTGTTTCGACAGTGAAAGGTTGGGATCGAGATGCCAAACTAGTAACAAGGTAAATTCATGCAATTTGGGAATCAGTAAAAGTAGCTCGTTGGAGCAGTTACCGTGAAAATACTTGTAGAAGAGAAAGAGAGAGAAGACCATGTACGTCTGTAAGAAAGTGACAGTAAACGAGATGACAAGACCCATCACATTTCATATCCGTCTCTGGATTTTGTCGAGTGATGGCAAGGTCTCATCATTTTACAGTTGAAAGTGCTAGATGTAACCGTAAGTTCTATGCTAAAAAATTCTTCTATCGCACTTCTGGCTTGTGAAACTTTCTACTCTCTTCTTAATTCTTGTTCTTTTATTGTTCTCTCTCCTTAATAATTTTTTTTCTCTCATATTCTCTGACACTCAGAAACACATTGCGTACTAATACATTTAAAGCGTAAATAAGCACGCTATCTATCTTTTTAAATCGGAATTTTCTCGTGCTTTTAACTATTTAACGTCCAGGCTCGTGCAGTCTTTTCCCGTCGTTTAAGGGTTAACGACAGCGGAGAAATCTATCGACTTTATATTTAAAATGGGTATTGAACAATATATCTCCTGACATTCATTCGTCGGGTCTTACCCCGAAGCCATTTGACGAGTCATGTTTTTGTATAACTGTTAAATGCAAAACAAAGTGACTTGCTCTAATTCACCTTAGCGAGTCGTTTTTGCCAGCAGACAATCTAGAGTAAAAAAAAAAAAAAAAAAAAAATTCATTCTTTTAATTTCTCTGCGTCGTATAATTCTAATGTAAGATTACTTGGTAATCGGATTTAAAAAAGAATTATTCGATTAAAATGACTAATTACCAAATATATTTTCGGCTGGCAATTCCAACGCGCCTTTTGCCTGTGACTGTGAGCAATTCATTTATCGGAATTACAGTCGAAAATTAAGATCGAAAGTAATTCTTAACTTTCTTCGGGGGAAAAGCCGGAGAACTTTGATGTTTTCTAGATTTTTTTTTTTTTTCGATTCATTTTAAATGTCAACAACATTGTTGTTGCTATTGCGTTGTTGCGTGTTGCGTGTTGGCTAAAGCGTTGAATTAGAAGACCTCAAAATAAACAGTTTGATATAAAAATCAGTGAATAGGCCTCGTTTGCTTTCGACATTTAAAAGTACACGACATTGGTAACGAACCAGTAACCTAATTTGGGATTATTTTATTTGTCCTACATGGGTCTCACGGAAGATCATGCAAAAGTAGACTTTGCACTCAGAGTTCTTCAGAGAAACCAGGTGAATTGAGGAAAACAACACACAACCTATTTAGTGACTTTGAGTAGATTGCAGATCAGGTTTTGGTTTGTAGGTTGTTTTGTTTTATGGCATATCAAAACCTCAGTGAGTCATTTAATACCAACATTTTTTTTTAATAGATTCATAGCGATAGTTTGGTAAAAAAGAAGGTGTGTATGTATACATATATATTTAAAAGAATTTTGGGCACCTCGATGTGGTGTAATGCTTAGCAAGCTTGTCTCGCTAGAAACAATTACGACTGAGTAGTGAGTTCGATCCTCACTGAGTGACCCATACTTCCGTCCTTGCTGCCCTTGGAAAATCACTATATTTGAACCATTTTTAAATTACTCATATTTTTGAGTACAATTCAATTTCCCTTAGGAAATTTGCAATCTTGGATGGTTTTATTTTCATAAAAAGTTTTTTTTTTTTTTTTTTAAATACTCACTTGCTAATGTTTTGTTCACACTAGATCAAAATCTACAAACGCTAACATTATATGTTTCACTGTAAATTTTAAATATCACTGATATTAATTTTTCCTTAAAAAATATTGCTGTTAATAATTTTTTTAATTACATAATATTTCTGGTATTAAAACCTATTTTTGCACAAGTTTGGGTGTTAACTATTTTCCCATAGCTGGGACCCTAACAGGTGCTACCACCCCGGGTCAGCGTGGACCTGGGAACGCTAGCAATTAAGAAGTGGTTCCATGCTCCTCAAAACCTCCTGATCAGAGGCCTTGCTGTTGGATGTAGTTTATCGTCATACCCAGGATGGGAGCAGGTTTTGGATTAAATAGCTAAAATAACAAAATTTATTAAGATCTGCAAGGGACTAGAAGTTGCAGAGAGCCATGATCGCTAATGTCCTGAAAAAGCACAACATATAGAAGAAGTAGGTAAACAGGGACTGAAGAAATTGGATGAGAGTCCCACAGGTGAGAAGTATGAGAAAAGGATAGATGGGGCAAGGGATCTAGCTAGTTCAGCAGTAATATTTTAAACTTATGAAATATAATTGACGTCAATTAGCCTCAGGTTATCCGCGTTAAATGGAAACAGACAAAGAGAGTTAAAATTCTGACCGAGTCATTTTTTGGAATTAACATGAAGCTTCGTAAAAAATTGAATCTATTTTCTGTCAGATTATAGGCTAAATCGCGAGAGAGACAGCGCCTTTGCCTCACGTGACAGGCAGTTTAGAATGAGGAGGGCTGTAAAATCGAATTTCTGCTACTACTCGGACATATCCAAATATGGAAATACCGTGATAATAAATATGTAGTGAAAAACCGCATCGGAATCTCTATGAACGTTAACCGCCATCCCTAACATCCTTTCGGCAACTTTTATATACCTGCCTGCTGAGGTTTCAGAATAGGCTGGCTGCACCTCTGCAGAGGGGTAAGCCTCCACCCCGATCAGGCGTGATGGCTATAACGATAAACTACATCCGGCAGCAAGACGTCTGATCTGAAGGTTTTGAGGAGCATGGAGCCACTTCTTAATTGCTGGTGTTCCCAGGTCTACCCTGACCTAGGGTGGTAGCACCTGTTAGGGCCCCAGCTATTGGCAAATAGCTAACCCCCAAATTGCGGTCAAAACACTATGAAAGTGTAAAAATAGGTTTTACTACCAGCAATATATTTTTGGAAAAAAAAGTTACCTGTAATACGTCATTACCAGCAGTACATTTAAAAAAAATATGTTACCAGAAATATATTTAAAAAAAATTACCAGCAATTCATCATTGCCAGGTGTACATTTCTGTAAAAAATCAATTCTGGAAAAGTTATTCAGCTTTCACAAGCATGCACATTTGATGTGATCAAGGATCGTCATTTTTCCCGAAAGGGCGTGCTCTAGTCCTTAATTCTAATCCGTTCCGTCTTTTCTCGCAGGTGGTCTCGCGTCTCTGAAACCTGGCTGTCAACGAGAAAGGCAACTAGCTAAACATTCCATCGCGCTTTTAATAAAAACAGGACACGAAAGCCGGTGCGCTCGATTGACCTATTTTTTTCCAAACCGTCCCTTCTTTGAATGAGGGCGTAGACACTGAACACGTAGATGCTTTTCTCCGCTTTTTTTTAAACCTGGGTAATTTGCCTTCATGTCTGGAGAACTTATGTCCTTTAAAGAAGGTGTTCTCTGTGCTGGGAAGCCATTTTGTACGCATCCTTCATTAGCCTCCTGTGGAGACTCTCAAAACTTTACAATACGGATTCTTTTAGTAAATACGACAAACTGTCTGCTCAGCTTGAATCTCATTTCGAACAGCAGCTGGTTCGCAAACAACGACCATAATTGTAAAAGTCAGGTTCTCTATCATTGTCCCTGACCCTGTTGACCTAATTCTCTGTCAAACACAGTTCTCAGATGTTTAGCCATTTTGAAAGGCCAGGCGTAGAGAGAAAATGACTCTATAAAATTCATTCCAAGCTTAATTCACATTCTATTTACAAGAAAAGGCAAACAATTAAGTTCCGTGATAATAATTTACAAAAAAAAAAAAAAGAAACAAAAATGAGATGAACTGACTGACCGTCGTGTTAGTAACTATACCTTGCTTGATGAGCTGGTCGAGAGCATCGCTTAACAAGGAATATCGCATCCTATAGTTTTTAACGCCCCCATAGGCAGTATTTTAGAAAAAAAAAAAGATTACAATCAGCTCGGTGATGAACCGAAGAGGGCTTGTTTTCATTCTTATTCATATATGGAGGCATTTAGAGGTGGTGTAATATTTAGCAAGCTTTTCTCGGTAGATCAATTACGACTGAAAAGTGAGTTCGATCCTCACAAGGTGCTCCATACTTTCGGCTTTGTGCCACATCTAAGCTACGCTTAGAAAATAACCATATCCCCTCACATTAAACCGGCCTTTTTTCAAAACCTGACCGCGTGTGGGGTTGAGTAAATACAAATTACGACTGAATTGTTTGGTCCTCAGTAAGTGTTCCACACTTTTGTCATGTTCCACATCTAAGCTTTTTTTTTTTTTGTTGATTGAGCGTTTCTTTTCTTTTCGATTATTTTATTTACACTCTCCATTTCATGTGTAAATTTTTATGTATTCTTCTGATATAACTTAAAAAATGGAAAATAATTTGTGAATATTAAATTTTTAGCAACATGGAAGTTTTATTAAGATCACTGGCGTAGTTGTATTGTGGTGGTACATGTGGGATTGCATTGGGAAGGATGGGTTCTTTTGGTGATTGTTTATTGAACGGGCCGAAAGTCGAATTAGGCAGGTGTATAATAATTTTCCAAGCGTAGCTTAGATACGACACAAAGTGTGGGGCATCAAGTGTGGATCGAACTCACTATTCAATCTCTATCTATAAAAGGCAGAATGTGTGTGTGTGTGTGTGTGTGTGTGTGTGTGTGTGTAACGAATGCACGGCCGCAATTTTCGACGGATTTGCACCAAAATTTATATGCACATGCTCCAAGTTAGAGAAAAGGCCAAGACTCACTTTGCATTTCCCAACTCCCATCGATAATGGAAATAATCGATTTTTACGACAGTTTTCATATAATTTGCAGCTATTTTCTACTGGCCAGAGTGAGAGCCTATAGCTGGCTGCCACGAATAGGCAGGAAGATTCTATTGGCCAACGTGAGAGCCAACAGCTGACTAACACGAATGGTAACTAGCATGCAAAAAAGATCGATAGCTGCATTCGTCACAAGTGGGAAAAATTAAAATCTGGATGGCACTTTACTCCAATTGGCTCATTCGCTTGCTTAAACTCAACGTTGATTCTGATTCCGCAGAACTGGGTTGGGTGTGAAAAAGTAATTGTTATTAACATTTTTTTTTTCATTCGGTTTTTCCAGTTACGAAGCTGATCGTTTTGTGTTCATTTTGCTTAGCTCTTTTTTCGTAACAGATTTAATGTTTAGTATAGAGCTTAGAAAAAAATTCGCAGTGTGAGATAGGCAAGAAGTAAGGCATGTAGCAACATCAGCACGGCAAAGGGCACCCCTTTAAAGGCGAGGAAGGGCAAAAATATTTTAAGTCAAGTGATAGCGATTGCTATATGAGTCGTACGATTTTTGAATCAAGCACGGGTAACACCGGGCCATGCTGCTAGTCGTAAATATTTCTAGCGAGCCAAGCTTGCTGACCATTACACATTATTACCGCCTCGAGGTACCCTGATTAGGCAGGTGTATAATAGACAGTGAAAAACCGTTTTCCTTTTCTGTCAAAGATGAACGTGCAGAGTTAATTAAATCATCCTTTTCCCATGGGATAACAAATAAATTTTACACTGGTTTTGGTTACAGGATTGCTCTCTCAGGCCTCCACAGTAAATATTAACATGAATTGATCTAAAGAATTAAATGATTAAGTTGCTCAAAACAAGACTATTTCGAACTGAATCATTGTAATTACAGTTAAATTAAAAAAAATATTATTCATTTGCCTCGTTTTGAAATTGTATTCGGTGAGAGTTTTACAGATTGAACATTTTTCTTTAAATTCAACCCCAAACAAGGTGATAACTCCACTAAGCCACAACAGTCTACCGAAAGCGAGAGAGAGCGAATATACTTTAGTAGGAATCGAAAACTAGTAGAAATATAGTTGTTGAGGGAACCGGAAACCCAATCCTATAACAGGGATATACCACTAATCATATTAAAAAAAAAACCGGGGAGGGGTGTAAACCGGGCGATAGATGAACCTATCTACTCCAATGGTGCAAAAAAAATAAAATAATATTATGGATAGTACGCATTTCAGAGGTTAGTGCTATACTTAGGTATTATAGAGTTGTAGCAGAATAGAGAGGGAGCTGGAAACCCAAATCTACGCAAGAAACCAGGAGGAATATAGTGTTGTCCTGTTAAGAATTAAGAAGGAATCGGAAACCCAGCCCTAAACAAGAAACCAGGAGGAATATAGGATTTTCTAGATATTAGAAGGGACAGGACCCCCACAAAAAAAAAAAAAAAAAAAAAACTAAAAAAGAAGCCAGGAAGTATATATCTTTTTCCTAGAGTTTAGAAGGAATCGGAAGCAAAACACTAAACAAGAAGCCAGGAGGAATATAGTTATTTCCTAGAGATTAGGCGGGACCAGAAATCAAATCCTAAGCAAGAAACCAGGAGGAATATAAGGGGGTCATATAGTTTACACTGAACCGGAAACAAAACACAAAACAGGAAACAAGGAAGAATATAGGGCTTTCCTGGAAGTGAGAAGGAATCGGAAACCCAGTCCTATAAAAGGAAAACAGAAGGAATCTGTCCTAGAGTTTGGACGGGACTGGAAACTCAATCCTAAACAAGAAACCAAGAGCAATATAGGATTTTCCTAGTATTTAGAACGACCGAAAATAAGGCTAAATCTCCTACTCCTCTCCAAAAGAACATGGGGCAATGTCAAACGGACGATAAACGAACCTATCTAATCTTATTGTGAATCTTAAGAAACAAACCGTATAATGTCTCGTGAGAAATTGATTCTCAAACAAAGGACTTCCGTGAATGCAAATCTGCCTTCAATTGAAAATCTGATATACCTCCAGTATTCCTAAACAAGAATGCAGGAGACATATCGGATTTTCCTAGAGATTAGAAGGGACTAGCAAATCAATCCTAAACAAGAAATCAGGAGGAATATAGGATTTTCCTAGAGTTTAGAAAGAAACCGGAAACAAAACACTAAACAAGAAACCGGGCGGAATACAAGGTTCTCCCTGAATTAAAAAAAGAAATCTGAAGCGCTGTCCTATACAAGAAACCAAATGGAATATAGGTTTGTCCTAGAGTTTGGATCGGACAGGCAACCCAATCCTAAACAAGAAACAAGGAGGAATATAGGATTTTCCTAGTATTTAGAAGGACCGAAAATAAGGCTAAATCTCCTACTCCTGTTCAAAAGACAATCGGACGATGAGCGAACCTATCTAATGTTTTTTTTTGTGTTTATTAAAAAACAAACCGTATAATGTCTCGTGAGAAACTGATTATCAAACTATACACTACCGTGAATGCAAGTCTGTCTTCAATTGAAAAAGAGACTTGGTAATTTTTGAAACACAAAATCACTATCTTATTTTCGTATAAAAAGTTAAGGTTGCCAGTGTTTAAACTAACTTAGAAATGTGTCTCGTATAAATTTGAGAAGAGAAGTGACCGTTTTACCCCATGTATAATAAACATTTTTTTTTTCGAAAAAATAACAAACAAAATAATGTGTACGTTTTATGAACAGCTACAAAAAATCTCCAAAATATTGCCGTTTTATCGGTGGATTTCAATTGCGAAATGACTACTCCCCACAAACATGCAACAATTTGACCCTAACATTCGGCGATTACGACCCCATAAGGATGTCAAATACAATAATATATACCTACCAATACTTTCAAATGTAAAATAAAATAAGAATTCTCATAAAACTATTAGGTTGGTGCAAAAATAATGACGTAATAATGTCGTTTTTGACGGTAAAATATACGTCAAAAAACGACATTATTACGTCATTTTTTTTGCACGAACCTAATAAAATAATTTTATTCTATATTTTAAACTATTTTTTTTGCGAAAAACTGCATACAGATCTGGTATCGAGCAAAATGAGGTTAATGCATCTGCGCAGTAGGCACAGTATAGGTATTTCTGTTACTTTTTTTTATAAATGTGGTGATCAGAAATTTTGATAAATATCTACAATTACATCTTGAATAAGATTAGAAAACGCTGGCCGTAATGACATTGAAGAACTACAATTTATAGGATTTGATTATCAAACAAGGGGTGCGTATTATGCGTGAGAAGAAGCATTTTCAGCACAATTTTAGCGGTGCGTATTATATGGATGAAGGGGGATTAAACATTGGGAATTACGGTAAATATAATTTTTCATATGCCAAAAACGTCAGAAGAAAATCTGAGACTGTTTAATATTCTTATTTTTATATTAATATACTTAGAAACAATGTGAGGTGCTTTATTTGCATTATTCGGACTATTATCCTCATCTTTGTCGCCATATTTATCACAACGTTTCGATCAAGGACACATGGATAAATGCGTTGGTTAGATCCAGTGACAGGACCCAAAGAGTGTGAGTTCAATACCCGGTTAAGGCGGTGGAGAACTTTCAGAGGGAAATTAGCAGGAGATAACTAATAACTGACATCCATCAAACATGGCACGTGTAACTAGAACAGTCTACCCCAGTGAGTGAAATAAAGGGTTCAGTTCGAAATTCCAAGCACCTGAAGAAGTCCGGAGCGTACAACGGCCGAAACGTTGTGATAAATATGGCGACAAAGATGAGGACAATAGTCCGATTAATGTAAATAATGTACATAATACCTCATCTCAGAAATATAGACAGATACTGAAAGGCCGAAACATTGTAATAAATATGTCGACAAAGATGAGGACAATAGTCCGAATAATGTAAATAATCTACATAATTCCTCATCTCAGAAATATAGACAGATACTGAAAGACCGAAACATTGTAATAAATATGTCGACAAAGATGAGGACAATAGTCCGAATAATGTAAATAATCTACATAATACCTCATCTCAGAAATATAGACAGATACTGAAAGGGCGAAACATTGTAATAAATATGGCGACAAAGATGGGGACGATAGTCCGAATAATGTAAATAATGTACATAATACTTCATCTCAGAAATATCGACAGATACTGAAAGGTCGAAACATTGTAATAAATATGTCGACAAAGATGAGGACAATAGTCCGAATAATGTAAATAATGTACATAATACCTCATCTCAGAAATATAGACAGATACTGAAAGGTCGAAACATTGTAATAAATATGTCGACAAAGATGAGGACAATAGTCCGAATAATGTAAATAATGTACATAATACCTCATCTCAGAAATATAGACAGATACTGAAAGGGCGAAACATTGTAATAAATATGTCGACAAAGATGAGGACAATAGTCCGAATAATGTAAATAGTGTGCATAATACCTCATTTCGTAAATATAGACATACAATGTGTGGTGATTAAATGTTTTAAACCAAGAAGCCATGTGTTTAATTTAAATTAGTTGTTTTTTAGCCTTTTTCCCTGTCAGATTTGGTTTATAGCGATGTCAGTTTTTTTTTTATTTACTGAGGCGACGCAAAGAAGTCAGATTCCTGTATTTTTTTTTTTACCTTATTTATTTATTTATTTATTTACTTTATTTATTTTTGTAAACACTTTCTCGCGGAATTTTCAAAGAATTCTGTCTAATTTTGCCATATTAGTATTAAGTGGGGAGACGCAACCCAAAGCATTCTTTTAAGCATATTTGCACAATTTAAATCTTCAGAGGAAGATTTCTCTTAAATTCTGCATAATCCATTTCATATAAGGAAATACTCCTTTAAAAATGATATTCAGAATGTAAATTTAGAATTTTTCATAGAAGGAACGTAATTTTCGGGAGGATTGTAACTTCTCGAGCGAAGTATATGTAATTACCTTAGGGTATTTGACGCATAATTCAGTAGTAAATTTGGCATAACTAAGTCATCGATAACCCTAAATGAATTAGATGTCGCCTGGAAATTCATATACACCAAAATCTTAATAAGCTTTTGTGCAACTTTTTTATGAGACATGGGGGATCCTGGCTCTCCACAATTTCTTTTTCTTTACAGCTTTTGTCTTTGTCATTTTGTCTTTTGTCTTCTTCGTCTCTCACTGAATCCATGCTCTGCCAACCGTTTACACAAACTTGATACGTAAGTTGTTTATTGTATCCTCTCTCTCTAACTCTGTCTCTGTCTCTGTCTGTCTCTCTGTCTCTTTCTCACACATATACACACACTCTGGTATGTTCTTTGAAAGTCAAAATCTCCAAGCCTTCATTCTGCATTATTTGTGCTAGAAATTTCAGTTTTCTCTTTTAGATTCTTGTATAATTGTAATTGTTCTTTCCAGTTTCGCGTAAAGCTTCCTCAAATGTTCAATACATGGGATTATCAGCGCCCTTCGGGAGAACCAAATTCCTGTTGCCTCAAGTCGCTTCTTCACCCGTGAGGAGATTGATCAATATTCACCATATAGGAACACTGATATTACAAAAGAGTGCAGCAGTCTTTGCTTTGTTTCCAACAAAACTATCCTGATTCTTAATACTTTACTTAGGTTTTTGAAGGCATTTTCGCGATTTCAACGCACGTTCAGATTTTGATGACCCTTCTTCCATATTCTGTTAAAATATTTCCTTGATATTTACTACGTCCTGGGTATGACAATAAACTACATCCGCGCCCTGGGTATGGCGATAAACTACATCCGTGCCCTGGGTATGACGTTAAACTACACCCGCGTCCTGGGTATGACGATAAACAACATCAGCGCCCTGGGTATGGCGATAAACTACATCCGTGCCCTGGGTATGGCGATAAACTACATCCGTGCCCTGGGTATGACGTTAAACTACACCCGCGTCCTGGGTATGACGATAAACTACATCAGCGTCCTGGGTATGACAATAAACTACGTCCAACAGCAAGGAAGGCCTCAGATGGTGTTTTCAGAAAAATAATGTTGCCAGCTATACGTTTTTGAAACAATAATGTTGTCAGCTATACGTGTTTTTTTGGAAAAAATAATGTTGCCAGCTATACTTTTTGAAATTATAATGTTGCTAGCTATATATTTTTTGAAAAAATAATCTTCCCTGCTGTATGTTTTTTAAAAAATAATGTTGGCAGCTATATGTTTTTGAAACAAATAATGTTGCCAGCTATACGTTGTTTTGGAAGCAATAATGTTGCCGGGTGTGCGGGTTTTTTTGGAAAAAATAATGTTGCCAGCTATACGTTTAATTGTACTGTATATTTAATAAAGACATTTTTATGTTTAACGTTCTTTTTATAGATACAAGTATTTAAGTAAATGCTCTGTTTATAATAAACAGTATTAAATAACATTTACCGGTCTGAATGTCTGAGAAATTTTCATAGAAAATATTCGTCCTTTGACAGGATTACGAACCTGCATCCTATACGGAACCGTCATTTACGCTGACGTGCCTTGACCGCTCGGCCACAGAGGATCGTTCGGTTGGCAAGGTCGAATTTACTGCTTATAAACTTCAATCTTCCATGAATCTCGAATATTCATAACTGCTCATGGCATATCAAATGTAAACAAATGACGTCATACATTAAGAAATGGACAAAGTCCGACAATTTATTTATTAAAGACATTTTTATGTTTAACGTTCTTTTTATAGATACAAGTATTTAAGGTGCTGGAGGCATAATGATCTGGGGTGGTATCATGTAAAAACATTAGTGGTCCCATGGAGAGTACTAGATGGCGTCAAAATGACTACTGATGCATACATAGCGTTTATGAAGGAGCATCTTGAACCGTGGATGAAAAGGCAAAGAGTTGCCTTCAGAAGGGCCATTGTTTTTATGCAATATAATGCTCCCTCACATGCTACTCACAAGACTACTGAATATTTGAAACAGTTAAGCTTAGATGGACCTCAAAAAATGAAGTGGTCAGCAAATTCTCCGGATTTGAACCCAATCGAAAACCTTTGGAGCATCATGAAGCGAAGACTGTACGCCAACGGGCGCTAATTCAGGAGCAACGCTGAGTTTTGGGAGGCAATTCTTGCCATATCTCGCGGCCTTACAGCAGATGACATCCTACAATTAACAAATTTTATGGATCGTCGACTTCTTCAAGTAATTTCAAAACAGGGAAAGAACATTCACTATTAATTTGTTTAAAACTGTGCCTTTGTTTTATCTGTTATTATTTGTTTGATTATCTTATTTATTAGCTTCTTTTCATCATAAACAATCACGTGCAACATTAATAAACCTTTTGTTTGCTCAATTCTGGGAATTTCACTAAACCTTTTTAATAATTTGGCACGCACAAATCACCATTCTGATAAAAAATATGGCGCCAGTTTGTTTACATTGCGCAGATCAGTACGGAAATTTCAGTGATTGCACAGGTCTGTGTTGCCAACATTGTGTGAAAAGTTTGTGTAAATTGATTGGATGTGTTTTGAAATATTAGAACAAAGTTATCTCGATAATAATTTGGCACGCAGTTTATAGACTGTGGGGGAAAATCAATATTCGTACACATGAAAAATTGAATTTTTATAAATGTAAAAGCCTTAAATAAAACAAATTTTGATACATTTTATGTGAAAAGATACATTTTATTAAAATTATTAGGTTGTACCAAAAGTTCGTAAACACTTGCAAAAAATTGAAATTTTACTCCCCAAAAAATTATTCCTCAAAATAAAGACCATCCTTTTCCAAGACTTTCTGCTATCGATCTGCAAGCTTTCGGATCTGGTGAAAGTACCATTCAGCCGGCTTTGAATCAAAGAATTCTTGACACGCTTCCTCGACTTCATCAAACGAGTCGAATCGGCGGCCCTTCATAAAGTGTTGCATTGAGCGGAAAAGGCCGTAATCTGATGGAGCACAGTCAGGACTGTAGGCTGGATGTGGCAGAACATTAACACCGTCTAGCTCTTCAAACTTGTCTTTGGTCTCCCTGGCGGTGTGTGGCTTGGCATTGTCCTGCTGCATGAAAGAGCGCTTTCGGTTGATCAGAGCTAGGTACATTTGCTTCAACTTTTCGTAGACCCACTCCAGTTGCTGACAGTAAAGTTCGGCACTGATGGCACGACCATTCGGAACCAACTCAAAATGCACGATTCCTTCAAAGTTCCACCAAACGCACAACACGATTTTCTTGCCGAATCGATCTTGTTTTTTGAACTGACGGTGTCTCTTGCCCTTTCTGAACCCATCGCTTGTCTCGATTGTGCTGGACCAGATAGACCCATTCCTCGTCCGATGTCACAATGCGTTTCCAAAAACCCTCGTCCAATTGATTGCTGAGCAATTGACGGCAAATTTCAACTCGTCTGTTGGCTTGTGCTTCAATGAGTTCGTGCGGATCTTGGCGCGGCTTTTTGTGAACAAAATCAAGTTGCTTTAAGTGCCGGTGAATTGTCGATTTGCCAAATCCAAGCTCATCAGCCAATTCTCGAGTGCTCGATCAAGGCGCAATGTCCAACCCGGTTTGCAAGTCTCCATCGTCCAAGTTTAACGGCCGTCCCGATCAAGGCTTATCTTCAAGACTCATGTCGCCAAAATCGAAACGCTTATACCACTTTGAGATCGCCGCATATGCAATTGTTCCTTCAAATCTCTTCTGCAGCTTTTCTGGTTGAAAGACTTCGCTTCCAGCAGTAACGAATCAAAACTCGCAGCTCAATTTTATCAATTGACATCTGGAATGCAAAGATGAAGATCACTATAACAATATAAAAGCAAAAAACAATTAAATAAAAGTTTTAATGAAACAATTTTTTTTCAAAATTATCAAAATTATCAATAAAGTAAAAAACAATTAAAAATTGTATAAAAATTCAATTTTTCGCAAGAGTTTACGAACTTTTGGGACAACGTAATAGTAATAAACTTAATTCTTATTCTAAGAAAAAATAATGCATTTTTTTCATTTTAACTGATGAAAAAAGTATTCGTACAAAACAAAAATTAACTTAATTTAATAGATTGTGGTATATTCTTTATTGAGTTTAACAACTATTAGTCTATTCCTGTACGTCTCAACTAATGATTTGCACACATAGACTGGTATTTTGTCCCATTCCTCTTGGCATATTGTCTTCAAATTCTTGATATTTGTTAGTGCTCTTTTCCCAATTTGCATTTTCAAATATCGCCATAAATTCTCGATTGGGTTCAAGTCTGGAGACTGACTTGGCCATTGCAAGATATCAACGTTACTTTCAGCTAACCATTTCCTTGTAGATCTAGCGGTATGCTTAGGATCATTATCCAGCTGGAAAACACAACCAGGAGGAAGCCGAAGTCTCTCAACAGAAAACATTAGATTATCTTGCAGGATTTTCTGGTATCTTTCGGCATTCATCTTGCCATTTATTATTGATATTCTGTCAACAACTTTTGCAGAACCCCCCCCCCCAGATCATGATACTGCCACCACCAAACTTTACAGTTGGCAACATGTTCTTTGGTAGGTAGGCTTCACCGTCCTTCCTCCACACATGATTTCGATAATTATGACCAAACAACTGTATTTTAGCTTCATCTGTCCATAGTACTTTTTCCCACAACGAATATTCTTTATCCTTATGCTGTCTAACGAATTTTAGCTTAGTATCTCTGTGTCGTTTCAAGAGGAGTGGAGTCATCCTTGGGATGCGTGATTTCAGACTGCTTTTGTATAGTTCATTACTTATTGTACGCTTGGTTACTTTAATCCCTAATGCACACAGATGTTCCTGCAGCTCTTCTCGGGTAACCTGTGGATTTTGTTGGATCTGGCGTCCTAATATCCTTGCTGATCTTAGAAAAATCTCCATCGGAGCACCTGTTCGTCTTTGGTTTTCGACGCTGTTACAAGTTTTAAATCTTGCAATGAACGAAGTAATTGTAGTAAAAGGAATATTCAGGTTGTTAGAAATCGTTCTGTAACTGTTCCCATCTTTCCAAAGAGACAAAATGTGTTGTTTTTGTGAAATAGTCAATTCTTTACCTTTAGGCATTATTAGAAGCTTCTCGTAAGACTAGAAATTGCAGAATGCTCTGATAATTGCTAATAGCGTTAACTATAATTACTGATAACATTACTGGAACATTCTAGAATATATTTTTTTCATAATTAATTGATTATTTTATTCTAATAATTGATTTGTACGAATACTTTTTTCACCAGTTACAATTTAAAAAATGCATTAATTTCTGTTAGAATAAGAATTAATTAAGTTTATTATTACTTTTAATAGTATGTGACTTTATACATAAAATGTGCCGAGATTTGTTTTATTTGAGGTTTTTATATTTATAAAAATACAATTTTTCAAGTGTACGAATATTTTCCCCCCACTCTGTATATATATATATATATATATATATATATATATATATATATATATATATATATATATACACAACACGGAAAAGAATTTCTCTACGTTGTTGTCAATACACATGTGCATGAGCGAGAGACGCTAGGAGTTTCAACATTTTTAGAAAGTTTTTTTTTTTAACAATCTAGACAAATTCATCTAGATCTTTTTTATTTTATTTTTTTCATCATTTTGCTTATTAAATATCCCATCACAATATCTGCCAACAATGGTGAAACGTTGTAAAACCTGCACATAAAATTACTGTGGATGAACTAGCGATTAAATATCTACTAGACATTATCGTCCGAGTGAATTGTTTTCTCTTCGAATTGGAAGTAGAATTTATTTATGGCAGAATTGTGGTCAGTTTCTTTACGTTAAGCAACCAACACATTTTGTGTATTGTTATTTAAAATGTCTCTTTTGTATCTGTTTATATTTTGAGATGAGGTATTATGTACACTATTTACATTATTAGGACTATTGTCCACATTTTTGTTGCCATATTTATCACAACGTTTCGGCCGTTGTACGCTCCGGCCTTCTTCAGGTGGTTGGAAGGTCGAACTGCACACTTTATTTCTGGGGTAGACTGTTCTAGTTCCACGTGCCATGTTTAATCGATGTCAGTTATTAGTTATCTCTTGTTAATTCCCCTCCCCAGTTTTCTTTTATGCTGGACATTAACACTGTCATCATTATATCATATATTGTTAAGATTACGCACAGAGATAAAAAAAAAAAAAAAAAAAAAAAAAAAACAAAAAACAAGAAAATAATATAACGGTATATAAAAGTTATAGATCCTTACAAATAGCTTAGATTTATCATCTACAGTAGAATCCCTGACAACCTGACTAAGAAGGCCTTCCGGATAAAAGGAATTGGTTACAAAGTGCGGATATGAAGGATTCCGGATATGAGGGACACTAAAACGAAGAAGATGTTCGCTGATATTTCTTTATACAGTAGAATCCCCGACAACCGGACTAATAAGTCATTCCGGATATGAGGAATTGGTTACAAAGTCCGGATATGAGGATTCCGGATATAAAAGACACTAAAATAAAGAAGCTGTTCGCTGATATTTTTTATACAGTAGAATCACTGACAACCGGACTAAGAACATATTCCGGATATGAGGAATTGGTTACAAAGTCCGGATATGAGGATTACGGATATAAGGGACATTAAAACATATAAGCTGTTCCCTGATATTTCTTTATACATTATAATCCCCGACAACCGGACTAAGAAAGCATTCCGGATATGAGGAATTGATTACAAAGTCCGGATATGAGGATTACGGATATAAGGGTCACTAAAACGAAGAAGCTGTTCGTTGATCTTTCTTTATACAGTAGAATCCCCGACAACCGAATTAAGAAGGCTTTCCGGATATGAGGAATTGTTTACAATGTCCGGATAATAGTATTACGGATATAAGGGACAATATAACTAAGAAGCTGACCGCTGATATTTCTTTATACAGTAGAATCCCCGACAACCGGACTAAGAAGGTTTTCCGGATATGAGGAATTGCTTTCAGATTCCGGATATGACGGGTTGTATTTAAATTAAAACAGAAGAACTGAAATGAGCTTTAAAATTTATTTTCAGTGTTTTATATTAAACAAAATATGTTAATGGCCAGTGAGATATAACGGAATTGATTTTAAGGAAAAAAAATTATGTGATGTTAAGGAAATTTCATGAAATTAAGTCTGCCATGTATGCAAAACAAATAATGTAACAAGTATTTTTTAATCGCTGTTGCATGATTCTTTCTCTTCTAATGTCATTCTCAACTTTTCTCAACATTTCATTTTATTTTTGTTCTTGATTTTTTTTTTAAACAAAAGACACTTTTTTTTTTTTTTTTTTTTTAACTCTGACTGCCTTATTGCAATCGCCATAGCTGAATGCTGGCTTTCTTTCCATAAAACTGCCAACATTTTCAATAGCTTTTTTCAATTTTGTTCCAGGTTTTATCATAATCGTGTATCTCATCGCTAACGTGTTGCAGATGTGTCTCGTTGTCATCCTTTCCTCGTATTCCCATCATCTTTTGCACCAATGCAAGCCATTAGGGCGAAATAAGCATAAGCAATTATGCAAAGTAAATTTCCTGTAAAAAGATAAATTTAAAATCAGTAACATATCACGCAAATAGTTCAAATATTCACATCAAAATCATGTCCGGATATGCGAGATTCCGGATATGAGGCAATCCGGATATGAGGGTTTCTTTGATTTTGATGCAACAGAGATGTGGCACTACAGAAAGTTGCTGAGAATACCATGGGGGTATATAAGTAGAGAGTAAATTTTAAGGAAATCTGTAAAGGACACATACTTAGAATCAGAAAGATGTTTGCAATTTCAAATTGCATAAAGCTATAACAGGCTTGGAAAATTTGACACCCTCAGGGCGTAATGAAAGAAGGTCTGTCAAAGAGAAACTACCGAACAGGCTTGTGCAGAAGAAATGAAAAAAAAAGTACCAGGAATGATACAAAAAGGACAAACTTTGTTCTGAGCTACAAAGGACAGGATGTAGTGGAGCGCTATGATCGATCACGTCCTGAAAACTGACGGTGCATAAATGAGGATAGAATAATTAATTCTTCCTCGATGTCGTCGCATTGAAACACAGATTGGTACGGACACCAAAGTTAAGCAACGTCGACCTCGGTCAGCACCTAGATGGTTGGCCGCTCCAACCGGTGATGTAAAATTAGATGTGAGGCTGGTGTAGTGCATGATAGCTCGCAATATTTAATCAGAGAGCCGAATTTTAATTCCAGTTATGTTTTTCATTTTCGCTTACGTGCGAAAGGTATGAATCTACCTCTTAACCCCTAGCTATGGGTTAATTAGTAAGACATTTCACTAACCGTTATTATCTAGAAAAATGTAAAAAAAAACAGCATGAAACTCTGTAAAAAATATTTAGATTTCGGCAATAACTAACTTATAGTGGTTGATATGCAAAAACAACCTTCAACAATACCTCCATGTAAGTCTCTGTCTGCCAATCTGTTTCTTGTAACAATGTTTTTTCCGGTTTCCATAGGTCGGAATGCATATCGATTTTCTCTTAACTTTATATAGATGTATCGATCTTGTTCTCTTTCTCTCCCTCACTTTTGATAATCTGTTTCCATTCGCCGTATCTATCTATCTATCTATCTATCTATCTATCTATCTATCTATCTATCTATCTATCCTTACCTGTTTCTATCTATCTATCTATCTATCTATCTATCTATCTATCTATCTATCCTTACCTGTTTCTATCTATCTATCTATCTATCTATCTATCTATCTATCTATCCTTACCTGTTTCTATCTATCTATCTATCTATCTATCTATCTATCTATCTATCTATCTATCCTTACCTGTTTCTATCCATCTATCTATATATCCTTACCTGTTTCTATCTATCTATCTATCTATCTATCTATCTATCTATCTATCTATCTATCTATCCTTACCTGTTTCTATCCATCTATCTATCTATCCTTACCTGTTTCTATCTATCTATCTATCTATCTATCTATCTATCCTTAATTTTTTCTATCTATCTATCTATCTATCTATCTATCTATCTATCTATCTATCTATCTATCTATCTATCTATCCTTACCTGTTTCTATCTATCTATCTATCTATCTATCTATCTATCTATCTATCTATATATCCTTACCTGTTTCTATCTATCTATCCTTACCTGTTTCTATCTATCTATCTATCTATCTATCTATCCTTAATTTTTTCTATCTATCTATCTATCTATCTATCTATCTATCTATCTATCCTTACCTGTTTCTATCTATCTATCTATCTATCTATCTATCTATCTATCTATATATCCTTACCTTTTTCTATCTATCTATCTATCCTTACCTGTTTCTATCTATCTATCTATCTATCTATCTATCTATCTATCTATCTATCTATCCTTACCTTTTTCTATCTATCTATCTATTTATCTATCTATTTGCTCAATATCTTTTCTTTCTTTCTCTATTATTCGCTTTCTTTCTCTATTATTCTCTTTCTTCTTTCCTCACTTTTTCCGCTTCTTTCTCTCATTCTCTATATATAATTTTCTGCAGAATATCTGTGTGCTGCTCTCTTTATATATCTATCACCTCGAAACTTCCTATTCCACCTCCCCTCTTCCTCACCTGCACGTAATATTCTATCCGGCTCCAGGCAAAGGAAGAGTCACCTTTCTGGAAGCCATTGTAATACAAGGGAAATAGCCAACATTAAATAGGAAATCTTACATTGAAGTGCGTATAAAAAAGCACGTACAAATTCAGTTTCGATCGTGATTGATGACGACAACTTTAAATTAAATCCATTAGAAAAAAAAAAGAGAAAAAAAAGGACGCCTGAATTTAGGAAATATATTTAGATAAACATACAATCCTGGATGAGGACTGGCAGTTGAATTTACTTGAATGTAATATTCAAAAGTTTACCAATATTAATTCTCCGAGAAAACAACTTATCCTTTGAAAAAATTATAAAAAGTTGTCACATTGACCTTGTCAATATTGTTTAATGAAAATTGCTAAAAAGATTCTTCTCCCTAGACACACACAGACACACACACACACACACATATATATATATATATATATATATATATATATATATATATATATATATGTGTGTGTGTCATAGCCAAAACAACATACAATTAATCTGTGTTTCTTTGTTTTTTTATCAATTTTTATCTCAATCTCTGATGAATTCTTAATAAAGTGAAATGTTAGATTGTTGTTGAGTTATTTCGTAGTGACGGCTTGTACTTGCACTAAATCGGTCCTAAATTGTTCGACGTACAAAATGTTAGGAACTTGATATAATAGGTATGACGCAGAGTAATCTGGTTGTGGTCGCTGATTATTTTCGTATTCGACTAACTGTCGTCCGATATCGACTCTATTTAGTAACTACCCAATGCAGTCACATGTGGCACAAGGGCGAATTTAATGTGGGGGTTCCGAGCCCGTAGGCTTGGCAAAAAAATCCCCGTAGGTCCCGCATAAACGGGATAGGTTCTGTCTACCTCCCCGGACGAAACTCTGCCCTTCGGCATAGCCTCGTCCGGGTTACTCTCTGCTCGAAGGCAGAGATTTCGACTGTCGGCCGACACCGACTAGTATTTTGTCACCTCCATCATGAGGGTTGCATGTGGCACAAGGCCGGTTTAACGTGGGATCTCCGAGCCCTTGGGCTCGGCCAAAAATATACCATTTGAACTCGTATAAACGGGTTCAGGGCCGGTTTACCTCCCCGAAAGAGACTCCGCCCTTCGGCGTAGCCACTTTCGGGTTCCTCCCCGCCCAAAGGTAGAGAGTTCAACCGATCAGCCGGTCGTCCGACATCTACTAGTATTTAGTCACCACCCCAAGAGGGTATCATGTGGCACAAGGCCGGTTTAACGTGGGATCTTCGAGCCCGTGGGTTCGGCCAAAAATATACCCTTTGAACCCATATAAACGGGTTCAGGGTCGGTTTACCTCCCCGAACGAGACTACACCCTTCGGCGTAGCCTCGTTCGGGTTCCTCCCCGCCCGAAGGCAGAGAGTTCAACCGTTCAGCCGGTCGTCCGACATCGACTGACCCTCGATTTCTGACTATTCCTACTTATATTAGGTGGGACAGTCTATTAACTATAGAATAGGTGTGCTTCACCATAAAATAGATTAAGTTCTGTTTTCCTACTTGTTCTTTATCGTATCAAATATATATATGTATATATATATATATATATATATATATATATATATATACATATATATATATATATATATATATATGTGTGTGTGTGTGTGTGTTATGTATGTTTGTGCAGCATTCTTTCTTTTAAACATGTTTTGATGAATATGAGAAACAAGGGTGATTTTATTAATTTTTATTTCATTTTCCCAACGTTTTTACCTTTTTTCGTTTGGTGAAAGTAAGGTATTGCTTAGGACAATTGGCAATATCGACAATTTTTGCACTCACTTACGCCCATTAAGCGAAAATATGTTCTTACATATTGGAAAAACTAAAGAAAAAATTAAACAAATATTCCTTTTATATAATATTCAACCACGCGCGCGCACACACATTATTTATTAAAGAATTCAGTAATGCAAAATAAACATAACAATGGCTTCTCTAACCACCTTATAGACCACAAAATTAGACTATTTCTTCGTAATGTAGGTAACAATGATAATGATGTCAAAAATAACATAAATATCTTCTACAAAAGCCAAATGCACATCAACTATAAACAAGTTGGATCTTCACTTAGAAATATCATATAGATATATATTAGGTTGGTGCAAAATAATGACGTAATAATGTCGTTTTTGACGTTAAAAAATACGTCAAAAAACGACACTATTACGTCATTATTTTTGCGCCAACCTAATGCTATCCAAATTAGACTAAAAAAAAAAAATTATCAATTATAAAAAATTTTAAACAGATAACCTTATCGTCAAATATAAAAACACACCAGGAAAAACAAACTTACAACGAACGAACTTTTTTATGAGTTTAAATGCCCCTTAATTAACTTTTCAAACCGAATTCATAAATAATTACATCGATCACAATACTACATGCCTATCCAGACGACTTACCTTACACGTATCCGACCAGAGCTCCATCTGAACTCATTTAAGCACACACACAAACTTACCAGATACCAGTAGAAAATACAAACATAATAACTTCATCCACATCTTAAAATAGATTAAAATAATGGAGGCCTTAATAATAAAAAGAAAGAAAAGCCAACACTCAATAATATTGACTACGAACACGGACACAATGATCTGTATCGGAAAATGAAACATTGGTATAATAAAATATACACAGACAGGCCGATCAAAGCTAATCGCCAAGACATCGCAAAGTCCACAAAAACACGATTAAGACATCGCTGACGCAAGAATGAAAGGGGGACAACTCATATCGAGTTATACTTATTATAAAACACAGGTAGTTTGTGTTTGTGTGTGTTCGTATATAGATGGCATCGGATTTCAACCGATTTCAACAAAACATCAATTTCTTTTTTGGCAGGTAGTGTTTCTTATTGTCTTGCACACGTTTTTCTTTATTTTTACATTCAGAATGCTTTAAAAATTCCATCTACAAGGCAATTGTTTATAATAAAATTCTATTCAATCGGTAGACTCATAACGATTGAAAACAATGTTTTTGTTTGAGTTTGGGTTTGACCAATTCGTAAAAAAAAAAAAAAAATTAAGGAAGACATGCGTGTCCGTCAACCTTAAACAATAATCTTTGTCAATTTTATTTTTCAGTCTTTATGATGGTCGATACTGGATCTATCTCTTACTGTTATATCCTCGGGCAACACCGGGCTCTACTGCTAGTATATATATAATCCTTGGGGTACATCTTTGGACTTCTGTTTCTTTTCGTGACTATCTTACTCACTCTGTCTCTCTGTGTCTCTTTCCATCTCCCTTTTTCGATACGTCTCCCAGTTCATCTTTTCTCCTGTTCTTCTGTTTCTCTCTCTCTCTCTCTCTCTCTCTCTCTCTATATATATATATATATATATATATATATATATATATATATATATATTGTCCGTTCCGATGTATTCATCTCTTTGTATTACTCTGTTTCTATCTCCCTCACTTTCTTTCTATCTCTACATCTGCTCCTCTCTCTTTAAGTTTATCGTTTCCTCTCTAGACATCTTTGTTCGTCTATATATAACTTTCTTTCTGTTTACCCCTCTCTCCCTTTTCCTCTCTGATCGGATCTATACACTTCTGTATTCGTTCCTATGTTCATTTCTGTTTCTCTCACACCCTCTCCCACACACTGTTATCTTCTAGCTAATCAACCGAAGTTTCACACCTACGCCTCATCTTCTGCTTCCCGTTAAAAGACAATATGGCGACTGCACACCTTCTTTCTCCATGATGAGCTTTCGCATTAGCTTCAGCGTGCAGACAATGGTAGGTGTAATTTTATGATAGCCTTTTAGTTTAATGGTGGTTCTCAATTCTGTCTCGGTTGACAAATCTTCACTGAAAGAATTAACGAAATGCTTCTTTCACACTTTTACAATTTATAAGACTTTTATCTCCAGTTGTGTATTTTTCTTCTCTATCCAGACGCGTACCTGAATAAAAAAGTATCACACACACACACAAACAAACAAACAAACAAAGACATTCACACACACACACACATAGATTTACTCCTGCCTCAAAAACAAATCTAGTGTCGCTGACAAAACTAACCTGGCCGTTCATCTCAAAAAGGACCTCCAATCGGTTGTGAACTGGGGCAGGAATTGGCTGGTCAACTTTAATGCTTCAAAAATAAAACTACTCTCTATTAATCACCACAGAGATCCTTCCCTTCCCTCCATTAGAATGTCTGACGCTCAACTTCTCGAGAGCACCTCTCTGCGGCTGCTCGGTCTCACGTTGATTGCTGACCTGAGATGGAACAAATACATTGAGTCAATTCCTTCGTCCACCGCAAGGAAAGTTGGGTCCCTGTGCCGTGCCAGGAAATTTTTCTCCCCGGAATCGATCCCTTAGATCTACAAATCAACAATTCGCACTTGCATGGAGTATTGTTGCCATATATGGTCTGGAGACCTTTATGTTTGCCTCGGGGTTCTTGATAAGCTACAGAGGCGGATATGCAATATAAGTGGACCTGTTCTAGCATCTCGTCTACAGTCGCTCTCTCACAGACGCGCCGTCGCCTCTCCCTGTCTTTTTTACAAACACTTTCATGGTAATTGCTCCGAGGAGCTGCATTCACTGGTTCCCAGACTTCATGAATTCAAGCGCCCTACGAGGCTGGTATCCCGCTCTCACCCTTTCACTGTCGAAACTATTAAATGTAGCCGTCTCTTCTACTCCAATACTACTCTTCTACTTCATGTCTCACACCTCTCGCCTGTGGAACTGCCTGACCTGTTCCTGTTTCCCTGTGCGCTATAATCTCCAGCTATTCAAATGTAATGTCAATCGACATCTCCAGTTGCCTTGATCTATCCACTATCCTTCTCCTCATCCTTTCCTCTATCACTCCTCTCTGATCTTGCTTCAAATCTTCTGTAACCCCTTGCGTCCTAGTGGCTTCTCGCCTTGCTTTGGGTGAAACGCTTATATATATATATATATATATATATATATATTATAATAAAAAGAAATAACAGCAAGATATATAATCCGGTGTTCTTATTGTTATTTTTTATTTTTATGCAAAAGTGTCCTCAATATAAATTTACTGAGCATAAATATTATAAATTAACTGATTTAAAATATGGTTTCTTCGCTACATACTAATAACCACGTTTCAAAAACCGAAGCTAAACACTTCAAATTTAATTATATAATTAAATTAAAAGCATTAGATCTGTTTTATCTTCAAGCGAATTTTGGGCTAACTTTTTTTAAAATTTCAAACTTATTTTTAAATTTAAGACTTATTTTTGCATTTAAAATAAGTTATTCCAAAATTCACTTGAAGATCAAGCAGAATTAATGCTATTAATTTAATTACATAATTAAATTTGAAGTTTATATTTTCGGTTTTTGAAACATGGTTATTACTGTCTAGCGAAGAAACCATATTTTAATTAGTTAATTTATATAGATAGATAGATAGATAGATAGATAGTTAGATAGATAGTCACACACACAAACACAAACACATATATATATACACAGCGTGCCAAATTATTATCGAAATAACTTTTTTTCTAATATTTCAAAAACCGTCCAATCAATTCACACAAATTTTTCACCCAATGTTGGGAACGCTGCTCTGAGCAATGACTGAAATTTTTTTACTGATTTGCGCAATGTAAAAAAACTGGCGCCATATTTGTTATCAGTGTCAAATTATTAGAAAAGTCTAAGAATTTAGTGAAATGATGGGCCGTAAAAGCAGTTTGTGATGCTGAAAAGAAAATTATCACCTCAGAACTCTCAAAAGGTAAATCTACCCTGGAAATTTCTAAAATGATAGGGAGGTCTCATCAAACAGTGAAAAAGTTCACCGCCGACCCTACATAAGTACGCAATGGGGTAGATACAGGCAAGCCGAGGGTTATTTCACGTCGTCTCATGTCACGACTTAAACGAGAGGCCACAAATAACCTTGGACTTAACAATCAAGAGCTTTTCAGTCGCATTGGGGATCCTACTCTGTCTAAAAGTACTCGATATCGTTATCTGAGGGAAATAGCAACAACAGTCAAACCTGTATCGAAGCCTCTGTTGACGAGAAATCACATTCAAAATCGATTGAAATGGGCCGAGGACAGTATGAAGATTGACTTCTCTAAAGTTTTGTTCACAGACGAAACTCGAGCAACACTTGATGGGCCAGATAGATGGTGCAAAGGCTGGGTAATGAACGGACAGAATCACCATCAGCGTTTGAGACGCCAACAGGGCGGTGGAGACATAATGATCTGGGGTGGTATTATTGGAAAAACATTAGTGGGCCCATGGAGAGTACTAAATGGCGTCAAAATGACTGCTGATGCGTACATAGCGGTTATGAAGGAGAATCTTGAGCCGTGGATGAAAAGGCAAAGAGTTGCCTTCAGAAGGGCCACTGATTTTATGCGAGATAATGCTCCCTCACATGCTGCTCACAAGACTACTGAATATTTGAAACAGTTAGGCTTCGATAGACCTCGAAAAATGAAGTGGTCAACAAATTCTCTGGATTTGAACCCAATCGAAAACCTTTAGAGCATCATGAAGCGAAGACTGTACGCCAACGGACGATAATTCAGGAGCAACGCTGAGTTGTGGGAAGCAATTCTTGACATATCTCGCGGCATTACATGACATCCTACAATTAACAAATTCTATGGATCGTCGACATCTTCAAGTAATTTCAAAACAGGGAAGCACATTCCCTATTAATTTGTTTAAAATTTGCCTTTGTTTCTATCTGTTATTATTTGTTTGATTATCTTATTTATTAGCTTCTTTTCATCATAAACATTCACGTGCAACATTAATAAACGCTTGGTTTGCTCAATTCTGGGAATTTTACTAAACCTATCTAATAATTTGCCACGGTCAAATCACCGTGCTGATAACAAATATGGCGCTAGTTTCTTTACACTGCGCAGATCAGTACGAAAATTTCAGTGATTGAAAAAAGTTATCTCGATAATAATTTGGCACGCAGTATATATATATATATATATATATATATATATATATATATATACTTGTATTCTCGTCACTTAAAATGCGTTTTCTATGATGATATATTAACTTGAATGGTGTATTGCATAATACGCAAAAGGATATGCAAACTATCTTCTTCTACCGGTCCTGCTTCAATGGTGATTATGGAAGTAACAGCACTTTCTTTTTCAGCTGCTTGCATAAGTAAGATATTTATTGGTGAATGATTGTTCTAAAGCCCTAATTCAGTTATGTTTGTCTCCGTCGACCAGGCTGGTATGATAGTGCTGACATATTTGTCAAGTAATCATGTGACGTGAGAGGCGACAGTGTTACAAAGTTTCCTGCGTAAAGTGAAAAGAAGACAGAAAAAGATTTAACTCGAAATAGGCTCTATGGCTGCAGCTCTATACGTCTAAAAGAAAATAAATATTTGTTTCTTTACACCCTCCACACACACACACACATATATACACACACACGCACACACATATATATGTATATATATATACATATATATATATATATATATATATATATATATATATATATATATATATATATATATATATGAAGAAATATAGTCTTAAGGTGTGCTATATTTATGGAATAAAGTGCTCAATATCAGAGATAGAGCGTGTGTAAATATAAAAGCGAACATAGAAGTCAACCCTTAGAGGCGACAGTCTGTTTCATGCTATATGCAATCGGCAGGCCATATATATATATATATATATATATATATATATATATATATATTGTTTTTTTATATTAATATGAGTGTCATTTGTGGTTATACTTTTTAGTGTTGTAACTCCTATTTAGTGATTTTTTCATTAAATAGTGAGTTTAATAAATGTCCTAATTTAAGAAGTCGTAATAAAGAATAATCGTGTCTTCTCACATTCCTTTTTATCTTGGGTAAAACACTTCTAAATCAGACTGTCACCTATAAGGGTTGACTTCTTTGTTCACTTTTATATTTATATATATATATATATATATATAAATATATATAAATATATATATTTCGCTCGCTGGGGTAGTCTGTTCTATTTCCTCGTGCCGTGTCTAATGCATATCAGTTATCAGTTATCTCCTGTTAATTCCCCTCTCCAAGTTATCCACTGCCTTAACCACAAAAATCTGAGCCGACCAAGCACAGAAATGAATATAATATGGAAACGAGTAATAAGGTGTGCCAGAGAAATGCAATAATAACAACAAAATTTGCAGGATGAGATCTGGAAAAAAAACATGCAATGATAACAGCAAAAATTGCAATATGGCACTGGTAAAAATGGTTGATGAAGTCATCATACACAGATGTCCTCAAGAAAACATCGCACATTGCTGAAGACATTAGGTATAAACTGATCGTTGGACTTCCTCCATTTCATATAAAGACATTTTTATTTATAACATTCTCTTTATAGATACAATTATTTAAGTAAATTCTCTGTTTATAATAAACAGTATTATTAGGTTGGTGCAAAAATAATGACGTAATAATGTCGTTTTTTGACGATAAAAAATACGTCAAAAAACGACATTATTACGTCATTATTTTTACACCAACCTAATAAATAACATCTACCGGCCTGAATGTCCGAGAAATTTTCATAGAAAATATTCGTCCTTTGACAGGTTTCGAACATGTATCCCATACGGAACCGTCATATAGTCTGACGTGCCTTACCGCTCAGCCACAAAGGAACAATCGATTTACTGCTTATAAACTTCAATTTTCCATGAATCTCTGACGTACGTTCATAACTGCTCATGGCGTATCAAATGTAAACAAATGACGTCACACATTATGAAATGAACAAAGTCCGACTATTATTTAAAGACATTTTTATGTTTAACATTCTTTAAATAATGTATTTAAATAATTGTCGGTCTTTGTCCATTTCATAATGTGTGACGTCATTTGTTTACATTTGATACGCCATGAGCAGTTATGAATTGCCAATCAAACGATCCTTTGTGGCCGAGCGGTAAAGCACGCCAGGGTATATGACAGTTCCACGTAGTATACAGGTTCGTTTCCAGTCGAAGTACGCATATTTTCTATGAAAATTTCTCGGGC
Organism: Acanthosepion lycidas; assembly: GCA_963932145.1. Lineage (NCBI taxonomy): Eukaryota > Metazoa > Mollusca > Cephalopoda > Sepiida > Sepiidae > Acanthosepion > Acanthosepion lycidas. Next base: position 52,732,113 of record OZ010609.1, on the reverse strand, counting down.
ATTCAGCTCGCTAAATGGCGTTAAAACTGTTTATTATGAACAAAGCATTTGCTTAAATATTTGTATCTATAAAAAGAATGAATAACATAAAAATGTCTTAAAATAATTGTCGAACTTTGTCCGTTTCATAATATATATATATAGTTTCATAATATATTTGTTATATAATAATAGTTTCATGTTATAGTTTTATATATATTATAGTTTCATAATATATATATATATATATATATATACCCGGCCACCTCGATGCTGTTTAATGGTTAGCTAACTTGTCTCGCTACATCACTTACGACTGAGTAGTGAGTTCGATTCTCACTGGATGCCACCTACTTTTGACCTTGTACCAAATCTAATCAACGCTTGGGATATATATATATATATATATATATATATATATATATATATATATATATATATATATATATATATAACGCCTGCTAAGAAGATTAACCCTGACAATATATCCTCGTTTAGAATTAATCCTGTTCAGTCATTGCCTAATATAGTGGAGAGATAACGTTATTAATTGAACTCATTAATTAACTTCTGAGCTATTTCTACGTGATGATAACAATTTATAGAAAATTTTAATTAGTCGTTCGCCATTCGTGTTGAAACGCATATAACCTCACGACATCAATAATAATATTTTCGAGTTTATGGAATGTGTATAAATGTATGAGTTGTTTGATTTGTTTTTGTGTCGAGTTTACTGTTTACAAGAGCTGAATGGTTGGCGTGTCACATTGAATAAAATATCATGTAGCTAACCAACAAAAATTCTTTGATAATGCCTTCTGCGCATCCGCCGAAAAAAAGCTCTTAATACATTGAACAAATTCAACTACTTTAAAACCAGGAAAATATCCCGACGCTCAAATACTTACTCCCGGTAATAAATCTTGCCAAACGCGTATCGGCATTAATAGCTATTGTCTATCATATAATTGTTAATGCTTGTTAATAATGGTCATACGAATTCAATAAGCCAATATATATATATATATATATATATATATATATATATATATATATATATATATATATATATATGCACTATATCATCCACCGAGAACCCTAACAATAATATGATATACATTGGGTCCACGAAAAATGCTAACCCCTTATATATACACCCGAAGTCAAACCACCCTCCATCCACAATTAAACATATACCCTCATCAATAGAAAATAGAATTAGCAGTAACTCCGCTAACAAAGAAATATTCCACCAACATAATGACTTCTACAACACTGCCCTAAAAAGTAGTGGTTATAAAAATGCTAACATTAAATATAGGGACAATTGCAATAACCAAAAGAAAAAAAAAACAGGAAAAGAAACATCATTTGGTATACACCTCCGTTCAACCAAATGGTTAGTATTAAACTAGGACAGAAGTTCTTAGCTCTAATCGATAAACACTTCCCCACCAAAAGTAGGCTTAGTAATATATTCAATAAGAACACATTAAAATTGAGTTACAGCTGCACTGAAAATCTAGAAGGTATAATAAGAAGACACAATAATAAAATCCTGAACAAACCCCCTTACCTGAATAGTTTTAATAACTCTACACTTAAATCAGTTAATGATAGGGAAAAATTATGCGATTGTAGAAACCCGGTAGACTGCTCATTAGAAAATAAGTGCTGCCTCAAATCTGTGGTATACTAATGCACTATATCATCCACGGAGAACCCTAACAATAATATGATATACATTGGGTCCACGAAAAATGCCTTTAAAACCAGATGGAGGCAGCATAAATGCTCCTTCAACAACATAAACTTAAGACATCAGACCTCTCTATCTAAATATCTTTGGCACCTGAAAGAAAAAAATAGGACACCTAAAGTAAAATGGAAAATCATTAACAGGACTAGAACTTGCAAAACTTGGGATGACCCATGCCCTTTGTGCCTCCATAAGAAACTACACATTATTAAGCTTCTAAACAATAAAAACCTATTAAACAACAGGCAAGAATTAACGGTTTTCTGCCGACACAACCGAACTTACGCTCTGAATAACTAGCTAAAAACACGCATACAATAAAATAAATTTTAAAATCCATAGCCCATATACATAGTTTCAATACCCTACAAAAATTGATAACCCTTTATGAAGTCGTCAAATAACAAACGTTACGGCCTTTTTATATACACAAATCCCTTTCATAAAGAGATATAATAAAAGAATAAAATAAAAATAAATAAATAAATCTCCGTAGACGCTCAAGCCAGACTATGCGAAAACTTTCTCCGTCGTAAATTTAGCCACCCCCACCTTACCCTGACCCGGCATCTATGAAAGTAACTCTATACTGATACAAATTATTAACATCCCACCCCTGCCGATTCTAAACAATCCGCCCTTGATGTTACCAAGGGAATTTTTTATTTCAATTCTAACCATACTATTAAAACTCGTAAATTTCAGAAATAAGTCATTCCCAAAAAATTTCGCTTGAAGATGGAACAGAGCCTACTTTAACTCAAGTTAATTCAAATATTATTTTGAAATTTTCGGCTCTTGTTTTGAAACATGAGGCCTCTTATGTAGCGAGTTGGAACTATATTTTTAAATAAATAATTATATATATATATATAGATATATATATATATATATATGAAAATTTCTCAGATTTAACGTGTTGAAAAGACAATATTTATAAATTTAAATGACAATATAAAAACTGGAGTTATTGCTGACGTGGAATTTATCAAAGCAAAAAACGAAATGAATTTAATTAAAGAACGTTGACTATATTATTTACATTATTCGGACTATTGTACTCATCTTTGTCGCACATATTTATTACAACGTTTCGCCCGTTATACGCTCCGTCTTTGAGGACTCATGGCGCAGTGGATAATGGCGTTGCTTATATCCAGTGACAGGACACAAAGAATGTGAGTTCAATACCCGGTTAAGGCAGTGGAGATCTTTCAGAGGGAAATTAACAGGACATAACTGATAACTGACATTCGTCAAACATGGTACGTGGAGCTAGAACAGTCTACCACAGTGAGCGATATAAAGGGTTCAGTTCGACATTCTAACCACCTGATGAAAGACCGAATGATCCTTTATGGCCGAATCGGTTAAAGGCACGCCCGGCTAAATGGCGGTTCCGTATATGATGCAGGTTCGAATCCTGTCAAAGGACGAATATTTTCTATGAAAATTTCTTGGACATTCAGGCCGGTAAATGTTATTTAATACTGTTTATTATCAACAGATAATTTACTTAAATACTTGTATCTATAACGTTAGACATAAAAATGTCTTTAATAAATAAATTGTCGGTCTTTGTCCATTTCTTAATGTATGACGTCATTTGTTTACATTTGATACGCCATGAGCAGTTATAAATATTCGAGATTCATGAAAGATTGAAGTTTATAAGCAGTAAATTCGACCTTGCCTATCGAACGCTTCTTTGTAGCCTAACGGTAAGGCACGTCAGCGTAAATGACGGTTCCGTATAGGATGCAGGTTCGAATCCTGTCAAAAGACGAATATTTTCTATGAAAATTTCTCCGACATTCAGGCCGGTAAATGTTATTTAATACTGTTTATTATAAACAGAGCATTTACTTAAAAACTTTTATCTATAAAAAGAACGTTAAACATAAAAAATGTCTTTAATATAAATATAAATAAAAATATATATATATATATATATATATATATATATATATATATATATATATATATATATATATATATATATATATATATATATCCTCATATTAGGCTGGATAAAGAAATATGTACATTTTAGTTAACACCCCATCGATATATTTATAATAACCTTCCTTTCCTTCTCCCACCTTTCTTCTTCATTTTCTCTTTCCTTCTTCATATCCTCCTCTTCTCCTTCTATTACACCTAACGCCGTGCGTTTGTTTATTTTTGGGTGTTCATTTAATAAAGATCGCCCGAGGAATGCGTAAAGTTGAAACCAAGGTAGCGAAATCAACTGATCTCTTAATTTTTAAAGTTAAATGCTCTACATGTTATTTTTTTTATTTTATTCATACATGTATAGAACATTTTTTAATAGTACTGTTCCCTGGTCCAATTCAACTCTGACCATTAACATTTTTATGTATTACACACACACACACATATTAGGTTGGTGCAAAAATAATGTCGTTTTCTCACATAGTAACATATGTGTGAAAACGACATTATTTTTTTACACCAACTTAATATATATTAGATTGGAGCAAAAATAATGACGTAATAATGTCGTTTTTTGACGTTAAAACATACGTCAAAAACTACATTATTACGTCATTATTTTTGCACCAACCTAATATATGTAATGTCACTCGACATCTCAAGATGCCCTGATCTAATCCCTATCCTTCTTTTCATCCTTTTCTCTATCATTCCTATTTGCTCTCGCTCCAACTATCTGTAACCCCTTGCGTGCTAGTGGCTTCCCGCGTTGCTTAGGGTGAAACGCTTAAAAAAAAACCTATCCATTTTTCATAACACCTCCACTTTTAACGCCCGTTAGAGCCACTCTGGCGCATGCTTGATTGGAAGAGCTGAACAAATTTCTGAGGAAAGGCGCCATATTTGAATTTTAAAAATTACTATAATGTTTTTTTTGTTTTTTTTTATATATATATATGTGTGGGTTGGGGAGGAAAACTTCCATAAAACAAGACCCTCACGAAAAAATAAACATTTAAAAAACCGAAGCAAAAATGTAGTTATGGTAATTGAAGTGTTTTTATAATTAAATGATTTTCTACGACAGTCTGTTTGGTTAAGCATCGCTAATTTAAATCCTTCTAAAAATTTTATCATGAAATTCCCTAGAAAATCCGAAAGACATGCTTCAATGATATTTAATGGATGGTTGGCAGAAATCTGATAAGTTGCTGAGTCAGATTTTAAATGTTTTCTTTTAATGAAAAAAGAAGAGATTTGTTTAGCGCAAATGAAATCTTACGCATTTTTAATTCAGTAATTATATTCCAGTGCATCCATTGCATAGAATAAGTTATCCCGATTAACGTGTTCGTGATAAAGTGACTAATTTATCACATATGCTTAAAAACAAATATGTCATGAATTATAAATGAGAAATTACTGTGAATGGATAAATAAGACAACTTTTAAATAAACAATCCTGTTCCAGGTCATCATTTTCTGTTACATAATACAGCTTTTAGCAATCAACTTTCTCGAACTGTATATGGAAGACAGACCAGCAACACCTACCAGTTCAATACAGCCTTAAAAAAAGCTTCCTATCATTGAAGCTTTCCCCGAGGGCCAAAGTTTATATATTTCGGCTTTATACCTGAATACATATTTCCTTGGAATGTAAGGGCTCACTAAACATCTTTCAGGGCGCATCAGTGCGCTCAGGCGCACCATATGAGAAGCACTGATATATATATATATATATATATATATATATATATATAAGTGAACATAGAGTGAACATAGGTATGGAAATAGATTTGTTTTTTAAATCGCGATAATAGCAGGACAACGAAAAAAATAGATGTCATCCGAAATATGTTTTTAGAAATGTGTTATTGTTAATTGTAAGAAATTTTTTGGAGCGTGCGGTCTTTTCGTTGTCCTGTTATTACCGGGAAGTAAAAAATAAAAACAAATCTATTTCCATACCTGATGATGTCTGTAGAAACAGATGAAAGCTTGTAAAAAAAATAAGAAAAGACCTTATGTAACTGGAATTTATAAACAGGGATCATAACATTTATCTACAGGTTCGGTGTTAATGTAATTTATTAAATTTGTTTGGGAAGATTGAATCTCACCATTTATATCATTAACATCTATATCTGTTTTTTGTATGAATGATTCATGTAATATATATATATATATATATATATATATATATATATATATTAATCATACCTCATATGAGCTTAAGAGAGATTTCTTAATATGTATGCGAGGACTCAGTACTTTAGATATCAGGTTCAATATACCTGTTATGGGGTCCTCCCCTTTTTCATATAAGTGGACTCGACCAAAGTGTTACTTGGACTGCTGCCGTTAAATACTCAGAGCCAGTCAGAATATGGAAAGAGAGGGAGCAGAGATTGTGATTGAGTTGGAGGTAGAGTAATAGTGTGAGGTAACCGCTTGTAGAAGTCACAGTTACACGCACGTAGACGCTGATGGAAGTTCTACTTCGAGACTATATATATATATATATATATATATATATATATATATAATTGCTACTAACGGCATTCCTGGAGTTACTAACAGTATTAACCATTGTATTATTGTGTAAATACATTTAATTTCTTATATTTAATTCTTAAATTTGTCATACATTGGAGAGAGAATTTCATCTCGGAATCCAAAACAATACACTTGCTTTTCTATTCTTCCCCCTTCTTCTTCTTCTTCGTCTTCTTCTTCTTCTTCTTCTTCTTCTTCTTTCTTCTTCACATCCTTTTAATTATGCCCAACTAATAATAATATAGCGTATTTTAGTTGATTTTAAAAAAAAAATAAAGCGTTTAGAGGTCATTTGATAAAAATCGCCTAAAGGTACCGTAAGGTTGAAACCGAGGTAGAGGATTCAAATAATCTCCTGATTTTTAAAGTATTGATATATATATATATATATATATATATATATATATATATATATATATATATAATTATTTATTTTTAAAGAAAAAGAAAAAATTTATAACATAAATATGTTATAGAATCACTACAAAAATAGCCATTTTGTTTCAACACCTTCGGTAAGACACCGAAGGTGTTGAAACAAAATGGCTATTTTTGTAGTGATTTTATAACATATTTATGTTATAATTTTTTTTTTCTTTAAAAATAAATAATTATATCTGCTCTACTTTGTATTGAGCACTCTTTTAAGAATAGTAATTGTTGGTTATTGGAATTCATTCCATGTACACCAATCATATACTTGTATATATATATATATATGTATATATATATATATATATATATATATATATATATATATATGCGCTAACGGCATATATTTTATTTATATATCAAGAACAATTTTAGTGTAAATAAGTATGACAAAGTGGAAAAGATTTCCGTGTGACACGCTTCGTCTTGAGGTCTTCACCGGATTCAGTGTGCGCTTTCGTTGATGCGGCTACGTATACGCAGCAAGGAAAAAAAAGACGCTGATAAATTTATACTTAAGATATTTATTCAATGTGTGTTTTGAGTAACCCCTTGTGTCTTAGTGACTTCAATGCCTTGCTTGGCGCATACACAGAAAAATGTTAGATTTATAAACGATTCCTACTTCTTTATCCTATCATTCTGTCGGATTCCGATCCATATTTGATCTGTATTTGATCCCCATTTATATATATTTATATATATATATATATATATATATATATATATATATATATATATATTATGGAATGGAAAATGTCCGACAATTATTTTAACACATTTGTATGCTTAAAATTATTTTTATAGATACAAATATTTAAGTATATCCTATGTTTATAATAAAGAGTATTAAATAACATTTACCGGCCTGAATGTCTGAGAAATTTTCATTGAAAATATTCCTGTCGGAAGACGAATGTTTTCTATGAAAATTTCTCGAACATTCAGCCCGGTAAATGTTATTTAATACTGTTTCTTATAAACAGAGCATTTACTTAAATATTTGTATCTATAAAAAGAATGTTAAACATAAAAACGTCTTTATATATATATATATATATATATATATATATATATATATATATATATATATATGAATAGTTGGATTTGTGTAAAAATCCTTAATTTTGATAAATTAAGTGACCTTTTCCCACAACTAGCAAATCAAAATGTTTTTTGCAAAGAAAATGTTTTTCTTACGATTTCCCTTGCCTGACCTTTTATAACTAATTACGCTCTGAGAATAAATGCAGTTGTAATTCATGTGTGTACAGTTAAATTAAAATTTCGAAGAAATGTAAAATAAATACCGAATTGGATTTCTTTTTTCAATAATTTTATTATTTCATCCTTATTTCCGTTGTCTGTGATTAATATCTTTTCCTTGAACTCATTTGAAGAAAGTGATTAAAAATAGCAACTGAAAATGTCTTTCTTATTGAGAGGATCTGTCTGTATGAGGCAGGTTGTTCATTGTCTGCTTATTTATCAATCGGCTTTGTGAATAATAATAATAATAATAATAATAATAATAATAATAATAATAATAATAATAACAGTAATAATAAAGAAAATTATTGGCATAAAATTTCCGATATTTTACATTTAGAGAAGAGCGTGATATATGGAAAAAGGAAAATACAAATGTGTCTTTCCTTAAATAAGAATACGACTGTACTCCTACTAATACTACTCATATAACTGTGCATGCCACACATTTCTTCTACTACTCATATTATTGCGCATGCTCCTCATTTCGGTAGTTCGCACGACAATTAAGCTCAGCCAAGACTTCATCAATAATGAACCATTTCGTTCTGATTGCGTGAACAAACAAAAGATATATCAGAGACGTTACAATATTTCAGTGAAAGAAAGATAGAATGTCTAACGTCTCCTCATAAATAATGACCTGTTCCGTTTTGATCGTGTGGAAAGACAAAATATATATCATAAACACTACTTGGTTTCAGTGAAATAAATAAAGAAAGAAACATTAACGATAGAAGGAATCAAAGAATGAAATAAAGAAAGATAGAAGTGTTTAACTTCTCCTGCTATTACTGAATAGATAATGGCAACTTCTAGTTAGCAAGCATTAGTCATAAGCAATAAGCTTTTAACACTATACTACGTAACCACTGATGGAGACGGGGTTTGTCTAGATCATCTTCTTTAGTAAGGGCAGAGTATTTCCCATGAAAATGTTTATCTTGTTATTGTTTCTGCATTGTGCATTGCATTTTTTACTTTCTTTTTTAGTTTGATTGACGCTGCTCTATGTCTATTATGGCTTATTTGCAATTCTTCACCCACTTGCAATTTCATTTTGAATTTGTTGGCTTCCATTATTAAAGAATAAAGTTTCTTATTTCTTTCATGTTTTTGACACAAATAATCATCCAGTCTTCTGTAGTTTCATAAATATCTTTGAATACCCATTATTGTGGTGGTGTAAGACAGTTCTAGTTGAACTTATCCTCTGCCTACTACGGATCTGGCCACATACAGACAATCACCACCAGTCTTCGAATGATTCATGCGGTTGCCAGTGAGAAGCTTTCTCGTTTTAACATCCACTCGCAGCTATTGTACAATTAAGGATGTTGAAATGCATTGCACCCTAGAGACTGCCAAAAAGATTATGACTGACGTTTTGTTTTGTGAATTGAATTCGGTATTTGACACCAGACACACACACCTGTGGTATTTTTTCATTATTTACTTTTTCATTTGTATATGCTGTGTACAATCTCTTTCGATAATCTCTAGGTATTTATAGGCTTCCACTTGTCACAGTTCCTTGTGTTTCTGATATTCACCCCTTCTTGAATGTTAATTTTGCATATTTATCTAATCCGAAATCCATACCGATGTCGTCACTGAAAGATTAGAAAGTATTGAGGAGACCCTTCGACATTGTAAAGAATTTGAGATAATCCATACAGATTAGGTGACTAACTACATGCATGTCTACTTTGTATCCATAACTATTATTGTTCAGTTCTTGCTAAAGGGGGATTAAGAACAGACAAAACAGAGGGGATGACAGGGACTCTCCTTGAAAGATTCCTCGTCGGATATTTAAATATTTAAACAATTGGAAATATCAGTACCTTTGGTGCGAATTAGGTATAATGTTGTTACCCAGAGTTCCATGCTATAGTAAGGAAATTTACTATAACCGAGGTGACTTTGTACATTCCCAAAGAATCCAAGTGTATGACATACCAGCAAATGATTTATTGTAATCTCTAAAACATTTTACATATGATACGTTTCCACTCATTATCGCCTTTGGCAAAGAATTTGTTATCATCCATGTAGAATAGATGATTAAACACGTTCTTATTTTTAATTCGTATCCATAGTTATTAATGTTTAGTTCATGCAAAAGGGTGGGATTTAGGCCAGACAGCACAGAAGGGACGACAGAGAGTCTTGAAAGATTTCTCATCGGATAATTGGAAGTGACAGTACCTTTGGTGTGATTTAGGTATAATGGGGTTTTCTACAGTTTCATGCTATGTTTAAGGAAATTTATTATCACCGAGGAGACTTTGCACATTTCCAAAGTCTTAAGGATCAAATATTGATGCACAATATCAAACGCTTTACGGTAATCTATCCCAGCTGTTCTAAGATTTCTACATTTTTCCAGGATCATTTTATTTATTAGTTGACGATATGGACCTCTTAGATATCTATTCTTTTCCCGGGGAAGTATATTCTTTCCATCGAGAAAAGTGTAGGCATAATTTGTCAGCACACACGTCCTCAACATGTCTGTGCTGTACAGACATGTTATTGGCCTATAGTTTTTTGGATCATCTGTTACACTTGTTTTTGCTAAGAGATATGTAATACTTTCAGAGATCCATTCTGGAATTCCACTGGTGTTATTAATTACATTGAAAACTGGGTTACCTTGTCTTGTGGATTCCGAGATGAAAAATCGGTCTCCAATAAATGACAAACGCAAGTATTTAAGATAAGAAATTAAATGTATTTACATAAAATATTATGGTGGTGCAAAAATAATGACGTAATAATGCCGTTTTTTGACGTATAACGTCAAAAAACGACATTATTACGTTATTATTTTTGCACCAACCTAATACAAAATGCTGTTAGTATTAGGTTGGTGGAAAAATAATGACGTAATAATGTCGTTTTTTTACGTTAACAAATACGTCAAAAAACGACATTATTACGTCATTATTTTTCCACCAACCTAATAAATCCAGGAACGCCGGTTAGTATTAAAGATCGCTATATACAGTCTCGAAGTAAACTTCCTTAGAGTCGGGCGTGCTTGTAACTGTGACTTCTACCTCCAACTCAATCACAATGTACTTTCCACTCCGTTCCTCTTCCCTATAACGACAGCAGGTTGAGTCCACTTATATCAAAAAGGGGTGGACCCAATAACACCTTGTGGGTTTCCATTATGGGGATTTTGCTTGAGATTCTGTAACATTATTCTCGGTTATATTTTTCCATTCTTCACAGGTTTATCTTCATTCTTTTTTGTTCTCGTTCGAACCATTCGCCATTTGGAATTATATTCCTTTGGATTGCTCCAGATATTCTCCTAAAATATCTGCACTTCTTCAATAAATGGTGTTTTTTTTTTACTTCTATAACTGCTTTGTCAATTTCCCTGTAAATCTTTTTGTGGTCTGTTCGGGACACTTTATGCCCATAGAAAGTACAACGCTATTTATATCATCTTCTTCTTCTTCTACTTATTCTTCTTCTTCTTCTTATTATTATTATATTTTGATTTCTGCTATGGTCACATTACATACCAAGTCTACAGGAGGACCTAAAGCAGGTAGTAGTGCATTGTTATTTCATGATTTGTTTTTCTGACTTCCAGAACCTCACTAGCGTTACGTGGGCAATTTTCTTCTTAGTGTGTGGGCTGAACTTGTCAGGACAATTTTTTGTATTTCTCTTAAGCTGGGATTACCGGGGATTATTTAATGTGTTGATGTGTTCCTTTTATATCATTCGAAGCTTAACTACTATGACCGATAGTATTCTTGTTTTTTTTTTACATTTTTTCTATTTATTATTATTATTATTATTATTATTATTATTATTATTATTATTTCCTTTGATTTCTGGTGTGTACTCATTTCTTTCCAGGTCCCGTCCTGAGAGCAAAAGATAGAAATGGCATCATGACATTTTCCACTGACCAATTAAAAAAAAAAACAAATAACAAAAAAAAAAACAAAAAAAAAAAAACGAAGAAGAAAAAAGACTTACTGAATTTCTAGTTTTTTATGATAATATCAGCTCCGTTGACTTTTATTTTCCTGTCAGTTTAAATTGGTATGCCCCAGAGGATAGTTACATCGTTATTTTGGGTAACTGTGTCTGGTTGGTGCTCAATGGTTTCGATTTTGTGCTTCTTGCATATCTTCCAGTGCACATATGTTGCTACCTTGTTATGTCTCTGGTTATATTCATTTTTTGCAGATAATATGGTCGACATTTTCATCATATTTTCTGCAGATTCTGCATTTCGGGTAAGTCCCATTTTTGATTATGTGACAAAGATAGGGTCTGTTTACGAAGCTTTGATCGTGAACTTCAACAATTAGACCTTCTGTCTCAGCTTTCAGCCAGTTCTCCTCAGCCACTGATTTGTTTTACAGTGTAACCCGGATATAAGAGAGTTGTCGGGACCGGAGAAGAAGTGTCTTATATCCGAGTTTATCTTATATCCGGGTTTCTCTTATATCCGGGTTTGGTCTATTATATATACATTAACATAGGCTCTAATTTGGGACCAGAGAAAATCTCTCTTATACCAGGGTTTCTCTTATATCCGGGTTACACTGTATTATGATTTTATCTCCTTTGATTTCCGGTGTGTATTCATTTCTTTCCGGGTCCCGCTCAGAAATGGCATCATGACATTTTTCCACTGAGCAATTAAAAACAAAAAAACTCACAAACATATTTTACATAGATAAACCCTTCATAAGGTGTGGGCTGTACTCGTGAGAACAGTTTTTTTCTTCTTCTGTAAGGCATACCCTTCAAGTAATCACTTCATTGCGGCTACTGGAATCTTTTCCAACCAATCCGAGGGCTCCAACTACAACAGGGATTTGATATTCTCATGTGCCACATTTTTGAGATTTCGATTTCAAGGTCCTTATATTTTGATAGGTCTTTGAAGATCTTCAAAGATACATTGCAGTCTACAAGGACGATCACATCAATAAGTAAATTATTATTATTATTATTATTATCATTATTATTATTATTATAATCATTATTATTATTATTATTATTATTATTACCTTTGATTTTTTAGGGGGTCCCGACCAGAGATCTAAGTTGCATAAAGACATCTTTCACTGAGCAGTTTTGAAAAAAAAAAATCAGGCATATGTTACATTGATAAAGCCCTTCGTAAGGTGTAGGCTGTACTTGTGAGAACATTTTTTGTATTTAAGGCAAGGGCTTCCAGGAATCCCCTCAATGAGTCTACTGGAATCTTTTCAAATCAATCTGAGGGCTGCAACTACAACAGGGATTGTTGATATCCTCATATGACACATTTTTTCGATTTCAAGTTCCTTGTATTTTCATACCATTTTGAAGTTTCCTTATCGTAAATGTTTCAGATTAGCCAGTGCAGATATTGGCCCTCTCTCTTTCTCTCTCTCTTTCAGGAATCCCTTCAATTAGTCTACTGGAATCTTTTCCAACCAATCCGAGGGATCCAACTACAACAGGGATTGTTGATATTCTCATGTGCCACGTTTCTGAGATTTCGATTTCAAGGTCCTTATATTTTGATAGCTTTTTGAAGATCTTCAAAGATTTATTGCAGTTCGCAAGGACTACCACATCAATAAGCACATTATTATTATTTTTATTTTTATTTTCTTTGCTTTCTGGCGTTTACACATTTCTTTCCGGGTCCCACCCAGGGACCTAAGGTTAGAAATGGCATCATGACACTTTTCACTGACAAAAAAAAAAAAAAAATTAAAAATTAAAAAATAAAATAAAAATTACATAGATAAAGCCCTTCTTAAAGTGTGGGCTGTACTTGTCAGAACAATTTTTTGTATCTCCTAGAGGCATGGGCTTCCAGGAATCCCTGCAATTAGTCTACTGCAATCTTTTCCAACCAGTCCTAGGGGTCCAACTACAACAGGGATTGTTGATGTTCCCATATGCCACATTTTCGAGACTTCTATTTCAAGGTCCTTGTATTTTGACAGCTTTTTGAATATCTTCAAAGATACATTGCAGTCAGCAGGGACTGCCATATCAATAAGGAGGCACCGTTTTTGTTTGTGGACTTTATTATTATTATTATTATTATTATTATTATTATTATTATTATTATTATTATCTTTGATATTTTTCCGGGTCCTGATTCATGCACACACTTTTATTGTCAGTGGCTGCCAGCACCGCACAAAGCGTATACAAGTTGTACAATTTTTTCGGGATATTTATCAGAGAATCTGGATTTGGGTGTAACACAATTTTTCAGTATGTGTGCTTGATAATTTCTAGTTTGCTAGCGTTGATTATTATTATTATTATTATTATTATTATTATTATTTGCATATATTAAATATTTTACACGTATATTAATACCGTCTCCTGTGCTGTATTAAATTTTTACATAATGCGTGATCCCGGTTATATAAATACCATGTTTTTTTTTTTTCCTTCTCACATATCGATTTATCACGCCGTCTGTTTCCATATTTATATATGTAAATTTTTTTTCCTATATACCTGATCGTGCATAATATAAATGATAGAATTATGGTTGCCGGTGGATTTAACTTGGCAATTATCGAGTCTTTCTTCTGAGAGAAGTTCATGAATGTTGTTGTTAATGGCCCGCCATCTAAAGGCACAGGAGATCTAGGGAGGCGAATCACCTCTCTCCCGCGACTCCCAAGTCGCTCACCTCGGTTCTACCCACTGTCTAATTTTCTTTTCTTTTCGATTTGTCTAGGAACATATTTAGATCATTAGTAAATATCGATACCGTAGTTTATGGAAGCACTTCCAAAGACCAATATGGTCAGAACCCTCCTCAAATCAAACACGGAGAGTTCAATGGGTCAGAAAATGGATTCTACTTTTTGATAGCTCAAAGCCGAACTAGTATAATTTCACTATGACATGTTTCAGGGGGCTAAATTTTTTTTTTTTTTACCAGAGACCCCCTTTTGTTTCTCTTTCTTCGCCAGCGACTCCCATTTAAAATCTTTTTGAATTTTAAAACTAGCACTGATGTTGGAAATTGAAATGATAACTAAAATATATGAAATTTAAGAAATATGGATCAGCTTCAGAATATTTAAGAAAATATATTAAATAATACGCGTCCCCCCACACACTCACATATATATATATATATATATATATATATATATATATATATATATATATTAGAGTGTATAACTTATATTTTATATCATAAAAAAATATACAAATAAATAATTAGCTATGTTAATGTGATTAATAGCGAAATCACTTCGATAACAATTCTTAATGAGGCATTAACTTTCTATAAATGCCTTGAATAAATGATCCTTTTATTCGAGTTGTTGTCAGATGGAAGACACATACCAAGCACTTTCGACAATTTCAAATTGTCATCTTCAGGACGCAATTTTCCCATACAGGGATAAACACTAACACGAAATATCTGTAGACCGAAATATAAGGATCTTATTATTCTAGGAATTGATAGTAAGTTGATGTCACATTAATCTTGTTGGCGAAGTGATTTCGACATCATTAATCACATTAACATTGCTAATTAATTCTTAGTATAAATTCATTATATATATTTGGCTAGGCGGAATTTACTGTCTTTAAACTTCAATCTTCCATGAATCTCTCATGTACATTCATATCTGCTAATGGCGTATCCAAATGTAAACAAATGACGTCACACTTTGCTAACCGAACACTCCACTGTAGCCAGATCGGTTTAGCACATCAAGCTAAATGACGGTTCTGTATAGGATACAGGTTCGAATCCTGTTTGAGGACGATTGTTTTATATGAAAATTTCCCGGACATTCAGACCGGTAAATGTTGTTTAATACTGTTTATTATAAACAGAGCATTTACTTAAATATTTGTATCTATAAAAAGAATGTTTAAACATAAAAATGTCTTAAAAATAATTGTCGGACTTTTTTGTCCATTTCATAATGTGTGATGTCAAGTATATATGTCTATGTGTGTATGTAACTGTGTTTGTATATTTTATTACGTAAACCTTACTTTAATGGCTTTAGTATTTCAGTAAACGCTCCATTTATTTATTACATCTTTTTTTTTTTACAGTAAGATTCAACCTGTACAAAATCCGAAGGCCTCTCGACGTTTTTCCTATAAGGAACCGTCATTTAGCATGACGTGCTTTTACTGATTTTGCCATAAAGGAGCGTTCGGTTATCAAGGTCGATTATTTAAACTTCAATTTTCCAGGTTCGAATCCTGTCGCAGGACGAATATTTTCTGTGAAAAGAAGTCAGTTTGTAAGGATAATGAGAGCTATTTACGGTTAGCTCGAGACTTGAACAGGTTAAGATTGTAGTGATCAGGGAAAACATTCTCCTGGGACTCGTTTACCGGTCTGAATGTCCGAGAAATTTTCACAGAAAATATTCGTCCTCCGACAGGATTCGAACCTGTATCCTATACGGAACCGTCATTTAGCTTGACTTGCCTTTAACGGTAAATTTTGTTTAATACTGTTTGTTATAAGCAGAGCATTTACTTAAATATTTGTATCTATAAAAAGAATGTATAAACATAAAAATGTCTTAAAATAATTGTCGGACTTTGTCCATTTCATAATGTGTGACGTCATTTGTTTACATTTGATGCGCCATGAGGAGATGTGGATGTACGTGAGAGATTCATAGTAGATTGAAGTTTAAATACAGTAAATTCGACCTTGCTAACCGAACGCTCCTTCGTGGCCAAATCAGTTAAAGGCACGTCACGCTATATGACGGTTCCGTATAGGATACAGGTTCGAATCCTGTCGAAGGACAAATATTTTCTATGAAAATTTCTCGGACATTCAGGCCGGTAAATGTTATTTAATACTGTTTATTATAAACAGAGCATTTACTTAAATACTTGTATCTATAAAACAAAAAATTCCCTTTAAATAATTGTCGGACTTTGTCCATTTCATAATGTGTGACCTCATTTGTTTACATTTGATACGCCATGAGCAGATATGAATGTACCTGAGAGATTCATGGAAGATTGAAGTTCAAATGCAGTAAAAATCGACCTTGTGAAAATTTCTCGGACATTCAAGCCGGTAAATGTCGTTTAATACTGTTTATTATAAAATAGAGCATTTACTTAAATATTTGTATCTATAAAAAGAATGTATCAACATAAAAATGTTTTAAAAAAA
The DNA here is from genome assembly GCA_963932145.1 of Acanthosepion lycidas. Lineage (NCBI taxonomy): Eukaryota > Metazoa > Mollusca > Cephalopoda > Sepiida > Sepiidae > Acanthosepion > Acanthosepion lycidas. Next base: position 52,714,972 of record OZ010609.1, on the reverse strand, counting down.
TTTATCATATTATTTATTTATTCATCTTTCATTTATTCATCATTTATCTTTTCATAATGTGTGATGATACATATGTGTCCATTTCATAATGTGTGTTGATACATGTGTCCATTTCATAATGTGTGATGATACATATGTGTCCATTTCATAATGTGTGTTCATACATATGTGTCCATTTCATAATGTGTGTTGATACATGTGTCCATTTCATAATGTGTGATGATACATATGTATCCATTTCATAATGTGTGATGATACATATGTGTCCATTTCATAATGTGTGTTGATACATGTGTCCATTTCATAATGTGTGATGATACATATGTGTCCATTTCATAATGTGTGTTCATACATATGTGTCCATTTCATAATGTGTGTTGATACATGTGTCCATTTCATAATGTGTGATGATACATATGTGTCCATTTCATAATGTGTGTTGATACATATGTGTCCATTTCATAATGTGTGTTGATACATGTGTCCATTTCATAATGTGTGATGATACATATGTGTCCATTTCATAATGTGTGTTCATACATATGTGTCCATTTCATAATGTGAGATGATACATGTGTCCATTTCATAATGTGTGATGATACATATGTGTCCATTTCATAATGTGTGTTGATACATATGTGTCCATTTCATAATGTGTGTTGATACATGTGTCCATTTCATAATGTGTGATGATACATGTGTCCATTTCATAATGTGTGTTCATACATATGTGTCCATTTCATAATGTGTGATGATACATATGTGTCCATTTCATAATGTGTGTTGATACATGTGTCCATTTCATAATGTGTGATGATACATGTGTCCATTTCATAATGTGTGTTCATACATATGTGTCCATTTCATAATGTGTTATGATACATATGTGTCCATTTCATAATGTGTGTTGATACATGTGTCCATTTCATAATGTGTGATGATACATATGTGTCCATTTCATAATGTGTGTTGATACATATGTGTCCATTTCATAATGTGTGTTGATACATGTGTCCATTTCATAATGTGTGATGATACATATGTGTCCATTTCATAATGTGTGTTGATACATGTGTCCATTTCATAATGTGTGATGATACATATGTGTCCATTTCATAATGTGTGTTGATACATGTGTCCATTTCATAATGTGTGATGATACATATGTGTCCATTTCATAATGTGTGATGCTACATATTATAATATAATAGATATTACTCATAATACATTCCTTCTTGCTGTCAATGTGTAACCTATTAAATAATCCCAATAATTCTAATGGATCATGCAAATAATATATTAAGTACTTTTTTCTTTCTTTATATGCCGTGTCCCGATCATGGCCCTCCACATCTCCCTCACCCTTGTATCTCTTAAAAGTTTTCCCTTTTTGTTATTTCTCCGAAACCCTGTTCTACCATTCATTTACTCACGTACATCAAGCATGTTACGTACGGCTTTCCTCTGTCCCTTTCCCCCTCAGAGTGTCCTGGGGCTATCAGGTTTTCCAAACCCTAATTCCTCATTATGTGTCCCAGACATCTCAACTACCTCTTCCTGATGTTACGTATAAGTTACGTTTTTTTTTTTTTTCATTTTTCCTGAAACCTCATTTTTGCTCATATGTCCAGCTCATAATATCCTCAGCCTCTGTGTAAACCCACACGCCTGTTGCTTAAAGTCTCTTCTTCATCAACGAGATTGTCCGGCATGCGCTACCATACAGGAGGACTGATAACACATATACACTCATATTAAAGAAGGAAATCAGAATTCTTCAGACAACACAAAGGCATTCAACAAAGCACGCCACAAGGACCTGCTAGAAAGGCAACCTTGATATCAGCGAGAAACATATCAGAATAATCAAGAACCTATACTGGCAGTAGACGGCATGCATTCGCCTCGAGAATAATCTCAGTGAATATACAAAAATAGAAAGAGGAGTAAGGCAAGGATATGTCTTCTCACCGGATTTATTCAACCAATACAGCGAGACAATTCTGAGGGAACTAGAGATCCTACCAGGATTCATCATTGGTGGCTACAACTTACCAACATAAGATACGCATATGGCACGGTGCTGATAGAGAGAGATGTGTTACTGCGTTAGGTAGACGCTGTGATCCGAAGACAGATTGGGATGGACAAGGATGCATTCCAGAAACTGGGCTGAGTACTGCGAAACAGGAGGATTTCTTTGGTGACAAAGAAAAGAGTACTGAGCTACTACGTGACATCTGTCCTCCTAAACAAACGGCAGTGAATGTTGAACGGTATCCTCAAGGATGAAGAAGAGACTCGAGGTGGTGGAGATGTAGTTTTACAGAAGTATTCTAAGGATATCATGGAGCGAGCATGTGAGCGATAAGGACGTCTTGGAGAGGATGCAAACAAGGAGGAAGCTTATGATTAACATAAGGAAGAGGAAGATGAAATTTCTGGGTCGCGTGATGAGAAAGGAGGGCCTGGAGAATCTGATACTCACGGAACGAATAGAGGGAAAAAGAGATAGGGGAAAGCAGCGCATGTCATACGTGGCAGACTTGGGCAGGCTGATAGTCTGGGGGAGTTGGCAGAAACACAAAACCCGTTGAGCGACACAAAGGATAGAGGGGAAGTTGAGGGCCATGATCGCCTACGTTCTGAAACGACACTTCACATGAAAAGAAGAAAGAAAATATGTCACGGAACATTCCAATACACGTTTCTTTGTTTCTAATGAAATTTGCATGTCTCTTAATAATCTGCTTAACTTTTGGAATGTTTCCTTGGCTATCAAAATGCGTCTTCAAATTTCAATGTCACACTTTTGTCGTCTGTTAGAACACTTCCCAAATATTTACATTTTTGTACTTTTTTTTTTACTTTAGTTGTTGTAGATATAATTATTCATGTTGTTGCTTTTGTTGCTGCAATTGATGTTCTTGTATTTTTTGTTGCTGCAAGTGTTGTTCTTGTTGTTATTCTTGTAGCCACAACATTTGAATCATATAAACTTTTAGTTCTTCTATTTTGCTGTACACCGTTGAATATTTTGTAGATTAATTTGGGAATAACTTCGCCTGGTTATTTCTTTATAGCCCTTCAAATATCACGTCTCTTTGCTGAATTGGTAACGGCTATTCTATTTATTTTCGGAGTTGTTTTTTCTGCTTTCTTTTTGAGTTTGTAGGTCTGATGAATTGGATCGTATTTACGATTCCAATGGAATAAATTATGACCATGGATTATTAGTGTTTAAGCCTTTTTATTATATCCTTACTCTGTCCTGGACATTGAGTTATACCTGGATTCTATCTTCTTGTAATTTTTCATTCAAAATATATATACATGTATGTGTATACATGTATGTATATATATTTTTCATATGTATGTGTATATTTACCACTAATATTATATATATATATATATATATATATATATATATATATATATATATATATATATATATGAATAAAAAATTTAAGTGTTGATCGTGTCCCGGGTATGACAATAAACTACGTCCAACAACAAGGTTTCAGATGTTTTCGGAAAAATAATGTTGCCAGCTATATGTTTAATAGTATTGTATATTTAATATCTTGATTTGGCATTAAATGACCCACAGTGGTTGATATTCCATGAAACCCAACACAACCAAACTAGCTTGCTAAAAATGTTCCATACAAAATAGACATTTAAAATTGATATATTTGGCATATATATAAAAACTTGATTTGGCATTAAATAACACACAGTGGTTGATATGCCATAAAACCCAACCAACCAACCAACCAAGTGTTGATCGCAGACACAGAAAAGAAACTACAAAACCTCTTAGAGTAGTTAGCAAAAGAATAAATTTACTCATTCGTATTTTTGTTTAATTTTTGTAAATATATGTGTTAAAATGAGAAATCCGTGTTATTTTCATTTTAGCCTAATACAGACGACAATGTATACATCCCACCATATATATATATATATATATATATATATATATATATATATATACATATATGTATGTATGTATGTATGTGTGTGTGAACATTGAAGGCGTCCTGATGATTACGTCTAGCATGAAACAGCCTGTCGCCTTTAAGTGTTGACTTCAATGTTCACTTTTATATTCACATCCTGAGCACTTTATCCCGTAAATATAGCACAACTTAAAACTGTGTTTCTTCATATATATATATATATATATATATATATATATATATATATATATATATATATATATATAAATTTAGGCAATTATTCTCGTCTCGAATAACCTTCGAATTTTTGATTTGCCAATAATCAAATTAATCTCGAAGATAAAAAAAATGTTTTAAAAAAAGAAAGAGCTAGAAACATGAAAGTCTGTTGAAAAAAATCGCACAGATATAGGTTCAAAGCCCAAGGAAAAAAACCCGACACGAGTTAACCAATAACTCAAAAGAGCTCAATACAACCGTAGAGGAGACCTAGTCAAAACTAGTGAGCCAGAGAAACCTACCCAGATTTCACCTCAGCAGTTCGTCAGGCAAAGCTTTCCTTGACGTTTTCGCTAACGATCCGCTTAGCTGAAACCTGGGTATTTTTGTCTGACTCACTAGGTTTGACTATATATATATATATATATATATATATATATATATATATATATATATATATATATATATATATATGTACAGACTCATGTATTTATTTACTTGGAATTTATTTGATTTACTTTTTATTGTGTCTTTTATTGTCCTTTTATTTCATATTACTTCGTCGGCAGCTGTCTTTCTTTTTAACCATAGTTTATTTTTTCACAATACAAAAATATCGGGTCAAAGCCAAACACCTGTTCCCGTTAGTTTATGTTATACTTAAGCTTCTCAAAGAATTTTCTTTTCAGTAAGAACTTTACAACTTCTAAACTGTTTTAATTTCAAGAGACACTGAACAAAAAAAAAGCACTGCATGCAATTTTTTATTCTCCGAAGAAAACAAACAAGAAATTTCTGTCAGAAACTAAGAAAATTCACTTAACTTTTATGTAATATAAATCATTCAATGTCTTGGTAAAACCTCCCGACAGACTAACGGGGGACACCACAAAACCTCGCCACATCCGAAGGTAACAGAGGTGCTATGTTACCGACAAATGCTGGGAATACCATGGACGGAACAGGTTACGGAATAACTTCCCTAAACGAAGAAGTGATGCCTGTCAACAATGATGTCGTCACACAGAATGATACGGAGAAAAACAGTGGCGGAACAGGTGCTGTAGCGTCCTGGGTAAGACGATAAACTACATCCGCGTCCTGGGTATAACGATAAAGTACATCCGCGTCCTTGGTATGACAATAATCTACATCCGCGTCCTGGGTGTGACGATAAACTACATCCGCGTCCTGGGTATGACGATAAACTACATCCGCGTCCTGGGTAAGACGATAAACTACATCCGCGTCCTGGGTATGACGATAAACTACATCCGCGTCCTGGGTATGACGATAAACTACATCCGCGTCCTGGGTAAGACGATAAACTACATCCGCGTCCTCGGTATGACGATTAACTACATCCGCGTCCTGGGTGTAACGATTAACTACTTCCAACAGCAAGGCATCTAATCAGGAGGTTTTGCCTAACGTAGAACCACTTCGTAATTGCTTGTGTTCTCAGGACCACCCTGACACCTTTTAGGTTCCCAACTATAGGCAAAAAGTTAAACCCCAAAATGGGGTCAAACCACTATGAATGTATAAATATATGTTTTAATACCAGCAATAATTTTTTGAGGAAAAATTATTACCAGCAATATATTTTTGAAGAAAAAAAAATATTGCCAGCAATAAAAAATCTTGTCGGCATTAAATAACCCATTGAAGTTGATATGCCCTAAAACTAAACAAACCAAACCAAATGAAACAGGTGCTGCGAAAAAAACATGGAAGGAGTATATAAGCAAGTAGTAGTGTCCAAGTTGCTAGCTACATATAGGAAACGTTAAAATCAACAAGGGCAGAAATGCCAGCAAATTTAATGACAAAGCGCAAAACAGTTTCATGTGTTACGACTATTCCTTGAGGATTTCATTGGACTAAAGTGATGTTTGCATTGTTCTAACCACAGATGAAAACGAAGGAGAAGGACGCTGACATTTTAATATTTTAAATTTATTTTTTTTTTGTCATATGTTTTAACATATAGTCTAACGAATTTCACGGAAAGTTTGAAAATCCGAAGACATTCCAAAGATCTAAACAAAATATGAACACAGAAAAATTCCATTGCAAAAGGAAAAAAAAAAAAAAAAAGATTCTGACAGGTTTTGCAATATCATTCCTCATATATAGCAAATAATGCGGGTGAGTTTCGTCAAAGACGAAGCGTAGACATGACACAAATAGGTTGGGCTCTGTTAATATGGTTGCTAAAAGGAAAACAAACGTATTTGAAATTAAAAAAAAAATATTATTTTACTTGCATTTTATTTGTGTTTCGGCCGTTGTGAACTAAGGCCTTCTTCAGGTGATTGGAATTACGAACCGAAAAATTTATTTCGTTCATGTTCTAGTTCCACGTGCCCCTATATCTCAGTAATGTCTCTTTAACCCAACTCTCCAATTTTTTTGGTTCACCACTGCTGTCGCTTGGTAATGAACTCACAACTGTTTGGGTCTAGTCAATGGATCGAACCAACATCTTTAACCACTTAGCCATTTCTCCTTGAGAACCAACAAAACGAATAAAGGGTTTGGTTGGAAATTCTAATCATCTGAATAGGGCCGCAGCATTCAAAGGCCGAAACGTTGTGAATATAGCAACGAAGATGAGGATAACAGTCCGGATATTGGAAATGATTCAAGTAATCATAATACATCATCTCAGAGATATAGAGAGATAGTGGAAACTATACTCATGTTCTTATATAGACGCGTCGGATCTAGACATTCATATGGCTGTCATGAAGGCCGGATCATACAGTGGCTGAAACATTGTGAATATGGCAATGAAGATGAGGATAACAGTCCGAAAAGTGGAAATAATTCAAGTAATCATAATACCTCATCTCAAAGATATAGACATATACTGGAAACTGTACACATGTTCTTATATAGACGCGACTTATCTAGACTTTCATATGTATGTCATGAAGGCCGGAGAATACAGTGGCCGAAACGTTGTGAATATAACAATGAAGATAAGGATAACAGTCCGAATAATGTAAATAATGCAAGTAATCATAATGACTCATCTCAGAGATATAGATAGATATTATGTTTTTTAACTTTTATTTTTCTTTGGAAATATTGTCAAACATTTTTCAGACCAAATAAAAACAAAACAAAAAAATGAAATATAATCGATATATACTCATTTCCACAGATTTTGGCAATCAACCGAATTCCTTTTCATGCAGTTTTGTGATGACGAAATACATTTTAAGTGACTTTGAACGCGACATGCTAGTTAATGCCAGAGTACCCGAGTTGAGCGTTGAAAAATCTCCTGATTTACATGCATTATCACGCACAACCATTATAGATGTTTGACAGAGAATGGTCAGAAAAATAAAACCATTCCAAAGAATTGTAATCCTTTGACAGAAAGGTAATGAAAGCGGTCGGTGTAGAATTCCAAGGCTGATTCAAGCTGATAAGAAGAAAACAAGCCAAATATCCTCTCTTTACATGTGATAATCTATTAATCTTCGAACGTACAGCGCGTCAAGCCTTGAAGTAGATTGATTAAATCAAGAGAAGACCACACCGGATGCCTCCGCGTCTATTTATCGGTGGTGATCATCAATAAAAAGAGAGAGATAAATAAATATAAATCAGTAAGGCAATAATTAATTTAAATAGTTATTATAATTTAAGAATAAATTTGAAAGAAAAAAACTGCTGTTCAATTTTTAATTATATTTTTAAGAAAATAATGAATTATTCTGGCAATCCAAAAAACACGGGATTCGACTTTTAATATTAGGTTGGTGCAAAAAGAATGACGTAATAATGTCGTTTTTTGACGTATTTTTTAACGTCAAAAAACGACATTATTACGTCATTATTTTTGCACCAACCTAATAATACGCAATGTTGAGATAAATAATAAAACTGAAATAAGCCAATTGACAACTACTTACAGTGTGGATAGAATTATGAATAAATGTAATAAAAAGCGGAATGAGAAAGATAAAGGTACATCGAGCGTCAAATTTTAAATTTAATGATTGACCTTTTAGCCATCTCCAATATAAACTGTAAATACTCACCAGTGTATAGATTTTAGACGCCATTGTATTTTCCGCTCATCATATATAAAACGGATTCAATTAATAAAGCCATTATTACCCTAAATAAATGCCTTCTCCGTCCAATACCTTTCAAAATTTATTTTTCTATTATTTATGTGTTTACTCTCTCACTCTCTTTTTCGCCCTCTCTCTCTATATATATATATATATATATATATATATATATACATATATATAAAAAGCTGTCTCTCTCATCTCTACATCTAAGAGAGAGAGCTATATATATATATATATATATATATATATATATATATATATATATATATATATATATGTCCAACCATATATGTTAGCTCTATCTCTGATATTGGGCGCTTTCTAATAAGTACCGCGCATATAATATATAAATAATTATACATATATATATATGAATTTATATTTATATACACACACTTTTCACACATAACATATATATATATATATATATATATATATATATATCTGTATCATCTCTACATCTAAAAGAGATGAGAGAGCTATATGTATATATAGATATAGCTCTCTCTCTCTCATTTCTACATCTAAGAGAGAGAGCTATATATGTATATATAACTGTCTCTCATCTCTACATCTAAGAGAGAGAGAAAGCTATATATAGAGAGAGATTACATATATATATATATATATATATATATATATATATATATATATATATATATATATACATGTTTCTAAATAATATAGACAAGTGTTGTCTGTTTATTTTATGTAAAATGTTTTCGTAACTTCTGATAAGTTTAATAACATTATCGTTGAAAGAAGAAAGAAATTCACAGTAGTGATCCATATTTTTCTTAATACAATCTAAGCTTTCGGCTTACATAAACCATTATCAAAGATGTCAATTACAACATATTAAACAATATACGGACACGACAGTGATCATAGTCTGTCAATGTTTATGCTTGTAGGTTTTTTGTATGGCGAAATAGTAAATTTGTTATTATTTGTGTTTATCAATATGTCAAAGAAGGGGATTTTATTATTAGTATTGAGTTCATATGTAAATTTAAGGACAGAATTATTTTTGAAACGTTTTTGAAGTTGAATAATTTCCTTGATTATTGGTCGTTTTCAGTCACAAATTACGACCCTCTGGTACCGCAAACTTTTTTCGGCGGGGTTTTGTCATTTTTTCTTTTTATTTGAGGGTTACCTTCTCATTAGTGAGGACGAGTATAGAAAGTTTAAACAGAGAGCGAGAGAAAGTGAGTAAGTTTAAATAGAGAGAGAAAGTTTAAATAGAGCGAGAGAGAGAAAGTTTAAATAGAAAGAGGGAGAGAGAAAGTTTAAATAGAGAGAGAGAGTTTAAATAGAGAGAGAGAGAAAGTTTAAATAGAGAGAGAGAGAACGTTTAAAGAGAGAGAGAACGTTTAAATAGAGAGAGAGAGAGAGATAAGAAAGAGATAAGGATTTTAAAGGAAATGCCTTATTTTGATTTAAATACATTTCAACTTTTATTTATATACTTTATTTTGATATTTTATTTTACTTATATTTTTGTGATGTCAGCGGACACTCGTTGCCGCCTTTTTAATACAAACGAATACCCGTTGTCACTTTCGAACTGCTCGTTGTAGTAGACAATATGTAATCACAGATTACAATTGCACTAACGCCGTTGAACAATACTGGTTTCAGACGCCTTCAAATAACGCTCGCACTAATAGTACTTGTTCGATAATACTCGCTCTAATAGTAACCTGAATGCAGATATGAATAGAGAATTACTATAGTGAATAGAGTAGAGAATAGCGGTCCATATAATGATACAGGATAGAACAGAAATAATACTCTGAATGGATTAGAAATGCAAATCAATTAGACGCGCGCTAACTTTTGTGAAGCGTTTCATTATATATATATATATATATATATATATATATATATATATATATATATATATATACACATTCATTATATATTTATATATATATATATATATGTATATATATATATATATATATATATATATATATATATATATATATATATATATATATATATATATATATATAAGATTCAATAATAGGATGGCGTGTGTTTGCTTACCGGCGATCTGTGTTCAATCCAGCGACATTTTATTCCTATATAACAGTATCATTTTTATCGGATTATTAGATATAAGTTTGTATGTATATATATATATATATATATATATATATATATATATATATATATATATATATATATATATATATATATATATATATATATGTAAGCAAATATATGGATATAGATCTGACAGTATAAAGAAAAATATACGGAAAAGACAAACAAAAATTCTAATATTATGCAATTATGCTGTTTTAATGTTAATATAATGTCAACATCGGACTTTTCGGTCTAATAAACGAAACGCTGATCATATAAAACTTTCAGTTATCTGTTTGGATAAGTCTTGTTCTTATGCCCATCGTCTTTGTCATGTTGAATTGATAATGTTAATTATATTTTATGAATATGTCCTGAAGATGGTTTATATTTTTCTTCATATATATATATATATATATATATATATATATATATATATGTGTGTGTGTGTGTGTGTGTGTGTGTGTGTGTGTGCGTGTGTGCTTTCCTAAATTTGTGTTTCCTTGCGAATTCTGAGAAATGATTACTCGTAATTTTGGTCTCCCGGAAAATTCGCTTGCAACACGGGAGATACATTGGCTAAAGGATCACTTAATTGGCATGAGAATTTGAACTCGCAGAAAGCAATGAATTCCTCTGTGGACGATGAAATTCATCTCCAATCATTGCTCAGCAACGAATTACAAGCAGTTAATAAGCGCAAAAAGGACACAATACCCCGCCGCTCGTGACCACATCCCGCGAAGAGAACGATTTATCAATTCTGTGCGGCGACATAAGTAAATTTTGTACTTTTCACCGCCAGCGTTGATGTGTTTCACATCAAACGACGCAGGCGATGGATTCGACAGTGAAAGCAAACAGTGCTATCACATTTCGAATATCATCAAACGGATGTAAAGTATTTTTTTTTTCTTTACATCATCGGGGGTTATGGCGTATGGAGAAGCTAATGACGTAATCCTCGTCGTTTCATTGGTCGAACTGAATCAGACGCTGGTGACGCAACGTGACACATAATTCATTAATATTACGATCCGAACTGAATAAATCTAACGTTCAATTAAACTCACTTCAAAAGTATATCGAAATCAATGTGATTTCTTATATATATATATATATATTAGGTTGGTACAAAAATAATGACGTAATAATGTCGTTTTTTGACGTATTTCTAACCTTAAAAAACGACGTTATTACGTCATTATTTTTGAACCAACCTAATATATTAGGAAATATTAGGAAATATATATATATATTATGAAACACACACACACACACACACACACACACATACATACATACATACATACACATACATACACATACACATACATATATATAATGATTAAAAGCATTACATAGTAATTTTTTCTTTTTACACGTGCATTGAGAACTTTTTTAATACTACTGAATCCTGTTCTAATTCAACTCTGGCCATTAACTTCTTTATTATTAAACGCCCCACCTCACATATATATATATATATATATATATATATATGTATGTGTGTGTGTGTGTGTGTAATATTAGTAGTTAATATACATATAAAATATATATATATAATGAAATGGACAAATTCCGACAATTATTTTAAGACATGTTTATATTAGGTTGGGGCAAAAATAATGACGTTTTTGACGTAAAAAAATACGTAAAAAAACGTGATTATTTTTGCACCAACCTAATACATTCTTTTCATAGATACAAATATTTAAGTAAATACTCTGTTTATAATAAACAGTATTAAATGCCATTTACCGGCCTGAATGTCCGAGAAATTTTCACAGAAAATATTCGTCCTCTGCGGTGAAAATCTTCGGCATAGACTCGTCCGGGTTCCTATCTGCTCAAAGGCAGAGAGTTCGACCTGCTTGACGAAAAGATTTCAGCTGTTCTCTAGGTTAAACCTTGGTAGGTAAGTTCTGGCTTACTAAGTTTTATATATATATATATATATATATATATATATATATATATATATATATATATATATATACGCAATGGATTAATTATGAACAGAATATATATATATAAATAAGTTTTATTGAATAATCTAGATATTTTCTTTTATACTGATACTTTTAGTATAAAGGAAAATTTATTGTTTAAAAACAATAATTTGAATTGGTGAACCAGACTCTTCCTCTGTAGCTGAATGATATAGCACGTCAGTAATGGAGTAACTGAATTGTAATGGAATTGATCATAAAACAAAATGACATATTCACCAATTATTTATAGCAAAGGATCGGAAGCTCAGAAAGAATGAAATTAATTTCACACACACACGCACACACGCACACACACACACACACAGATATATATATATATATATATATAATATATATATATATATATAATATTCCAAGATAATTGGCTAACTTATTCATGTTGATCTTCGCCCTATCTAACCTTCTAACTTTCTGTCCTGGAGTAACTGTGTGCCTCAGAGGTTACACGTATGATTTCATTTTGAAATCTTTTTTTTTCACTACTCTTTGGACTGTCATAGCTGAAACTGCTCCCTACCATGAACTGAGTTTGGTCTTTTCTAATTGATCTTTTTAGTTGAAATGATGATCCCTCTTATCGTTGTGACCTCCTGATCCAGTTTTCCTACTTACTGTTCCCTCTTTTTTTATAATATTATTCACCGAATGGACTTTGAAGTATGAATGTTGTCACCATTACTGTAAGGCTCAATTATCTTTTTCCTCACATCATTGCTCAGTTAGGAAGAGACTGGGTCTTGCACAAAACAATTTAACCTGTTCTCTTTTTAGTTGAATAACTCAAAGGGATTTTCAGTGCTTCTAACGACAAATGGTGCGCAGATGGCTAAAAGTCTTATCTGAAGACCAGGAAAAAGAAAGTCAATTAGTTTAGTGGATTTTATATATTAAACATTTTGTGGGTTGGATAATTATGCTGTTACAAGATCTGGATAATATTGCTTTTATAGCTAGTATATATATCTGTCTGTCTGTGTGCGTGTGTTTGAGTGTGTGTGTGTGTGTGAATGTGTATGTGTAGATAGATAGATAGATAGATAGATAGATAGATAGATAGATAGATTAAGCAGAATCTAAAGCAAGAATTTATTATCTAGCCTATACTACAGTCAGAAGTAATGTGTAAGACTAATTTTGAGAAATTTAAATACAAGATTATATAAATACAAAAGAGATCTGTACAAAACAACATATGCAATGCATTTTTCACTCATCGAAATTAGTCTGACCATAATTTCGTTTAAAATGAATGTTGCTTCAATTAAAACAGAAAGAAATTCACTAAGGTGAAAGTGTATAGAAAGTGCTCTAATTGCGAAAGCTTCTACAGGGAAATTTCTTCTATCTCCTTTAACATTTTACCATTCTTGTTAGATATTCTGTTGTCAGAATGTATTAAAAGAACAAAAATAAGATAGCGATATAAAGCAAATCATTAAGAAATATATTGATGGCGGTTTACCAGTGCGTGCGGACTAGGTTGGAAAAATTGAAAGTTCAAAAGTTTTTAGTTCAATGTTCCGACACCTTCAGCATTTCCACTCACCGCATTATTACAACCGACTTTTATGCTTACATCATCCTTTGCCGCCTAATGTATCTATCTGTTTCTATTGTTACATATTAATTTAGTCCCATAGATCTAAAGGAGGTTTCCAAGAGCTTTTCATTATATATATATATATATATATATATATATATATATATATATATATATATAATTATTTATTTAAAAATATGATTCCAACTCGCTACATAAGAGGTCTCATGTTTCAAAGCAAGAGCCGAAAACTTCAAAATAATATTTGAATTAACTTGAGTTAAAGTAGGCTCTGTTCCATCTTCAAGCGAAATTTTTTTGGGAATGAATTATTTCTGAAATTTACGAGTTTTAATAGTATGGTCAGAATTGAAATCAAAAATTTCCATGGTAACATCAAGGGCGGATTGTTTAGAATCGGCAGGGGAGGGGTGTTAATAATTTGTATCAGTATAGAGTTACTTTCATAGATGCCGGGTCAGGGTAAGGTATATATATGTA
>OZ010609.1:52693038-52695538 GCA_963932145.1 Acanthosepion lycidas | reverse complement strand
AATTATATATATATATATATATATATATATATATATATATATATATATATGAAGAAAAATATACGGAAAAAACAAGCAAAAATCTTTATATGCAATTATGCTGTTTTAATGTGAATATAATGTCAACGTCGGACGTTTCGGTCTAATAAACCATCTTCAGGACATATTCATAAAATATAATTAACATTATCAATTCAACATGACAAAGACGATGGACATAAGAACAAGACTTATCCAAACAGATAACTGAAAGTTTTATATGATCAGCGTGTATATATATATATATATATATATATATATATATATATATATTTATATATATATATATATATGTGTTTGTGCGTGTGTGTATTTAGATATTTTAGATATATGTATATATATGTATGTGTGTATTAGCCACATTATATCTCTCGCTCTCTCTCTCTCTCTCTCTCTCTCTCTATATATATATATATATATATATATATATATATATATATATATATATATATATATATATAAGGCACAGTGGAGTAGTGGATAGCGACTTAGATTGAGGAATCGGAGCGTCGAGTCCGAATTCTAGTTGAATCCATAACATTCACTAATACTCTTGGGAAAAATATCAATCCTTTTCTTCTCCCTTCAGCTATGGATATATAGCAGGACAGATTGGGTTTTGTAGCCTTGGATGACAACTGGACTAGAAGAAGGACTACTCTTATACTCTTAATTCAAAACCTGCGAATTGTTGTTTGGGGACCTTGAGGCGCGAAGGGCATTAGGTCTGTGTATTCGGCCCTTCAAAACGTGTGGATGGTCCTACACAAAGCTTTCACCACTATAATGAAATCATATGTCCTGGTGTCTAGGCTGTGAGTTCCTAGGAAATGAGCTGTTTAAATGAGAGTCCACCATATATATATATATATATATATATATATATATATATATATATATATATATATATATATATATATATATATATATATATAAAGAACGATGAATAAATTGACGTAAAAATGAAAATAACACTGTCGTCTCATTTTAACAGATTAATTAACCAAAATTACACAAAAATGTCTTGAAATGATAAAGATTAAATTTATTCAATAAATTTCCCATTGGCGTCATCCACGGCCACTAGACGGCTTTGGAATCTCCTTGTTTAATTTGGTGAATGCCTCCAGTTCTTCTTCGAGGCTAAAGGAGTTTTGTTGGTACATCGCTCAACTGTGCCACACAATTTCAAGGGGGCTGTAGTCTCGGGAGTTAGGCGACCAGATTCAAGAAGTGATGTGGTGGCAGAAATTTTCTGACAACAATGATTGTGTTCTCCTGCTTGGGTGGGATGGCATAGAGTGGTATTGCCAGATATATGTTCTTCCAGCAGCCATTCCCTTGATCCAAAGTGGCACTGTTTCTTCATTGCACTTGATGTAGGCCTTCGTGTTGAGTTTGAGGCTCTGTAGGTAGACGAATGGAGGTATAACGTCGCCGTCACTAGCGATCACTCCAGACACCTTCGTAATCACCATTACACTAATCCAACTCTTTCCAAATCCTCTTCGATTTCCTCAGATTGACACACCAACACTCTGAAATCTTCGTATTGGAACTTTCGGCGCGAATGCCAAGAACTACAGAATGATTTTTCCAAACTTCTGTCTGAGTGAATAGAGATATGGCGCTCTTTTTCTCACTGACGATGCACAACTGACTTGACTATTTTGTGCAATCGACAAAATAAAAATGAACAACGGGCATACGCGAAATTAAAATTATATATACATATATATATATATATGGGGATAGTTATTTTCTTCACATATCTTCATGTTGATCTAATGAGCCGTTCCTTTTAGTGCCTTGGATGCATAAATTTAATCGTGCTACTAAGGGGTAAAATCTCTGACTAATGCCAAATCTGCCGCGTTTCTATCCCGGCTTGAGGCAATCGAATGTCTTGCCACATTGATGAGTTGTGATACAGCGAAACAGTCTGTCTCTGTATGACTACACACACACACACGCACACACACAGACACGCACACACACACACACACACACACACACACACACATATATATATATATATATATATATATATATATATATATATATATATTAAAATACGTAAATTTCAGAAATAAGTTATTCCAAAAAAAAATTCGCTTGAAGATGGAACAGCTTAATTTAATTCAGTTTAATTCAAATAATTATATTGAAGTTTTCGGCTCTTGTTTTGAAACATGAGAACTCTTATGTAGCGTGTTAGAATCATATTTTTAAATAAATAATTTTATATATATATATATATATATATATATATATATTGGTTGTAGTTGTAAAGCGAAATGGCAAGAGACGGACAGGTTTCCACAAACAACGCCCTCACCGGTGGAAAAAGCTTTAACAGTTTTTCACTGTTTCAGTGCATTTCTTGCATCATTCGATTGTAATATACGGAAAAATATTCGTGATTATGAAAGGATTATGATAGAAATAATCATAATAATAT
>OZ010609.1:52640538-52690538 GCA_963932145.1 Acanthosepion lycidas | reverse complement strand
ATATAGATAGATTGTGCTGGCGTTATGGCTTTTCACTAAAGCCGCGCGTGCGTATCCCTTCGCAACGCCGATAAAGGCCAATGGGCGACATATCGTCGGCTTCTTTTCGCTCGAATAGGCCTTTTGCGAGGATTTTATTCCCGACCAAACGAATACATGAATATGTTGACTTCTTTATGAGGAGTGAGTCACATTTTTCGCCGTAAATTCCTACAGATTAACTCAAGCGCCGCCAACCAGTGTAACGAAAAGAACGTGTGTGTGTGTGTGTCTCTCTCTCTCTCTCCGTCTCTCTCCCTTTCTTTTTCTCTCTCTTGTTTATCGACGTGTTTAGTATAACAATTATTGATAAAGTAATCCTCACTTTAAATTCTCCGCAAGAATTTCGCACGGTAGGTTCAATTTATGACATAGAAGTTTCACTTCATAGAGGCGGGTAACACTGACAAAGTCATATTTCCTCATCAGTCGAACCTCGCCAGTCACGTTTTGTTAAGATGTGAGTTTTTATTTTTTTTTTACTGTTTATCAACGTTGTATAGGTCATTTAAATACTATACAAGTATGAACTTTCTTTATTTCAATGTTTCTCTTCAACTATTTGTGCAGCTTTTGTTTGGCTGAATGTGCGATAAGCAGGCCCTCATTTCTTCTTCAGTTGAGCCTAGTCTTTCTCGCTTCTTTTTTTTTCGGTGTTATTTACTGTTGAGTAGCCTACTTCACATAAATATGAATTAGAAAATAACAATGGAACTGATAAAGTCATTTTAGCTAATGTGGAATAAAAAGTTAAATACTTATTCGTTTATTCAAATATTATCTATTATTCCATATGCTCGTAATCTTCGCAATTCTCATCATCATCCAACTATGGTTGTCGTAAAACTCGTAAGTAGGTTAATCATTTATTAAATTATGAATTATGATTCATCAAAAAATTTAAATGGGAAAAGTATAAAAATAGGTTTTAATATCAGCAATAACTTTTCTGAGGAAAAATTATTACCAGCAATACATTTTTTGGAAAAATATTATCCTCAATAAAAATCTTGTCGGCGTTAAATAACCTAGTGAGGTTGATATGTCGTAAAACAAACAACAAAATATTACCATTAATAAAAATCTTGTCGGCATTAAATAACCTAGTGAGGTTGATATGCTGTAAAACAAACAACAAAATATTACCATTAATAAAAATCTTGTCGGCATTAAATAACCTATTGAGGTTGATATACCGTAAAACAAAGAACAAAATATTACCCTCAATAAAAATCTTGTCGGCATTAAATAACCTATTGAGGTTGATATACCGTAAAACAAACAACAAAATATTACCCTCAATAAAAATCTTGTCGGCATTAAATAACCTATTGAGGTTGATATACCGTAAAACAAACAACAAAATATAACCCTGAATAAAAATCTTGTCGGCATTAAATAACCTATTGAGGTTGATATACCGTAAAACAAACAACAAAATATTACCCTCAATAAAAATCTTGTCGGCATTAAATAACCTATTGTGGTTGATATACCGTAAAACAAACAACAAAATATTACCATTAATAAAAAATCTTGTCGGCATTAAATAACCTATTGAGGTTGATATACCGTAAAACAAACAACAAAATATTACCATTAATAAAAAATCTTGTCGGCATTAAATAACCTATTCAGGTTGATATACCGTAAAACAAACAACAAAATATTACCCTCAATAAAAATCTTGTCGGCATTAAATAACCTATTGAGGTTGATATACCGTAAAGCAAACCAAAGAAAACCCATTGATATACTTTAAACAAAACTAATTTCCAGATGTCTTTTTTTTTTACTATTGTTCACTCAATACACGACTTCTGCTTCCCCACACACTAATCAACCTCTTCACGTCTGGAGTCAATCACTATCTATTATTCCATATACTCGTAATCTTCACTTTCTCATCATCATCATCCAATGACCTCCCTATGGTTGTCGAAAAACTCGTAGGTAGGTTAATCATTTATTAAATTATGAATTATCATTGATCAAAAAATTAAAATGGGAAAAACGTGATATTTTCACGGATGTTACGAATTAACATATTTCTGAGACTCCGAAATTAGAGAGTTCGTTAAAAAAAAAAAAAAAAAAAAAAAATGACTGGCCTGAAAATTGTTTCTAAAACAAGTCAATACAAAGCATGATGAACTGGACAAGTGTATTGGGTCGTTGTAAATGCTTATATACCAATCTCTTTTAGCGAAAAGATTTGAAAATATATATTTTAAAGAAACATTCCTGAACTTCTGTTCATTATCTAATCCAGTGTTTCTCAACCTTTTTTAAGCAGTGGCACATCTTGGGGAAAATGAAAATATCACGGCACACTTAAAAAATGTTTAAAGTGTATACATTTAAATGTTTTAACATAAAACCATAGATTTTTTTAAAATCCACACATAGAAATCTAAACTTACTTTATTTCAATGTTTCTATTCATCTATGTGTTTAGATTATTTAGTGTGAAACCTGTGCCTGGTGTGTTTTCAAGATATCTTCAATGATTGGTCGAATGTGCGATAAGCAGACTCTAATTTCTTCTCCAGTTGAGCGTAGTCTTTCTCGCTTCTTACTTTTGATGTTATTCAAGCTTGAGGCGCCTAATTCACATACATAAGAAGTAGAAAATTGCAATTAAACAAAGCCCTTTTAGTTAATGTGGAATACTTTTTTTTCATTGAAATTCAAAATATATCAATGTCTTGAGTCAGCTATCGATTTTTTGGCATCGTAGTTAACATTCGTGTCAGTCAGATGTTGGCTCTCAGGCTGGCCAGTAGAATCTTCTTGCCTATTCGTGGCAGCCAGTTATAGGCTCTCACTCTGGCCAGTACAAAATGGCCGCAAACTACATGAAAACTGCCGCAGAAGCATGAAAAAATCGATTATTTCCACTATCGATGGGAGTTGGGAAATGCAAGTCTTCCCACTAACTTAGAGAATGTGCATGTAAATTTTGGTGCAAATCCGTCGAAAATAGCGGCCGTACATTCGTTACACAGACACGCACACACACACGCGCGCGCTCACACACATACACACAGAGATATCCTGCCTTTTTGATCACTCGATCACTAGAAACAATTATTGATAAAGTAATCCTCACATTAAATTCTCCCCAAGAATTTCGCACGGAAGGTTCAATTTATGACGTAGAAGATTCACTTAACAGAGGCGGGTAACACTGACAAAACGATATTTCCTCATCAGTCGGACCTCGTCTTTCACGATACGTTAGTATGTGCGTTTTTATACGGTTTATCAACGTTTTATAGGTTATTTAAAGCCAGAAAATATTTGTATCTTGTAAGAAGCTTTTGAGGGTAATACAAATTTTTACTGATACAAGTTCTATTAAGTAACTCAAAGCCGGTGGAAGTAGACCGTATTTTTTTTTCGTTATCGTTTGAATCCATGCAAGGAGTGAAAGTGAAAGTGAAAGTGAAAGTGAAAGTGATACCGAATAAAGTCGGTAAGACTTAGCAAAACCGTACTTCTTCGAACAATGAGAACTAGCGCTAGTGAATCACAAATAATAATAATAAAAAAAAAGATATCACATCTCTTTAGATCTTTCGACAGCATCATAAAAAAAAACGGATATCAGATATACCTCGAAATGAAAATAATGATAGAAATCAAGGTGCTGACCATCCATGCTGCCACAAACAAAAGGTTAGGAAGTATCCTCCCACATCAATGGTTTTTGGTTTTTAATCACTAGTACGCCGGGAGGTACAAGGAATGAAAGTGACAGAAAAGACTAAAAATTGGGAGGATTAAAAAAAAAACACAGAAAAGGAACAAGATTCAAGAAGATAGAAGATAGCGACCGACGTTGCATTTATAGATCGCTACATTTA
This sequence comes from Acanthosepion lycidas, assembly GCA_963932145.1. Lineage (NCBI taxonomy): Eukaryota > Metazoa > Mollusca > Cephalopoda > Sepiida > Sepiidae > Acanthosepion > Acanthosepion lycidas. Next base: position 52,686,630 of record OZ010609.1, on the reverse strand, counting down.
TCAGAGTGATGAATTTGATTATCTATTATTGCATTAATCCAAAATGTTTACACATCAACTTATAGCTATTAATATCAACAAGTGAGTAAACAGTCCTTAACTAGCAGCATGGCCCGGCGTTGCCCGTGCTTGATTCAAAAATCGTACAACTCATACAGCAATCGCTATCACTTAAAATATTTTGCCCTTCCTTGCCTTTAAAAGAGTGCCCTTTGCCGTGCTGATGTTGCTACATGCCTTACTTCTTGCCTATCTCACACTGCAATTTTTTTTCGAAGCTCTATACTAAACATTAAATCTGTTACGAAAAAAGAACTAAACAAAATGAACACAAAACGATCAGCTTTAAAAAAAGGACCCGTAACTGGAAAAACCGAATGAAAAAAGAATGTTAACAACAAATACTTTTTCACGCCCAAACTAGTTCTGCGGAATCAGAATCAACGTTGATTTTAAGCAAGCGAATGAGCCAATTGGAGTAAAGTGCCATGCAGATTTAAAATGTTTCCTACTTGTGACGAATGCAGTTATCGATTTTTTTTTGCATGCTAGCGTGCTAGTTAACATTCGTGTCAGTCAGCTGTTGGCTCTCAGGCTGGCCAGTAGAATCTTCTTGCCTATTCGTGGCAGCCAGTTATAGGCTCTCACTCTGGCCAGTACAAAATGGCCGCAAACTACATGATAACTGCCGTAGAAGCATGAAAAAATCGATTATTTCCACTATCGATTGGAGTTGAGAAATGCAAGTTCGGTGTTGGCCTTCTCGCTAACTTGGAGCATGTGCATGTAAATTTTCGTGCAAATCCGTCGAAAATTGCGGCCGTGCATTCGTTACACACACACACACATCCTGCCTTTTATGGATAGAGATTAAATTCTCTTGTTTTTTTATTATGTAAAACATTTATGGTTGTGGGGTATACTGGGTGTTCCAGCAAAATTGTCCAAATATGCGATAATTGTCCATCCCACAAAATGCTTAATATCTAATTAAGTTCCTTTCTTCCAGGTTTTCAGATAAGACGTTTAGCCATCTTGACACCATATATCGTAAGAATCACAGTTATTCAGCTAGAAAGAGAACAGGTTAAAATCATTTTGTGTCGCCTTATTATATCTTTCCAACTGAGAAATGATGAGAGGAAATAATCATTCCGGCCTTCAGTAATGGTAATGGTTTCCATCTTCAAAGTCCATTCAAGAACCATCAAGAGAACGGTGAATGAGTTTAAAAAAAGAGGCGACAGTAGAGAGGAAAACTGAATCGGGAGATCACAGCAGGAAGAGGGATCATCCTTTCATCTTAGTGCTAAATACATTCTTATTGTTCAAAGTTGAGTTCAATAGTGTTATATAAATCTCTGAGAATTCCAGTAAGATATCTTTAATCATTTCTAAGTTACAACGGTTCAAAGCTTAATCTCACAATTGGACAATTTTGCTGTTACATCCAGTATTCGAATCTCCACGTATCCAATATCTCCCTCAGCAAGAAAGTCAATTGCCTTTATTGTAATTTGTTACTCCCTTTACGGTATGTTATTCGTGGAGCATGGAAATGGATTAGGATATTTTTATAAGCAATCCATTCCACTCAGTGACACGTGACCCACGATTGGTTAACAGATGATCATCTATATGAGCGCGCTCACCTCATCCAGTGGAGAGGTATTGTTCTTTCTTTCTTCAAAAAGAGTAGGCGAGACGAACGCGTTTTGGCCTTGTTGTTGCTTGCAAAATAAATCAGTTTGTTTCAAAATCTGTGACTGTAAAATAGTTGCCCCTCCCGATTTTAGAGACAGAAGAACACGCATGCTGAGTTTGTTTCTTAGCCAATAAAATATACCGGTTCTCGGTTTCATCTTACTTAGCTCCGGTTTGTCTTGTCTTAAAGTCAGAACGCTACGTTCGCTTGTCCGAACTTGCTTTTGTGTGTCGACACCAATTTTTATTTGAACGTTTTGACATATTAATGTTAATTTGAATTATTACTGTTACTTTGCCTTATTACTATTACTTTGCCTTATTACGGTTACTTTGCCTTATTACGGTTACTTTGATTTATTACTGCTAATTGTCCAAGACGTGAGGCATATAGCAACATCAGCACGGCAAAGGGCACCCCTTTAAAGGCAAGGAAGGGCAAAAATATTTTAAGTCAAGTGATAGCGATTGCTGTATGAGTCGCGCGATTTTTGAATCAAGCGCGGACAACGCTGGGACATGCTGGTAGTGCTCTATAAACATGGGAGTCTCGTCTCATCCTATTGGGATTAAACTCTCTATTTACCAACCTCTTCTCAAGGCAAGATGTGGCAAAAGGTCAGTTTATAACGTGCGACGTTTCGAGCCCATAGGCTCGGGAAAAAGTTGCCAGTAGATACCGTATACACGGGGTAGGGTTTGTCTAAAAACTCCCTCGACGGTCGTCCAAGATTTCTAACACCGCGGGCTGATCTGTGAAGATCTCTTCCATCGCAGACCTGTCTTATCACACGCTAATTTTGATCATAAGGAGTTCAAGATAGTCACAAGTATCTTCGTGTCAGTCAGGTCCAAGCAGGACAAAAACGTACAGGAAAAAAATAACCGTCGAATAAATTGAACAAAAAATAAATACTGTTTTTTTTATATCAGTCCTTCGTACGATAATTGCTTTATATCAGAGTTCAGTTCAGAGTTGTCAGCCCAACTCGCGTCTAAATCGGAAGTGATCATATTCTTATCAACTTGATAAATTTGGAATTGCTGTTTTAATAAAGTTCGGCACAAAGCTGAAGTCAGGGAGCTCTCTTCGACAGACAATCGCGTGGGGTGTATCACGACCAGTAGCTGGGAAGAGCACTCTGCCGTCTCTTTCTTGTCTTCATCGGCCCCACCTCTGCGACTCGTCTGCCGAATTCGCTTCGCGCATTCGTATTTATAGACATTCGCCCAAACTGGCGAAGTAAGAGAATTATGTAATTCTGGGGAATTCCATTCGTCCACCCACTCATATTATTATCTCTCACTAAATCTCCTCAGTGAGTGTGGGTAGCTTGTCGACCCCCTCCTGGTTTTTTTTCAACGCAACTTTCGACCTGAAAAATCAACTCCAAATTCGTCATTTACGAAAAATGTAAATTTCGCTTTACAGCTTGCATTTGCAGCTGTGTGTTAATCAACATTGCCCACTAAGTCTGGGTCACTTTTCCATTGTTTAAACTGCTCGATATAAAATTCAAAACTTCTCGTTTCAATGTCTCTCAGTACATAACCCTTTGTATTGATTCTTTGGCATAGCTTCATCTGGGCTCCTATCTATCCGTTCCTGGCCAGAGAGTTCGACAAGAGAAGACGAGGAAGAAAAAATCACCTAAACTCAGTCCAGGCCTCAAGTGGAATTCTTACATACAATACATCGTTAGAGATGCTGGGAAAATAGCCGGTTCCATCAACCGCTCCTGCAAGTACCTGTAGTAGAATTTGTAGGGGATAAAATTCTATACAGAAGCTGCTCGTCTTACGAAATTCCCCTTAATCCATTGATGCGATTTATAGAATACATTCGACTGTCGCTTACGGCTCCTGAGTGGTTGGGGTGTGACCAAAAATTTGCATGTTCTCATAGAGTCACGTGCGAGGCTTCTTTCTTTTCCGACGTAGGGTACGCGTGACACACTGTAGCTTGGTTTGTCAAGTCGTTTCCTTCGCTACAGTACTAGAGTCTTTCTGCTGTTCTCTATCTTTACAAAAATCAGATGAGGCCGAAAATATAATAATGTTGCCGTACAAGGACAGGAGCTGTCCAGTATTCACTCTCCCGTCTGGATAGAGACCAAAAGCGACACCGCGTCCTTGTGAGCGACGAATTATTTTCCACATTGCAACCGCTTTCGCACATTACAATCCCCTCGGAGGCTCTATCGCTATTTCCACGGAAAGTGCTCAAACGAGTCGCATACCTTAGTTCTACCTGTAGTAAGTTTTACGGCTTGTCACGTACATTGTAGCGAACCACAGTCACTTCCTTCGTATTCCATTGTTGAGATGTAAGTTCCACTCGAGCAGCTTCTTCCCACGAACTGATTCTTTGTGGAACCGACTTCCAAGAGGATGCTTATCTGATCAATACAATCTTAACCTGTTCAAGTCTAGTGTTAACACTTATCTTCCCCATATATGACCTTAAATTCTAACTCTTATTCTGTAAACATCTATCTCAAGTGGCTCTTAGGGCCATGTTCAAGGCGAACATCACTGTGTGAATAAAAACATATAAATTGAAAAAATGATAAACATATTCTAGAGTCTAATTGGTAACATCATCCTTGATTCTGCCTCTGTTAGTTAACTAAATTCATAGCAGTGACATACTTGATTATTTCCAGAAGACTGTGAAACAGACGATAAACTATTTCTATAAGCACTTTCCTACTATTCACCATTGTTGGTTCTATAAAATTAGAAGTGAAACACACAATTACTTTACAAACACTCCGTTAGAAGAGATTATAAACTAATTCTAGACTCTGTTTCGTATCATTCAACCTTAGTTCAGACTTGGGTGAATCATTTAGAATTCAACGCGATCAAATACGTAATTACTTTACAAACACTCTGTGAGAAGAGCTGATAAACTAATTCTAGACCCTGTTTCGTATCATTCAACCTTAGTTCAGACTTGGGTGGATCATTTAGAATTCAACGCGATCAAATAGGTAATTACTTTTCGAACACATTAATATGTGTGCTTTAAACATAAAAGTTGTAAGTAATACAGAGAAGAATTATAGCAATTAGTCTCGAAATATTGCATGTTTTTAAGAAGATCTTGACTTTTGGGGTTTCACCAATGTAAAAAAAAAAAATAGAAGAGGTCGTCATCAATAGAGTTAAATGTTTTGTTTGTTATAGGCAAAACCTGACGCTTAACCAACTTGCGAAACATATTCTTTGACATTTAAGGTTTCAGCCAGACCCATTTCTGGAACTCCTGAGTGAGAATTCGAAATGCCAGATCGATAGACAAACGCGTTGACATTTGTATTCGCATGTTTCGACTGACTGAACTGCGCTTTAAAAAGCGACAAATGGATTGAAATCTTTCAATGAAAGAATGGCTTTTGAATTCCGAGGCATGGGTATGTTTACCCTGGATTTGTGGCGCTCAGAATCAAAGCTGGTATTGATTAGTCTTGTTTATGGTGCATGCGCAGTGGGTGAACTAGCCAAACACGTGTCGACCGTTTGTTAAGCAATGAAAAGATTGATTAAGAGACGAAAATTGCTCAAAGTTGTTAATGAGGCAATGAAAGAAATAGATGTAAACAGGTGAGTTGTGAGAAATCTACAAGGTATGAATCTAAATTTGTTGGTTTGGATAATTAAAAAAAAAATACCAATTCGGATCGTTTCTGTTAATTCAACCAAAATAATATAAAGTTACTTATCGAAAATATTAAAGAATTACGAAGAATTATGAATTATAAATCAATGTTTGTTTATATTTTTATTGCATTTTTTCAACTCTTTTGAAATTATGAAGTTTAAATCAAAGTGATTTCGTTCGCTTATTAAAATTGTAGCACTTTTGAAATTATAAATTTCAAATCAAAGTTGCTTAGCTTGTGCTGCAAAAACGCTAAACCTCAGAATGAAAAGTTATTAAAAAAACAGCGAGTAAATTCACGTTTTGTAAGTACGGACAATTTTTTCGAGGTACTTACAAGAATTTTTTTACAATTTAGAAAAAAGAAAACTTAAGTTTCTGGTTGGCTTATAGAGTTTGCATGAATGTGAACCCTAAACTATATATATATATATATATATATTAAAAATTATATATATATATATATATATATATATATATATATATATATATATATATATATATATATATATATATATTGTGTTTTATGCAGCAATCTCCAATGTATGACAAATGCAAGAATATAAGAAATTAAATGTATTTACACAATAATACAATGGGTAATACTGTTAGTAACTCCAGAAACGGCGTTAGTAGCAATAATATATATATATATATATATATATATATATATATATATATATATATATATTGTGTATTATGCAGCAATCCTTCATGTATGCATGTTTCATTAAAAACGACAGACAAGATACTATGATGAATCTTTTTATTTAATTTTTCTTGTGTTCGAACAAGTTATTTGTTTTTGGACACAGAATATTTAGAAACTCTCCAAATGTTCTATAATTCCAAGCGCTTTCGGCGAAACTTTTAGCCATTATAAAGGATGATTCTTTTTTTCAATTTAATTGGGTATGTGTGTTGCGTGTATGTTTTTAGTGTTATAGAGATATATTATTTTTCGAACACAGTTAGCACATGGTGGCCGTGTGCGTATTTAAATTATTAAGTGTTGACTTTTTTTTAATAATATATATATATATATATATATATATATATATATATATATATATATAATTTTATAGTTTATATATATATATATATAAACTTGTAATTTTTATAGTATATATATATATATATATATATATATATATGTAATTTTTATAGTATATATATATAATTTTATAGTTTATATATATATATATATATATATATAATTTTATAGTTTATATATATATATATATATATATATATATATATATAATTTTTTATCGATTTCGACCCATGCAAGGAAAATAAAGTCACTAGAAAGAGAGACTTTTATAATGAGTAGGAATACAAGAGAAAAGAGTAACCAGGAGGTCAGTAGATCGAGATTGACACAGCTTTTGAAGATTAAAGTTAGCTAGAGAATATGGAGACGAAAAGAAGGTTCGCAAGCTAAGTGCTTGTTAAAACGGAAATTAGAGCTACCTCTAGCCAGCTCGACTGTAAATTGATGAGATCTCAACGGCAGTCTGGAACTGCGCTTAAAACCATTGTCAACCTATCACAGCCAAGATCGGAGTTTTCACAAACGCCCCATATTTACTAAAACGAATTTGGATTTTTGGCGGGAATTTTTTTGTTCGCTATTTCTTTTCCACTAATTATTGTAGAGGGTTTGTGTAGACTGTATTCATTTATTATGCCTACGTTTCTATTTAAATTTAGAATGATCGAATTAATTAATTATTTTACTAACATGTACGATGGCGATGGTTAAAATTGATGCTATTTTATATTAATTACTCAGCCGCTCAGGAGACAATTGCCCTCGGGTCGGTATCCAAAAATTAATGAAAGTAAAGCAAATGATCTTTTTTTAAATTATAGCGGAAATGGTGTGCGTCAAATCGGGCAGCGCAATTCATTTACTTCATACTTTTAAAATAACAATAATAATAGGGGTACTTCCACCCCCCAAAAATAGCATGATGATAAAAGGCTCCAAACGTAATAAAAAAACAAAGTTTTATCGTCAAAATATTAAGAGGAAATTCTAAAGTATTTTTTTTTTTTTTCTTTAATTTTTTTAATTCCCGTTCGAAATATTGGCTAAAAATTTTGTTTCGTTTAGGTCATCGGTCGATGTAATAATTACGATTCATTTTCTTTCACTTTTTTCTGTTGAAAGACACAATTATTTGGAAATTCTTGCAAATATCAAATAATTGTCGGATTTTAATGAAATGTTCAGTACATATTCACAGAGTCATTAAATTATTTTTGAAATTTATTGGTATTTTTTTTTTTTTTTAGATAATTTACCACTTACATAATTTCAAGACATTTCGAGAAATTCAAATTTTAGGGCCAAAATTTTGTTTTATTAACTAAAAGCAGAACTCCTTGCAAATGTAAATGATCAATTATCTTTTTGCAAAACAGTTAACTCCGAAAATCTGCTCTGAATTGTAAAATAAAAAAAATGAAATTAAACGGTGACATTTTTTAATTAGAAAAGCTTTTCATTGCTTTTATAAATTAGATTTATTAAGGATACTATTGTCTTAAGAAGAAATATTTTTTTCCATGAGTAATTAATATTTATAAGAATCGTTTTCATCTTTTTAAAATGTTAATTAAATAATTTATATTTTCAAAGACGTTTAAAATTTTGCATTACTTCAAGAGGGTTAGGTGATATTGTTATTAAGTGAAAACTACATTTACGAATCAAAAATTGAAAAGCTCATTAAAATTCGTTTATACTCAATATTTAAAAAAAACCCTTTATGTATACGTAACGTGCCTCGATTTGAAAGTATGGATGACCGTACACGATATAATCAGAACATAAGAGCGATGATAGTACATTTAAATACAACGTTCCTAAGAACATTTTACAACATTTTGAAGATTACTCAGTGTTTCATAATTATATATAAAAAAGCATTCCACTGTATTTTTTAAATTACAAGTTCCCCTTAAAACAATAATAAAATTATCAGTACCTCGTCAAGTGATTTACGAGGTCTTGACTTGCACTTAACCGCACTACTGTTTGTTTTAAATGTCCATTTCTTTGTTAATTTAAATTTAAAGAATTTTTTTTTCAAATCAGGTTAATTAAATTTCAAATCAGCGAATATTTCTCAAATAAAGTTTCAGAAGAATATATTTTATTTCTGAAAGATTTTTAAAACCGAGAATTAAATTTTGTTTGCAAATGAGTCAAAAAATTGGCTGAATTTAAACGATTTCTGAAAGCGATCAAAAAGTTGAGATAAGAGTATCGCCGAATGTGCTTGTAAAGTCTTTTGGAGAAATTGTATATAATTGATGTCCCGATAACTGGAATATTGCACAAACACATGAGAAATCATATAAAAAATTCAGCACCTTGTCAGTCGTTTTCAAAGAAAATTCACACACACACAGACACACACACGTGTGTGTGTCTGCGCGTGCGTGCGTGTCTTGTCAAGAGTTTTGCATTTGTTCGATGATCTCGCCTATGGTAGAATGATGCTGCTGCTGCTGATTATATATATATATATATATATATATATATATATATATATATATATATATATATATATATATAAAGAAATATAGTCTTAAGGTGTGCTATATTTATGGAATAAAGTGCTCAATATCAGAGATAGAGCGTGTGTAAATATAAAAGTGAACATAGAAGTCAACACTTAGGGGCGACAGTCTGTTTCATGCTATATGCAATCGTCAAGCCACGTGTGCTGTTATTTTTCTCGGCTATTTATATATATACACGGGTTAGTGGTGCATTGTGGGTATTCTATTATGGCGGTTATTTCACCGGAAGTCGTTTGTTATCTATTTAGGTCAAATTATATTGCTTGTTTTTATTTTTGTTTCTTATTTTATTTATTTATTTATTTATTAACGTAGTAAAAATTTGTTTATATCACTTATTTAACAGTTTTGTTTTGGTTTGGGAATTTAATTAAAACTATTTGTTCAGTTTTGGGGTTGATTGTTGTAGTTCATTCTAAGTATTATTTTGGCGGGAACAGTTTTTAATTGATTATCTTTATTTGGGATTGGTTTGTATATTTATTTACTTGGATGAATTTAGGTTAATTTATTTTACTTGTATATTTTCTCTTTTCGGTTTTCGATTTTTAAGTAACATAGTATTTTTTTATGTTTTATTTCTATTTTTTTTTTTTTTTTTTTTTTTTTTTTTGCTTATTAGTATATTTATTTGTTTTTATTTTATTTTTTCCGTTTCTAATTTTTTAGGTTACGTAGTAAAAATTTATTTTCATGTCTGCATTTTGAGATGAGTTCGGATCTTTTGTTTAATAATTTATTTTGGTCGGGAAAAGTAATGATAGCTATTTTTTCCTCCGTGCAAATATATATATATATATATATATATATATATATATATATATATATATATATGGGATAACTCTTTAACAACTCCAATTCAAAAGATAACTCTATCACAACTCCAATTCAAAAGAATTTATTTAAGCTTAACATTAAATTTGTTCTAAAACCATAAAATACGAAAGATACCCCCCAAAAATAAAATAAAAAAATAAAAAAAATAAAAAATAAAAAATAAAAATAAAAAAATAAAAATAAGAAGTTAAAAATTGTAGGAAACACCTGTGAAAATTGCCACAGCAAAAACATAAAAGGAAATTTAATTAAAAGTTTAATTAAATTTATAGTCTTTTTTTTTAACACAAAAGGGATATTTTAAAGACAACACATTAGATATATTAGTTACTCATCCTAATAAGTCAATAAATGCCACTCTAAGGAAAAGAGGAAAAAATTTACTAAGGCTAAATCTCTAGATTGTTCACTAAATTAACGTCCAGGTTTTTACAACGCTTTACCATTTTTAGCAGATCGCTTATTATCACAGTGTGGTAAGTTTAATAACAAAAGTTATGGATACATGAAACAAAAGAAAAAGATTCCAAATGGAACTGGCTAAACTATATAACCAAACAGATATCATTGAATATTGTGATCCTCGTGAATATTGTTATTATTGTATTGTTTTTATATATATATATATATATATATATATATATATATATATATATATATATATATATATTTGTATGTCTGTATTAAAGAAAAATAGACCACTTTAAGCTATCATTATAATAATTTATTTCACCAGAGCCCTTTTAAAGGACGCTGGGTCATATGATAGCACTTCCCAAAATGAAATGAAACGAAAAATGAAAATAAAATTGATGGGTAGTGTAAGTTTTTGTAATTTAACAGAGAGTGTAAAAGGTGTAGTTAAAGAGACATGGTAGAGTATAGGGAGGGATTAATTTCATATCTCTCTCAAAAATACTTATTATTGGGGGAGGAGGAGTGACCAGACCTTGACCTATTTAGACGGTTAACTTAGCGGAAGTAATATATTGAAATGGGAGGAGAGAAGAGAGAAAAGAAAAAAGAAAAAGGAAAAAGAAAGAAGAGGGAGAGGGAAGTAAAGAGAAAGAGGCTGTAATTAAGTTTTCGCAATTTATGTAAAGAATAGATTTTAATGCTTGATAGTAATTTAGATGTCTAAAAAAACCACGAAGAAATTAATAATGATGCTTGCTATCAATTTAAATATATATATATATTTTTTTACAAATAGTTTAGGGATTTAATATTAGGTTGGTGCAAAAATAATGACGTAATAATGTCGTTTTTTGACGTATTTTTAAGGTAAAAAAACGACATTATTATGTCATTATTTTTGCACCAACCTAATATAAGTTAAATACTATATTTATTAACACATTTATAGGGAACATATTAAATTTTTTTTAAGTTATAACAGTTTGTTTACCCGACCAATTGTATATATATATATATATATATATATATATATATATATATATATATATATATATGGGTGAAGGGGTATAAACCTTGGGGTTTCGACGATTTATTATCGTCCTTGGAGAATATCCATGTCTGCAACAAAATGTCTGAAAGCATAATTTGACCCAAGGCTTTTGTGTTTCCGAATCCTTTCAGAAACCGACAATATTTTTGCCAGATCTAAGTCACATGTCATCATGATCAAATGAGTAAGAGTGAGGTCAGGTTGTCTCTTTGGGCGTTGAACCAAAACAAATAAATGCCACTTTAATCAATTTACTGAGACCAACTGGTATAGTGATTTTCAAAGCGTAGGTTCGATGTAGCAAAAGACCGAAAGTTAGGGCCACCCAGTGAGGATCGAACTCACTTTTCAGTCGTAAGTTGTTCCAGCGAGATAAATTTGCTAACCATAATACCACCTCGAGGTGCCCCATGTCTTGTGTTCGAATCTTACTATGTTCGATTCATCATGAAGGCGAATTATTCAGTGTATCGTCCTTGGAGATTATCCCTGTATGCAACAAAATGCCTTATAGCATAAGACGATTTGACCCAAGGCTTGTGTGTTGCCGACTCCCCTCGGAAACAGTCAGTACTTTTGCCAGCTCTAAGTTACAAGTCATCTTAACCAAGAGTGATGGTCTGGTTCTCTCTTTAGGTGTTGAAGAAAAACAAATATGCCTGAGAGAACTGCTTCAGCAGGGATTAGGTGGCCACCAAAGTAGACAGAAATAGCAGCAACCCATTATAACCAACTCCCTACGCCCTTTAGAAAAAATATTTGTAGATAAGGCAAACATTTTAAGAACATCCAGTTGTAAAAAATATTCTTGAAAATATTGGAAGCACTGCTAAGAAAGAATATTAAACTTTCATAAACAACATGTATTTTGAACGCAGCAGTGGGGGTGCGTTGTTTGGGCGTGGAAACTAAACAAAAAATCTACTAAGAATTGAAGATCCTATTATTCTCACACAATACATAAATATGCTAATAATGAAAAATGTTTCAAAAATCTTTTGAAAATGTCTAAACAAGTAGCCGAAACCGCTAGTTATAGAAAACACAATTGATAATTCCTTTAAACAATGTGTGGTAGACACTAAAAAAGCAGAACACTCACAAAATGTTTCTATAATATTATAGGTGTAAAATAAAGGAAAATAATTTAAGAATAAGGAGGAATTTAAAAAAAAAATCTATTTCCTCAACAATTGCAACAATTAACAATCACGTACGTTGTTGGAACGATATCGTATTTTGGAAATATGATTTCTTTGAGAAGGTCACGTAACGGTCAAAATTCCCACAAGAAAGAAGGTAAACAAGCAAGATATAGCGCCAGAAACAATCACAACAATTACCAATCACTCAGATTGTTGCAAAGATATCGTATTTTTGAAATATGATATCTTTAAGAAGGTCACTTGAGAGTCACAATTCCCGTAAAAAAGAAACTAAACAAGCAAGATGAAGCGGTACCATTTCAAAGGTCTGTGAATTACCAAATCAGCAATTAGTGAGAATGCGAGATTTTTTTTTCCAAAAATAATTTCCTTCCTTCTAAATTCTTCAGTGTAAATCATTGCTTTGGTAAAGAAACGATGGATAATAATGTTCTCTCACTCACTTTCTCTCTATCACTGACTGTCTGTCCTGTTATTTACCCATAGCTGGGGGAAGAAGAAGAGGATTCATACCTTTCCCAATGGTATTAACACGTAAGTGAATGTATCGAGCCAGTATCCATTACTCTACCATGCCTCCCAATATATATATATATATATATATATATATATATATATATATATATATATATATATACAGAAAGAGAGACGGAAAGAGCGACAGAGATGCTGCATATAGAGCCGTTTTTATATATCTATAGAGAGACAAACATGCAGAGAGAATGAGAGAGACAGAGACGTCTATAGAGATGTGTTTACATTTATATATCTATCTATATATATATATATGTGTGTGTGTGTGTGTATATATATATATATATATATATAGAGAGAGAGAGAGAGAGAGAGAGAGAGAGAAAGAAAGAAAGAAAGAAAGAAAGAAAGAAAGAAAGAAAGAAAGAAAGAAAGAGAAGATAGCGAGAGAGATATAGAGAGACGATGTGTTGGTTTGGTTGTTTTCGTTAGCGACATATCAACACCTCTATGGGTTATTTAATACCGAAATCTAAATATGAAAATTCAAACTTTAAACTAAATCCAAATAGAATGACATTCATCCATAATTAAATTATAATTACCTCGCTACATTTTTTTTTACCAAATAATTTTACAAAATCAAACGAGGAATGAAAACTTGATTCTCCTTACACGACATGAGATTAAGCATAACAATTTTTTAACAATGTATGTCATATCTTCCATTTTACTACATATATATATATATATATATATATATATATATATATATATATATATATATATATATATATATATATATATTGCTGGTAATTGTACTTTTAAAATGTAATTTGGGTGTCATATAGGAATAAAATGTGTAACTACCGACACCGAGGTTTGAGCTTGACACTTTCGACTTATGAATGTATTTTTCCCGCCAGGTGTATAATTAGCAGTGTCAGCCTACTGACTGCAGTGATTATTCAGTGGAACTATCCAGTCGAATTAGTGTGAATTATCGTACGTCGATGATTTGGGTTTTGATTTAGGGTTTACCAGAGATAAAGACGAGCCGCGCTAGAAACAAGGTTTTCTCTAAAATGGTTAATTGTCATTGGTTGACTTTTATTTTTTGTTCTTGTTAAGTATATATTTGCGGTTGTAATTAAATACTGTTTTATCTTGACATTGAAGTCTTGACACTACCGTACGCCATAAAATTTGTTAATTTATAACAATATTTGTCCATTGCCGTCACCCGAATAAGTGCTACTACCCCGGGTCAAATGGACCTGATAGCAACAGCAATTAAGAGGTGGTTCCAGGCTCCTGAAAACTACCAATCTCTTGATCAGGGGCCTTCTTGCCGGATGTAGTTTATCGTCATACCCAGGACAGTATGGTGTGTGTGTATGAGAGAGAGCGAGAGAGAGGAAGAGAGAGAGAACGAGGGAGAGAGAGAACGAGGGAGAGAGAGAAAAAGAGAGAGAACGAGGGAGAGAGAGGTGTATGTGTTTGTACGTCCGTTTGTATGCAGTGAGTATAACCTTTTTAGGTATAAAATATCAAACTTATACCTGACGATGATAATCTTTATAAAAGTCCATGGACTCATCCGGAGTAGATTTTTAGCAAGGCATTATAGGAGATCTTTTCTGTAGTTGCAGTTCAGCGATAGCTTCATGTGTCAGGCCTTGTGCCAGATTAATCTAAGCCCAATAGATAGCGTCTAAATAAATCATTCTGAAGCAAAGGAGATATGTTGATAGCAGCAGTCAGCCTGCAGTGTGAGATATTAATTAACGTCTCAGAGAGCCCGCATTGTAAAAGTTGATTCTATTGTTTGCGTTCGACTATGTGTCACTGGAGAGCTGATGACAATGATAGAAGCACAATAATGTCAGTTCTGCGACCGAGGAAAGACGTGGAACTGGTGGTGGCAGCGAGTCTCTTTTACCGTTTGCTAGCGTGGAACACAATCATGTTAAAACTATTTCCCAAGAGGGAAATGGAAGATGTCGATTGAATTTTATTGTTTAGCTGTTCGGACTGGGCAGTTTTGTTAGTGATTCGCCAGTCTGGTGGGAGATGTATTGTATAAGCGGTTTAAAGAAAGAGACATGTAAACCTGTTTTTAATTAGCTCTCACTGTCGATATTATAATACTGGTTTTGTGTATGGGGCTAGGTAGTGTGACGCGGAAAATGATTAGGAAGTGATATAAGAGAATGAAAAATAGTGGGGAGGGAAAGAGATAAAAATGAAAAGAAAAGGTGGAGGGGCGTTAACAGGAAATTAAAATGAAAGGTAAGCGATAATGAAGACAAAGTTAGAGATCTGAGGGAAAATATTAAAATTAGAACGCATGGCGTGCATCTGAAGTTTGTCTATCGCTTAAGGGAACTGTTTTTTATTTATTTATTTTTTCCAAATATGGTCAATGGTGTGAGTAGCGGAAAATGCATATTAGAACGAAACGAGTTCAAATTTTGTTTGCATTTATTTCTAGTTCCATTAGTTCAGAACTTCGCTGCTAGTAACCACCATACCACATAAACAGGGAGGAATCATTCCTATTCTATTTCATATTCCATTAGTAAGAAGCAAATTTCATTCGGACGGCTCCTCACCAAGCTCTATATAAATTTATACTCTTCAAGTGTAGAGTCAATCGTTATCATAACTAAATATCCTCATAAACTGCAATTCGGAACCTACTCCTCTTACGTTCACGCAACAAATTTGTCTTGTAAACTTCTGCATTGAGTTACTCTTGTGGCTTTTATCAGGTAAACAATTAACGTATAACGGTGTATAAGCCGATTTAAATTATAGTGCCACAAATCATTTTTGGGATAAAGACCTGTGTTTTTTTGTTTTCTTTTTCATATAGGTCGGGTATAATGCGATCAACATTCTGAGCAAAACTGGAGGGCATACCGTAGTAAAATATGGCAGTTCTGACCATTCCAGGCCATATTTTATAGCAAATAAATCATCGTTCTGTTGCTAGAAAGTTACCACAAAATAGGGAGGAAAAAGTCATCGAAAATGCATGAATTTTACTACATATATATATATATATATATATATATATATATATATATATATGTGGGGGTGGAGGGGGTATTATATTTGCTCTACTCTGTACTGAACACTATTTAAGAACAGTATTTTTGGATTTTTTGAATTTATTCCGTATACATCAATCCTATACTTGGACACGCACGCACACACACACACGCACACACACACACGCACACACACACACATATATATATATATATATATATATATATATATATAGATAGATAGATAGATAGATAGATAGATAGATTATAATTGATTTTTATAATTGTTTTTTTATTATTATGCTCTACTATTTTTTATATATTATGCTGCACTGTTGTATCGAGCACTGTTTTCACAAATAAAAGAAATGCTAAGAACTCTGAATTTTAAATCTCATTGCTCTTTCATATATATATATATATATATATATATATATATATATATATATATATGTGTGTGTGTGTGTGTGTGTGTGTGTGTGTGTACTTTACAATTAGAATTACGATAATTAGAAGTATTTTTTAAACTGAGTCAGTTTTAACATATTTCAAATTCTAAGTTGTGTTAATAGGACTCGCCTGAATTATACCAACAGATTACTACACACACACACACACACACACACACACATATATATATATATATATATATATATATATATATATATATATATATATATATGTATGTATGTATCTATGTATGTATTGTTGGTGCATAAATAATGTCGGTTTTATTTTGAAGTTGAGCGACATTATTTTTGCACCAACCTAATACGTATTCAGTAAGATGAGAACGAATAAAGTATAATTCAAACGTCCGTAACATTTAATTTAAAAGAGGATTCAATACAAAGTCGAGCAATATTCTTTACTTTAGGATTTTACGTGGAAAAACATGTCAAAATCGCTACACAATTGCAGTCGTGCGAGTGAACGGTTTATTTAGAATCTAAATAATTTAAAATTTAAAGAAATCATTCAATCAACAGTAATTTACAATCGCCTCATGAGATGCATTGATACGCATCGAAACGCGATTGCAATTGTATAGCGATTTTGACATGTTTTCGATGTAATATATATATATATATATATATATATATATATATATATATATATAGATAGATAGATAGATAGATAGAGAGAGACATTAACGTATTACTGTTTATCATACAATTTTATTAACCAGAATCTTTTTAATAATGAATTTCTGGATTGTTGATTAATTGCTGTGTCTTTATTCTTATTGTAAGTAACTGTATAGTGACTTTATTGCTATTTATATTAGGTTGGTGCAAAAATAATAACGTAATAATGTCGTTTTTTGACGTTAAAATATATATATATATATATATATATATATATATATATATATATATATATATATTATATATATATATATATATATATATATATATATATATATATATATATATTATTATTATGATCCTTTGATATTTTGTAAAATAATTGATTTTCTGTATCATAATTCAATGAATTGTTTCTTAAAAAATAATGAAGAAGGTTTTAATTCAGTTTATTATTAAAATTATCACTCTCAACACGAAATTTCTAAAACCGTATATAAGCATGGTAGTACTGACTTTCTGGAGATTCTAGAACTTCCTGAAACCTTTTAAAACTTTCTGTGTATGTTCAGAACTTTATGGAATGATCTAGAACTTTTTGGGAAACTAATAGAAATTTCTGGATATTTTTGACGTGCATGTTGTGGAACTATATAAGCGTGAATGCTGGTTCGGTTGCCATTTAAATAAGGCGAATCGGAAAAGTGTGTTCTGGTTGTGATCAAATATTTATTTTATTTTTGATTATATAAGTTTCCTGATCGATCTGCTCCAAGATCTTCAAGTGTTTCTTTTTTAACCATAATGTCACTTTAAAAAATGCTTTTAACACTTAAAGAAACAAGATCTTGATGAAGAATCTCAAAGTATTTCACGAATCACATAAGAAAAAAAACAAACTGTTCCACTTGAAGAACAGTCATTGGAAAACAAAAGCAGGATACCACCCAAATTCCAAATTGCTGGTCGCTATCTGTTCGATGAAGCATCCGTCAAAAAGAAGGAAAAACTATGGCAAAAGAAATTCAATTTCAAAATTTTTTCAACTCGAATATTAACTGTTAAATGCGTTAAAATACTTAAGTATGATACATCATTAAAAAATTAAAAACTATACTTCTGTACGTTTGCAACTTTTGTTAATTTATAAGATTGTATGTCATGCTATATCTATAAATACTAAAACGACGTTAAAAATCTATATAAAAAAATCTTTATTGCCATATTCACTTCGGCCTTCTTCAGATGATTGGAATATAGAATTTGATCCTTTCGTTCATCCAGTGTAGATTGTCCTAGTTCTACGTACCATACCTCTTCTGTATGTCTTAGTTATCTGCCTTTAACTCAACAAGTTTTTGTTCACCACTGCAGTAGACAGGTATTGAACTCACAATCTCTTTGTGTCAAGTCAATGGATTCAACCAACGCTTTTACCCACTGGGCCATGTGACACGATAACTATCGAGTTACATCGTTAAAAAATTGAAAAATAAATTTTCTATAATATTTAGATTTTTCTTTTTACACGCAATGCATATATGTTAAAATCCAATTTTTAGTTTGGGGAGAGCTTTCATTACTTGTGAACAAAGGTTCATCGATATATATATATATATATATATATATATATATATATATATATATATATATATATCCCTCAGAAGATTGTGTTTCCAACAGGAAATGTTGGTCATACTACTATTACGTCGTCTGAACGGTTGTATTTTCATTTGAATGATATATCAAACATATTACGACATTGACTGTCTAAATTCGCAATTTAGAGACATTCTTGTTGAAAACGCATACTTTTCATGACAATAATAAACATAAACTAAAAATTCTTGATGCTATTTATATTCAAAAAAAACTGAAACCAACCAAAAATAAAATTAATTATGAATACTGCACAAATGCTTTAAAATGTTTACAGTAGGTAGTTTCAAATATCCAGGTTTTAACTACTAGTTTTATTTATAAATAAACATATGGACATTTTAAAATGTTAGTTACCAGAGGTTACCCTGAGGATTATATTGTGAAATTTAAATTATACAGTACATAACCTTAAAATGAACTTCCAGATGAACAAAAGAATTTTGTTTTCGGTAAAAAAGCAACACTCTGATGATGACCCTGTGCTAATGTCGAAAGTACTCGCAAAAATTGAATATGTATCGACATTTTAATTTTCTCTTTTCATTTAATAAGTTTGTCCGCGAATATGAGAAGTTTCTATTGAAAATGAGTAGGCAAAACATGTCTAGATTATTAAACGAGATATGTCAATATATATATATATATATATATATATATATATATATATATATATATATATATATATATATAATCACATTTATTAAAATGGTGTTATACCGAAAAATCTATATAGATCAATTGGAGTCAAGAAAGAAAAGATAAACTTAATAACATATTTTCTCTTCATTTTCACATGTTTATGGCTGTGAAATCAAAAAAAAAAAAAAAAAAAAAAAAAAGTAGAAAGATTTGGACAGGAGTTGAGGTTTATCTTTTTTGTTTCTGTTTAAGGTTTGGTTTCTGGTCCCTTATAAAGTCATTTTCATTCTCTTTCACTGAAAGTGTGTGTTAAACTCTGCGAGATTTCTGAACTTTGTAATTATGAGCATGGAACATCTGAGTGAAATAAGAGCCGTCAATATTAATGTTTTAAAGGATACTAAACTTACCAACAAGAGGAACAATATAGATAGATAGATAGATAGATAGATAGATAGATACGAACAGATAGATAGATAGATAGATAGATAGATAGATAGATAGATAGATAGATCAGCTGATTTACACTTCTGAATGCAGTGTATTGTATACGCGGATGTCTGTGCTCTGCACGAGTGACTTGTGTCATTTAATGCATACACATATACACATAATTTCAATGAATTTAAAATAAGGCACTGGATTAATATAATCTCTTCCCACTCAAATCTGGTCATCCTGTTGTAGATGATTTCTAAAATTTTCCATGACCTGAAGAATCATTTTTGGCGATACGTTAACACCTTTTGTCGAATAACTTCCTTTAATTCGTCAATGGTTGCCAGTCGATTTTTCTGAACCTCGGTTTTTAAGTAGCCAAGAGAAAATAATCAAAGAGAGTCGGACAATTGGGACAAGTGTGCAAGCAATCCAAAATTAACGCGTAAGGAAAAATCAAATATCCTGGAAACAACATCTCTCTCATAGTTTCCATTGATCTTCTAGCTGTATGTTCAGTGGGTCCGTCCTGTAGAAATCTCAAATCTGGACTTTCCAAGGTCTGTACGTTTTCGTTACAGTCACCTCTATGTGTGTGTGTGTGTGTGTGCGCGCGCACGCGTGTGTGTATGTTAATTTGTGCATATATATAATATGATAAATAGGTAATGATAGAAAGAATTAATCAGCAAATTTAATATAATTAACTTTAAGATCAAATCCATCTAACAATTGTAAGCATAAAGATCGCATCATTAAACAAATGGCTAGTAATTTCATGCTCTATTAAATTTGTTAGCGAAAAGATTTCGCCATTAATTGCACTAACTTTACGGATTAATTCCTTGTATGATTAACTCTTTATAATATATATATATATATATATATATATATATATATATATATATATATATCGTCATCCATTGACAGACTGTTTCGCTGTATCACAACTCATCAGTGTGGCTAGACGTCCGGTTGCCTCTATCTAGTATCGTAATTAGTACGGCTAATGTGTACGCCGGTGACTATAAAAAAAACAATTCTCCATTATCATGGTTAAACTGAAAAATGTATTACCGCACTAATCGAGTATTATGTATGCACTAATCTAATTTTGGTATAAAGATTTAGCACACGAATCGAATATGCGAATATATATATATATATATATATATATATATCCAGTTCAAATATATATATATATATATATATATATATATATATATATATATATATATATATATATTATTTCAGCATCATTTTCCAACATTCAAGGTGATCTTCACCCTCTCTAACCTTCTAAATTTCAATCCGGGAGTAACAAGATGCCTCTCAAGTTTAACGTACGCATTCATTTTAAACTCATTGAACTGTCCTAAGTGAAATTCCTCTCTCACGTAGATCTTTTCTAATACATCTCTTTAGCTCTAAGTTGAAACGGTCACCTCTTTTTCTCTTATAACCTCCTGATCCAGTTTTCCTCTCAACTGTTCCTACTTTTTTAAACGTATCCACTGTTCTTTTGTTGATTCTTACTAGACTTTGAAGATGGAAGCCATATTTTGACTGTTGGCACCATTACTGAAACCCTAAATAATCTTTTTCCACTCACCGTTAATCAGTTGGGAAGACAGTGGGTATAAAACAAAATTTTAATCTTCCCTCTTTTTAGCTGAATAACTCAAAATCTTTTTTAGTAATTCTTACGATAAGTGATGTCAAGATGGGTAAAGGTCTTATCTGCAATCATGGAAAAAAGAAACACAATTTGTTTAGTGTTATTTTAGATATTAAACATTTTGTGGGATGGACAATTATGCAGTTATGCACGATTTGGCCAATTTTGCTGTCACACATGGTATATATATATATATATATATATATATATATATATATATATATATATATATATGAGTAACCGAAACAGACACATATATTTGACGAGGCGTCAGATTCAATGTAAATAAACCTGAAAGTACTCAGAAACAGAAAGACATGCTGCGTGAGTGCCAGATATTGTTTTTAACTATGTTTTTTTCCAATCGTGAATATGAACTCAAGTGATTTCTCTCGAGATTTCTCGCACTTCGTTTCTAATCTCGTATTTTCACATTTTTGTCACTTTTATCAATCCATTTTCCTTTCTGCGTTCATTCAAAAAAAAAAAAAAAAAGAACTTGCCAAACTAGCTGATAATAATTCGAAATGATCCAGCAACTTGTTTGTTTTCATTCTTTTGCCTCCATTTTTGTTCGTAAAGATTTACAATTCGTTTTCTTATCATTTTTCTTTTTTTATCCGCTTAGTGATTAAAACTTCGGAAAAATGTTCAGGCTTTGCTGATAAATTAAACAGAAATTATCTATGATTTCTCCCTTGTGATTTCGTGTTTTTAAATGTGTTCTCAATTTTATGAATTGTACCCAAATTATATTAGAGAATTTCAAGAAGTATTATTATTAGTAGTAGTAATAATAATGATAATGATAGGAAGAAGAAGTAGTAGTAGTAGTTTTAGTAGTTGTAGTAAGAATAATAATAATAATAAGTAGCAGTAGTAAGAGCAATAATAATAAGAAAGTTAAATAGTTGAGGTGGTAGTAGTAGTAGTAGTAATAATAATAATGAGAAGAATGAAAAGTAGTAGTAATAATAACAATGAGAAGTAAAATTATTAGTATTAATAATAATAATAATAATAAAAAGAAAAAGTACTAGTACTAATAACAACAATATTATTAATAATGAGAGGTAGAAATAGTAGTAGTAATACTAATAATAATGAGAAGAGATAGTAGTTGTAATAATAAAAAAGATGATAATAATAATGAAAAATGTACTAGTAGCACTAGTATTAGTAGTAATAATAATAATAATAATAATAATAATAATAATAATAATAAGAAGAAGAAGAAGAAGAAGAAGAAGAAGAAGAAGAAGAAGAAGAAGAAGAAGAAGAAGAAGAAGAAGAATAAGAATAAGAATAAGGAGAAAATAAAACAAAATGATTGAGGTAATTCTTCCAATATTAGGACAAAAACAGAACAAGAACAGAAAAGGCAGTGGGTAAAAGCTTTGGCTAGCGGATTTGGTAACATAGTGGTTGTGATTTCAATCCCTGGGTCGGGCAGTGTGCATTTGCACCTAGTGAAATGAGGAACATTGACTGAGTAGTGCTAAATAAAATAAGAACTAAACCAGCAGTCGCTAATCCTAGCCCTCCGAGTCACATCTGGCCCAGGAAAGATTTTTGTCTGGCCCGCCAGCTTAATACCTAGACACTAATTATTTAATTAATTTGTAGAGCAGGTTACATAAACAACAACAACTGGAATTAACTGACTTACAATGCGACGAAGATTTTAAATCAAAATTTAATTCCCAACCCATTGCTGACTTCTACAAGAAATATGTTTGGCCAAGCTGAAAATAAAATCTATTGAATAATGCGAAAATATTGGTATCATTATTTGGAAGTACATAAGCTTGTGAACAACTTTTTTTTCAAAAACTAAATATACCAATAGTCGTTTAAGAACAAGGATGTGTCTTGACCCCCTGGATAATGTTATACTCCTGTCAACGACAAATATTTCACCTGATGGGAAGAAGTTATCGAACAATGAACAGAAACATTTCATTAAATAATTCGCCATCTTTAACTCTATTTAGTTTGTAGTAACGAATTTAAATTTTTGTTGATCGTATTATTCCAGCAGTAAAATAAGAAACCTTGTTTAAATAATACAATATTAACTTAATTGTCGTTTCTTTAAACCTGAATACAAAGGCGGAATTCTTGATGGAGAGGTCTGAGGTCGAGACTATTTATTATAGTACGTTTGATGTGATGGCCCTCCTCCGAGATACAGCATAGCTTTCTGACTCTCTCTCTAAAAAATAACAATCAGCAGACACTCGATTTTTAAAGGCAAAAATATTCCGTGGCATTTTACTATACATCAGAAGGATGGCAGAGAAGATCTAATGTATAAGCAATCCATACGTCAGGAGTTATCTCAAAGGCTGTTATTTTACGCATCCAATAAAATGATACTTTAAGGCTGGGATCGGCAACTTCCGGAAACCAGGCCACATCCAGCCGGGGAAGGATTTTTGTTAGACCCGTCAGCTTAACACCTAGACACTAATTATCTAATTAATTTGTGGAGTAAATGGCATAAAAAATAAATTGGAGTTAATTGAATTACAATGCGAGAAAGTTTTGAAATCAAAATTTAATTCCCAATCCACTGCTACAAGAAATGTTTGCCCAAGCTGAAAATAAACCATTGAATAATGCGAAAATGATGGTTTCATTATTTGAAAGTGCCTAGACTTGTGAACAACTTTTTTTCCGAAAACGTTAAATGCCATGAGTCGTTTAAGTACAAGGTTGTATTATAACCTTCTAGATGAAGTTTTGCTCCTGTCAACAAAAAATATTTCCCCTGATATGGAGAAGTTATCGAATAATAAGCAGAAACAGGTATATTGTTAAATAATTTGTTACTTCTAACTAATTCGTTTGTAGTAAGGAATTTGCATTTTTTATCGTTAGTTGTGATCCTGCTATTTCTGCAGTAAAATAAATAATCTTGTTTAAATATTATAACATTAACCTTGTTGTTTGTTCTTTAAACCTCCAGACCCAGGTTGCTTTCAACAGGGAGCGGTCTGAGACAAAAACAACTGATATCATAGCCCTTCTCCGAGACAATGCATAGCTTTCTGGCCCGCCCTCTCCAAAAGGTTGCCGATCCCTGACCTAGACGATATCCCTAGAAAAGAGCAGTGACATGAGAACTGTCTACCGCCGTAGGTTAAGTAAAGGGTTTGTATTGTAAAATATAGTTTTTGAACCCGCCTAGACGGGTTCAGGCCCTGTCTGCCTCCCCGAACGAAACCATGCCCTTCGGCAAAGCCTCGTCCGGGTTCCTCTCTGCTAATGCAGAGAGTTCGACAGACGCCGACTCGGAAGCTCACAAAAAGCCAAGTCAGCCCGGTATTTATCAATCCACCCACGAGGACCGAATGTGGCACAAGGCCGGTTTAATGTGGGTATCTCCGAGCCCGTGGTCTCAGCCAAAAATATAGCCTTTGAACCCGCCTAGACGGGTTCAGGCCCTGTCTACCTCCCCGAACGAAACCTTGCCCTTCGGCAAAGCCTCGTCCTAATGCAGAGAGTTCGACAGATGCCGACTCGGAAGCTCACAAAGGCAGGGTACTACCCGAAATCCAAGTCAGCCCTCCCCGAGTCGATATTCTAGCAGTATTTATACTGGTCCGGGGACTACCGGTGTTCTTTAATTGGCGTCTCCGTGTCAACGGTCTTCCTGTATCTCTACATGTCCCCCACTCCTATGACCACAATACCTAGATTTTGTGGTCACTTGTCTGGATAGTTCCGAGTAATCATGCATTGGACCCCGCATTTGTGGGGACAACGGTCTTGGTGGCCGTGTAACTCTCGTGCTTCGCCGTAAAATAGGACTTGATGGGTGTTGGTTTTCCTCCACTTCCATATCTGTATGGTCCTGGTCCGCTATCTCCATCATTTCCGGTATGTCCCTCGGGGGTTCAATACTAATTGTCCTCGGTCTATGTGGGGGTGGTTGTGCGGTTTATTGTTCGGGCGAATAATCTGGTATATCTACTACCGGGAAGATTTTCCGGATGATTCGACGATTACGTAGTGTAATTCTGCCACTGCCATCCAATCGTATGCGGTACTGTCAATTGCCCATGGTCTCGACGACCCTCCCCGTTTTCGTCCATCGTCTTGGATATGGCCCTTCCTGATTTTGTACCTGCACTGATTCACCAACCTGAAGCTCTTGGAGTGGTTGGCTGTGCGTATTGTACTGCTTTTGATTTAGCAGGTGCCTCTTTGCCATCGCTCTTTCTCTCGACTCTTTTGTCTCCCTCCACCGTTTGTGGATCTGGTACTTTTCATGGAGTAAGGGGAGGTGGTCTTTTATTGGTCGACCGTACAAGATTTTCGCTGGCGATAGGCCAAGGTCCTGATGAGGTGTGTTCCTGTGTGACATCATTGCGCGCGCCGCCCGATCATGGCGCAAGTGACCATACCCATCGACACAGTCCATCAGTGTTTTTTTTGGCTGTTTTTAAGGCCAGCTCGGCTCGGCCATTGCTTTGCGGATAGTGTGCGGATGATACGCATTTTTTTACACCCCAATCTTTTAGGAATGAGTTATATGCCATAGAGTCGAATGGTGGTCCCCCGTCCGATGATATTTCCTCAGGCGAACCGTACGTACAGAACCAACTCCTTAGCGCATCACATATTGCTGTTCCTTTCCCCGAAAGAAGTGGGGCCACTTCGATCCAGCTGGTGTATCGGTCTGCGTACACCATATAGCTTTTTCCATGCATGTCAAACAGGTCTGCGACCGTCTTTTGGAAGGGGAATTCCGAGTTCGAAGGTGGCATCAGCGGTTCTCTGGGTAGGGACGGCGCAATACAATTGCATTTCTGGCACTGTGCCCTCGTTTGTCTGATGCTGGCATCTAAACCGGGCCAAAATAGTCGCTGTCTCGCGTTGGCCATCATCCCATTCACGCCTTGGTGTGCGGAGTGTAACGCTTCCAGAACCTCTGCTCTAAGCTGCTTCGGTATTAGAATTTTATTCCCTTTTATGGGTACTCCCTCCAGGGAGTACAATTCGTTTACCATCAGCCAAAATTGTCGGATTTTCGACGGTAGTTCGTAGCGTGACTTTGGGAATCCATCCTGTATATACTTCGTAAGCGTTTGGCATTTCTCGTCAGTAGCTGCGGCCGCCACAATTCTCTCCCAGGTTATAGCTTGCAGCTTAGGGTCGTGTGCGTAGGCTGCTATGATTGATGCCTGTATAGCGCGATCGATCCGCTGAATGCCATCAATGGTAGGCCGGATATCTGGATGTGCAGTCTGGTGCATCGTTAAGCTTTCCTGAAACGTGTTTAATTTGGAACTTGTACATCAAAGACCTCTCCTTGAAAGCAAACAGGCGGGGGTTCTTTATATTTTCAAGGACTTGATCCGAAAATATTTTCACCAGTGGCTGGTGATCCACTGTGACCAGCAGGTCTGAGCATCCCAATACAAACATTCTACAGGATTCTAGTCCGTATATTAAAGCTAAAGCCTCCCCTTCTACTGGAGAGTAGCGGGACTCCGCATCCTTTGTAAATCGGGACCCAGCCAATATTATTCTCCAATGGTTCTCACCACAGTTGGGGCCTGATTCTGTTGGGCATTTGCAGTGTTTTTGGAAAAGAAAATAGCCGATGCCAGTTTTGCTGTAATCAGTCGAGAGGCACGTCGCCCTGTTCATTTCAAATGTTTTTACCCCCTCCTCAATCTTCCGAACGATGTTTCTTTTTGATTCTTCGAAAAGATTGTCTAGGGTGGCATCCCAATAGAACTTGCGATCTTTCGTACGTAATAACTCTCGCAAGGGGGCCATAATCTCAGCTTGCGAGAACGCGTACGAAACTTGGTTAACCAGCCCAAACCAGGACCTAACCCGTGATGTTTGTGGGAGTCGGGAATTTAAGTATAGCTTCGGTCATTTTTTTTAGTCGGTTTTATGCCGTCGGCCGTTATTAAAAAGCCAGCGAATTCGACTTCGTCGCCAGCAAACTGGAATTTATCAGGGTTGAAGACGATTCCATTCCTGCCGCAGTGGGTGATATAGTCCAGCGTATGCCAGAAGGCCGATTCTATGGTTCCGTCCCATAGAAGCGTATCGTCGATGCAGCGAGTAATTCGGGGTGTATCCACAGTGATGTCATCGAATCGGCGGGTGTATCCGTCCCCGGATGCGTGGAACCCCTGAGGTGCCCTGAGGTACCCTGAGGTACCGGTAACGACCCCACTCCGTTATAAACGTGGTTGCATCTCGCGCCGCTGGAGAAAGCGGTAAACTATGGTACCCATTCTATGCGTCTAGAACTGTCTTTTTCGTTCGAGCAGGTACAACGGATACTTGGTTGAACGGGGACGGAGTGTGATGGGTTTCTCTCATTGTCGCCGCATTTAATTTCTGTAGATCTACTGTTCTCCTGGGTGACCCATCCTTTTTTGGTGCGACCACCATCCTCGAACACCAAAGGGTAGGAGTGCCTGCCGGTACTCGTTCTATAATGCCCAATGCGACGTCTCGGTCGAGGTCTTCTTTTACCCTCTTCTTCCAATGATGAGGGACAGGTATGGGGGTGTGAACCGCCGAGGACTTTGCGTCTCGGGTGAACGTTATATCCAGTGGCCTGCCAGTCATCATCTTTAATGGTTGATGGGGACAGGTTTTTAATGCGCTAGATTTAAAGTGTTCCCGTAACCATCGTTCCAAACAGTCTTTGTTGCTTTCAATAGGTGTAAATGGGATCCTAGAGGGTTTGTCCGGGATATTTGTTCTCCAGAGGCACCCACACGGTGCCTTCTCGCCATCCGTAGTCAAACTGTTGGCTTTCGATATTTGACTCGGAAAATTATTGGGAATCAGTTCTTTCAACGCCGACTCAGATAGGTAAAACCATGATGTGTTCTCTGACAGATAAACAACCGGTCTGGTTTCTTTAGGGCCAACCCTGATCCGCATAAAGACTATACCTTTAATCCTTAGTTGGTCGTCCGTGATCCCACGTATCCTATGACTGGTTGGTATGAGAATGTTGTTGGTGCATCCCAATACTTTTAGAATTTCCGGACCACTTGAACACGTCTGGGCACCGGTGTCTGCGACAGCGAGAATACGGTGTGTCCGGTGATAAGCCCTATCATTCAGGATTAGTACAAATTTGGCGTGCGACTCAGGTATTAATGAGACTTCAATTTCCAGGGACGGTGGTGGCTCTGGAGGGCTCCTCTGGAATTCGCCCTTACTCCATTTGAGGTGTGGTATGCCTGGTAAGCCCTGTTTTTTATTATGTTTTTTTA
The DNA here is from genome assembly GCA_963932145.1 of Acanthosepion lycidas. Lineage (NCBI taxonomy): Eukaryota > Metazoa > Mollusca > Cephalopoda > Sepiida > Sepiidae > Acanthosepion > Acanthosepion lycidas. The sequence continues at coordinate 52,657,891 of OZ010609.1, read as the reverse complement.
TGGTCAGCACTCTTGACTGGTTTTCTCTGGAACTACTTGCTGATTCCTCGGCGGGCTCCATTTTTGGTTTTCGACACACCTCTTTGAGATTGCCCACCACCCCACAGTTTTGGCATCGGAGTGTTTTCGCCGGACAGTTCTTCCGTCCTTTCAACCCATTGGGGTGTGATGTCTTCCTGCATCCATCGCATGACCTCCCCCGTGGGGTTCTGGGCGTGCCTACACCCTGAGGCCGCTCCTGCTTAGATCTCAATGCGCTGAACGTTGAATGTAGATCCAGGCTGCTTCGTAAGTGAGGTGTCGACGTATCGGTAGTTTCCAGACTCGTCAACCGATGAAACTTCTGTTCTACCGTTGTAAGAGTATTAGCTTCAGCTAATATTTTACTTTTATATTCTTTGTTTGCAAGCCCGGCGACGAGTTGACCGGCCACCATGTCTTCTGAGTAATTAACAACGTACTGACAATTTATGTTTGGGCATTGGACAGTGAATCCACAAAGCCTCGCCTGGGACCGTAGTCTGGCCAAAAAATGTGTAAGACATCCCCCCTCATTTTGTTTTACGTTGTGAAATCTATGCCTATGCACTTCTTTGTGCAGGCCTTTCACAGCAACGAACCGTATGTGTCCCAGGAGTTGCTCTTCCATGGCTGTGTTGAGGGCTCCGGGTCCGACGAGGTCGAATAAAAGTCTATTCACTTCCTTTGAACAAGCCGACCTCAGTTCGTTCCGGATATCGGCCAGACTTGTTAGGCCACACATCTGCTTATATCGGTCCCAAGTGTCAACGAACAGTGCCCAGTCTCCTTCTGTGTAACCATGATCAATAATGGGTCTCTCTGGTTTTTTAGTGAGACACCGGTTTGGTCTGTCCTCCCTGTGAGAGCGAAGTTCGTTGTTCTCTCTCTGTAGTTCAATCAATTGTTGAACCAGTTGCAAATACTGTTCACTACCGCCTTGTTGTCCTGAAGCCATTTCCATTAATTTACAACTTAATCGCACGTAAAAATATTTCAAATCCTAGTAAGGAAATCCTGTTCACAGCGCCATGTACAGTTGACTCGATAAAAGCCAAGTCAGCCCTGTATTTATCAATCCACCCACGAGGACCGAATGTGGCACAAGGCCGGTTTAATGTGTGTATCTCTGAGCCCGTAGGCTCGGCCAAAAATATAGCCTTTGAACCCGCCTAGACGGGTCCAGGCCCTGTCTACCACCCCGAACGAAACCTTGCCTTTCGGCAAAGCCTCGTCCGGGTTCCTCTCTGCTAATGCAGAGAGTTCGACAGACGCCGACTCGGAAGCTCACAAATGCAGCGTACTACCCGAAAACCAAGTCAGCCCTCCTCGACTCGATATTCTAGCAGTATTTATACTGGCCCGAAGACTACCGGTGTTCTTCAATTGGCGTCCCTGTGTCAACGGTCTTCCTGTATCTCTACAGGGTTCAATTCGGAATTCCCCTTTATTTTTCCCATATCCGTATACACCAGAGGAAGACCAGGGAGCACAACTGCCGAAACGCCGTGATAAAGACAACAAAGATGAGGACAATATTCCGAAAATAAATAGTGTATATAAAAGATAAAGCGTTTAAAAAGGTTTAAAGATGTTTCGACAATATATCTGTCTTCTTCAAATTACGTTAAAAATTGCATACCGATATGGAAATGTAAAAAATACAAGTCTTTGTACAAACGTCGCTTGTCCTGAGCAACACGGTTGTAAGGGTAATCAGCGTGATAAAACGAATGAAACGCAGCCAGCATGGAATGCATGCTATTGAAACGCGTGCAACATGGTGGTGATCGTATACATCTTGATATTATTATTATTATCATTATTATTATTATTATTTCCTTTGATTTCTGTTGTAAATACATTTCCTTCCGGGTACAAACCAGAGACCTAAGGTCAGAAATGGCTTCACGATATTTTACACTTGATATTTTTTTTTAAAAAAACATAAGACCATATACATTTCAGATAGATAAAGCTCTTCGTAATGTATACTTGGGGGTACACTTTTTTGTATTTTTTAAGGCATAGGCTACCAGAAATGCCTTCAGTGAATCTATGGGAACGTTTTCCAATCGATTCGAGGGCTTTATCTGCAACTGGAATTCTTATCATGTACCACATTTCTTTTAGACTTTCACGTGTAGATCTTTGTATTTTTAATTGTTTTTTGAAGACCTACAAAGATAAATTGCAATCTGCAGGGACTGTCATGTCAATAAAAATGAACATTCTGTTACTTAGTCATTGATCATGATGTCTGAATGGCTAGATCTGATTGTCATTATTGTAAGGTCCCATAGAATTGTCACACATCATGTCTCTGTAACGGTTCTGGGTGATCTTTATACCAGTTTCCATCCCGTAATGATGCATACTTACAGTGCAGATATTACCCATTCTATTATGCAGAGTTTTCTATTCAGTGGGTGTGGCTACGATAAAACATGGTTCAAGAGGGTCAATTCTTTGTGGATATTTATCACAGAATCTGTTTACACAAATTTTTAGTGGGGCAATATTTAGACCGCAAACATTGGTCATGTGCTGCCAAATTAAAATCTTCCGTTTCAACTTTTAAAAATGCACAACGTAACCACTGATGGGTACAGGGTTTGTCTACATCAGTTTGTTTTGTACGGGCAGAGAACTGACCACGAAGAGGCTAATCTTGTCATCGTTTCTGGATTTGATACACTGCATTTGAATTTAATGTATCAAATACACGATTGAATTTGTTGGCTTTGTTTGTTGTCGAATAATTTTTTTATTATATTCCTGTTCTTTGAAATCGATAGTCATCTAATCTTCCTGGTATCTTTGAAGACCTGTTGTTGGGGTTTTGTGAAACAATTCTAGTTGAACTAATGCTCTGCCTCCTTTGGATCTGCATATATACAATATCAGCGTTAGGTTGATTCATGCGGCGGCAAGTGAGAAGCTTTCTTGTTTTGACATCCATTCGCTTAATGCCAGCTATGGTCCAATAAGGGATGTTGAAAATGTATTTCACCACAAGGACATCCAAATTGTTTGTCGTTTATATTCTGTTTTGTCAATTCACCTTATTTCGCACCAGACGTACACCTCTGTAGCATTCTGTTTTTTTTTATTATTATTATTTTCTCCTTCATTTGGTTATTCTGTATTACATCTATTTCGCTGGCTCATATGTATTTATAGTCTCCTTCTTGTTCTAGTTCCCTAATCTTTGAGACAAAATCTAAATCTATTGAGTCTAATTCTTCCTTTCTTGAATGTTCCTTTTGCATTTTTATCTAATCCAAAATCCATACCGATATTATGACTGAAACATTTTACAGTAATTAGGATACCCTTCAACTCAGAACTGTTTTTTGGCAAAGAGTTTGATACTCTCCATGTAGAATAGATGATTAAACACCTTCTTTTTTACTTTGTGTCCATAGTTATAAATGTTTATTTCATGCAAAAGGGGGATTAAGTCCAGATAGAAAATTAATGAAGACAGAGAGTAATCTTGAAAGTTTCCTCATTGGATATTCAAACAAGTGGAAATATTAGTACCTTTGGTATGAGTTAGGTATAATGTTTTTACACAGTTCCATGCTATATTTAAGGAAGTTTTCTATCTCAGAGGAGACTTTGTACATTTCCAAAACCTTAAGGACCAAAGCGTGGGGCACAATATCAAAGGCTTTAAGGTAATCTATCCAAACTGTGCCGATATTTCTACCTATTTTCTTGCAATTTTCCAGGATCATTGTATTTATTAGTAGCTGATCTTTGCAATCATATGGAACTCTTCGATATGCATTCAGTTTCAGGGGAAGAATGCTGTTTTCCTTGAGAGAAGAGTAAGAACAATTCGTCAGGAGAGCCGTGATCAATTTAAATGTAGTGGACGGACATATTATTGGCATATAACTAATATTATTATCATTTTATTTATTTATTTATTTATTTATTATTATTATTATTATTATTATTTGAGTAAATTCTGAGTTAAGTTCTTAATCTGGTAATTAATGTACTGAGAGGGGGTGACAACCATGAACGTTATTATGCAATTTTCCTCTGACTCTAAGTGTTTATCACTTACAGGATTAGTGTTACCGCATTAATGTTACCGTTGCTAAGAGGTTTCTTTTCTATGAGTTACAATAGTATTTTTTTTCTCTGTCTCCATTCTGTCAGTGACCATACAAATGGTTGCAGTGATGATTGGTATACTAGTGACTTTTATCCATTTCCGACGCATTGCGAATTAAAGCTTCAGCGCGTCAGAGTTGTCTCCCCTTCTTCCGTTTGCTCTATCACTGTAACAAAAAGGCGGAATACATCAATAAATAAACCTTTTTTTTTTTTAATTTTTATCTGCCACGTCAGGTTTGTTGTTATGCAGTGTTTTGATCTCTATTGAAATGTGCCATTAATCCTTGTATATCTCTTACTCCAGGACTTGCGTATGTAACTTCATATTTTCGATAAAAAACACATTATTATTAATGTTTTATTTCTTTTGATTTCTGGGGTGTACACATTTCTTTCCAGGTCCCGCCCAGAGACTCAAGGTCAGAAATGGCATCATGACATTTTCCACTGAGCAATTAAAAAACGGATAACAAAACATATATTTTACATAGATAAAAACTATTCGTAAGGTGTGGGCTGTTTCATGAGAACAATTGTTTTTGTATTTCTTTGAGGCATGGACTTCCAGGAATCCCTTCAATGAGTCTACTGGAATCTTTAAAAAACAATCCGAGTTCCATCTACAGCAGGGATTGTTAGTATTTCCATGTACCATATTTTGAGATTTCGATTTTATTATTATTATTTTTTTTTTATTTTCTTTGATTTCTGGCGTTTACACATTTCTTTCCGGGTCCCGCCCAGGGACCTAAGGTTAGAAATGGCATCATGACACTTTCCACTGACAAAAAAAAAAAAAAAGAAAAAAAAAAGAAAAAAAAAAAAAGAAAAAGAAATTACATAGATAAAGCCCTTCGTAAAGTGTGGGCTGTACTTGTCAGAACAATTTTTTGTATCTCCTTGAGGCCTGGACTTCCAGGAATCCTTTCAGTTAGTCTACTGCAAATTTTTCCAACCAGTCCTAGGGCTCCAACTACAACAGGGATTGTCGAAGTTCCCATATGCGACATTTTCGAGATTTATGTTTCAAGGTCCTTGTATTTTGACAGCTTTTTGAATATCTTCAAAGATACATTGCAGTCAGCAGGGACTGCCATATCAATAAGGAGGCATTTTTTTTTGTTTGCGGTCTTTAATAACAATATCTGGTCGGCTAGCTTTGATTGTTCTGTCAGTGTGTATTGTGTAGTCCCATAGAATTGTAACAGGTCTTATCTCCGTAACCGGGTCTGGGTGGTGTTCATACCAGTTTCTTTCAGTTTCCTCCCCGTAGAAGTTGCAGATTTTCCAGTGCAGATATTGTCCCACTCTCTCATGTCGGGTTTTATATTCAGTGGGTGCCAACATCGTGCAACCTGATACAAGATGATCAATCGTTTCTGGATATTTATCACAGAATCTGCATTTTGGTCTGACACAATATTTTAGTATATGTGCTTGATAATTCCTAGTTAGCAAGCATTGGTCCTGCTTTCAACCCTGCACTGCGTAGCCACTGATGGGTACGGGTTTTGTTTACATCAGCTTGTTTGATACGGGCAGAGTATTGGCCATGAAGCGGTTTATCTTGCCATCTCTTCTGTATCTGGTCGGTTGCATTCGTCTTTGCTGTCTTTTTTAAGTATTTTGCAGTTTCAGTCGGTGTATTGTGCTGTAGTTGCATCTCTACGCCCATTTGAAACTCCATTTTCAATTTGTTGGCTTCTTTCATTACGGAGTAAAGACGCTTACTACTTTCATGTTCCTTGACGCATACCAGCATACAGTCTTCTGTAGTTTGCAAGTATCTTTGGAGGCCAATTGTTGTAGGACAGTTCTAGTTGAACTAATCCTCTGCCTACTTCGGATCTGGGCAGATACAGACGATCAACATCAGCTTTGGGATGATGCATGCGATAGCAAGTGAGAAGCTTTCTCGTTTTGGCGTCCATTCGCTTAATTTCAGCTATGGTCTAGTTAAGGACATTAAAGCTGTATTGCACCACTGAGACAGCCAATGTGTTTATAGCTGATATTCTATTTTTTGAGTTTAGTTCAGTATTTAGTACCAGACGTACACGCCTGTAGTACTCTTTTCTTATTTTTCCTTCATTTGGGTGTGTTGTATGACATCTCCTTCGCTAATTCCTAGGTACTTATAAGCTTCATCATACTCCAATTCCCTAATCTTTGTGACAAAATCTAAATCTATAAGGCTGTTTCTGTAATTCTACCTTTCTTCAATGTTACTTTTGCATTATTATTATTATTATTATTATTATTATTATTATTATTATTATTATTATTTTATTTCCTTTCATTTCTGGGGTGTATACATTTCTTTCCAGGTCCTGCACAGAGACCTAAGGTCAGAAATGGCATCATGGCATTTTCCACTGACCAATTAAAAAACGAACAACAACACATATATTTTACATAGGTAAAAACCCTTTCTAAGGTGTCGGCTGTTTCGTGAGAACAATTTTTTTTTGTATTTCTTTAAGGTATGGGCTTCCAGGAATCCCTTCAATGAGTCTATTGGAATATTTTCCAACCAAACCGAGGGCTCCGACTACAACAGTGTTCATATTCTCATGTGACACATTTCTGAGATTTCGATTTCAATGTTCTTGTATTTTAATAGCTTTTTAAAGATCTTCAAAGATACATTGCAGTCCGCAGAGACTGACATATCAATAATGGGTCAATTTTTTTGTTTGCGGTCTCTTATAACAATGTCAAGGCGATTAGCTTTGATTGTTTTGTCTGTGTGTATTGTGTAGTCTCATAAAATTGTTATATTTCCTATCTCCGTAACTTAGTCTGGGTGGTGTTTATACCAATTTCTTTCTTAGAAGTTGCAGATTTTCCAGTGCAGATATTGGCGCACTTTTTCATGCCGGGTTTTATATTCAGTGGCTGCCACTACCGCGCAAACTGATGGAAGATGATCAATTTTTTCTGGATATTTATCACAGAACCTGCATTTTGGGCTAACACAGTATTTTAATACGTGTGCTTGATAATGTATACTTAACAAGCATTGGTCTTGTGCAGCAACGATAAAAACCTCAGTTTCAGCTTTTAAGCCTGCACTACGTAGCCACTGATGAGTACGGGGTTTGTCTACATCAGCTTATTTGGTACGGGCAGAGTACTGACCGTGAAGCGGTTTACCTTGCCATCGTGTCTGTATCTGGTTGGTTGCATTTACTTTTGTTTTATTTTTTAAGTATTTTGAAGCTTCAGTCTGTGTTTGTACTTTCCTTTTATTTCTACATCAATTTGAAACTCCATTTTTAACTTGATGGCTTCCTTTATTACGGAATAATGTCGCTTACTTCTTTCATGTTCTTTCGCACATATCATCATCCAATCTTCTGTAGTTTCCAGGAATCTTCGAAGGCCAGTTGTTGTAATTTATTATTTTTATTTACACTTAGAGAAGAAAACATTTTAAGTAAAGAAAAACAAAATTCATTGTTTAAAATTATTTAAAAATATTTTGACAGTATGTCTTTTTCATTTTATATTAAAAAATTGCGTGTATGTAAAAAAACAAAAACAAGTCTTTGTACAGACATTGACATTGTTACGATAACATCTTGATGAATGAATCAACAGCGGTAAGATACGAATCTGGGTTCTATGGTCAGAAAGCGAACGTTCTAACCACTCAACCCAGCGCTGTTAGCTTATTTCTGCGGATAGGGCATCATCTATGTAGAGAGAATAATTAGCATTTTTTCGGAGCTGGGAGGGTGTAAGATATTTTTAAATAGGGTAGATTCAAAGAAATCTAAAAAGAGGAAGGCTAATACTCCAAGAACATATAAGCAAGTTGATTTAAAAAAAAATATATTAAATGTGAAAAGAAATTTGCGTAATCTTAATGGTAAAGCCGATTCCTTATAAGGAAACATTCAGTATTAATTAGCCGAACACCCAGTGCTACTTTCGTGGTAGTTTTAAAAAAAAAAAACATCTTTCGGTCGACAAACAAGTATTTCTATTCAAGTTTTTGATTTTATAAGGAAAAAAAACACATGCCTGATGATGAATAGAGGACTATTCGTAAGTACTAGTATTTTAACATCATATAAACTGAAAACTAACGACATCTATGGTTTCGACGAGGATCACTTCACTCTATGGATTAACAGTATTTTAATGCATATATTATGTCTCTAGCGACGGATATCACCATTAATGGCATTAATATTTCTAATTGATTCTATGTGTGATTATTTCTTTGTATATACATACATATATATATATATATATATATATATATATATATATGGTTGGTGCAAAAATAATGACGTAATAGTGTCGTTTTTTGACGTATTTTTAACGTCAAAAAACGAAATTTATACGTCATTATTTTTGCACCAACCTAATATATATATATAAAACCAGAACAAATTTAACTAGGTTTCACTTACCGGATTTTCAGTAAAATTCTGACTCAGAATTCAGAATTATCCTGGTGACACGGTTGGTGAAACCTAAGTAGATAGGTTCTGGCTCGTTAGGTATTTTAATTTTGCTCAACGCAGGTACCCTGTCGGTGATTTTTCATTTGGCCAGACATCGCAGTGCTGGTTGATTTTTTTTTTTCATGCAATACGGATGTTTTTAGTCTTTTCTTTTTTTATTGAATTTTTTCCCAAATATCAGTTTGTCTAATATTTCTTATTTAAAAATTGTATTATCTGTTTTTTTCGCCCCCCCCCAGGGCTATAGTTTAAAATAATATATATATATATATATATATATATATATTGTTTGGGTTAATTGTCATTGGTCAGTCATGTATTACATGCAGTAAGATCATAGATTTTTACGAAATTATATACATGTAGATTTATCTTCGGTTTTAATGCAAGCAATCCATGAATAACCGATGGGTATTTTCACCCCCTACCAAAAAACAAAAACAAAAAAAACGGTGGAAATGCCAAAGTTTTGCCTTTTTGTCTGTTTTCTCTCAATCTTTGATAAAGCTTTAATAAAAGTAATAGATTAGATTAGATTAGACTAGATTGAGATATTTTTCCTATTTGTTATCGTATCATACTGCCTGATTTCGATCCATATTTGATTTGCATTTGATCTTTAATTCATATATATATATATATATATATATATATATATATATATATATATTGTGTGTGTGTATTTTAAATATATATATATTCATATGTATGGCATTTACATAATATCTTTCAATAAAATCAATGTAGACAACAATTAATCCTCGTATTGTCTTTTATAGATTCTCCACCACTAAGCTTCACTAAGAATCTCTTTTAAACACATGACGGCTGTTTCTGAAATGCCATTGTCCTCCTTTCAATATCGGCGACCACTCTGATCAGATGCTGTCTTGGATCGTATCGTTCTTTAGCGAAACTGAATAGGATATTTTGAAGAGACGCATTGAAGCTGGCTCTAAAATTATTGATGTCTTGGCTGTCAGAGGTATTTAGAAGATATATCATAAATGTTCTTTGTAGACTACAAGAAAAACGGTTCCACTGCAGGTGCGGAGCGCAAAACATGGCATTCTCTATCGGCTTTGTCACTAATGATGTAGCTTTCAAAGCCCCTATAATATTAATGCCCGGCTAAAGCACGATGTGTATACAAAAATGGCATTGAAAGTACTAAAAAACAAGAAGACAAATCCTTATTAATAATAGAAAAATACGTTTTCACTTAAACTGTAAAAAAAACCTCTAAAAATCTACAATCTTTATGCAGAAACACGAATGACACTACCTGTACAAAAACGTATTCTTCTGTATATATGTATATATATATATATATATATATATATATATATATATATATATTCAATTATATATATGTTATAGTGGAACACACCTATTCTATAGTTAATAGACTCTCCCACCTATAATAAGTAGGAGTATTAAGAGTAACGAGGGAGTCGCTCAGGGGGTTGGTCGCTCAGTCGATGTCGTACGACCGTTAGTCGGATACTAAAGTATCAGCGAACTAGATTTCACTGCGTCATTACCTATTATATCAAGTTCCGAACGTTTTTGTACGTCGAACCTATTTTAGGACCGACTTAGTACAAATACAAGCCTCCACTGTGAAACCACTCCACAACAATGACGATAAGCTACACCCGAGGTGATAGCATCTGCAAAGGTTCCAACTATGGGCAAACCCCCATACAAAAATCAACATTAGATTTTTATAATAAAATGAGTAACAATATATTATTTATAACAAAGTGACAAGTCATAAAAGTTTATAAAACTGATTTTAAAATATATCTTTAAAAATATATATAACTATGACTAGTCTTATTATCTAAATACAAGGCATTGTTTAGAAAAAGAAACTGATATTAAATGACTCAAGGAGTTCATAGGCCTTAAAAGAAACAAAAAAACAAACAAAAATCCAATGAGGTCTTATGAAATTTACATTATAAAAACACCACACTGAGCGACACATGAAGACGCGAAAATTCAAAAATTGCACAATATAACTCAATACAATACAATTATTATATCAATTCTATCGAGATTCATGAATTATTACTTATATCAATTATATTATATTATATTAATTTACATTATATATATATATATATATATATATAAATATATATATATATATATATATATCCATTATATCAATTGAATACAATACACAATACAATTCAAAATGCCAAGATAACTTGTGAAGACGAGATATTTGAAAGAGAATGAAGCTGACATAGGATATACATTCTTATGATTGCAGTAACCATTTAGAAATTAGAGAATTCATATTTAAAATTAGACCAGAAACCAAATAAATAGTCCGAAATAGAGAAAAAATGTCGTTAAAAACGATTAGAAAGTATTTTAACTAAAAGTGCTGCCCACGTACCACACACACACACACACACACACACACACACACATATATATATATATATGTATATATATATATATATATATATATATATATAAAGGAATAAAAATCGGCTGAAGTTGCACCAAGAACATGACAAAATAATAAAAAAGCCTAACAGGAAAACTATCAAGAAACCACATGAACAATTTAAACCCACGGGTAACTGCAGAATAGAAAACGAATGTCCTTTAAATGGTAATTGCTTACAAAACCATGTAGTATACCAAACCACGGCAAAATCATCAGATAACGCAGAAATATATACATAGGCGTATTTGAAAGAACCTGGAAACAAAGAAACTACACACACAAATCATCTTTCACAAACAGTAAATACGCGAATAGCATAATGCTTTCCATGTATATCTGGGAAATAAAAAACAAAAAACAAATCACACAAAAAATATCATGGGATATAAGCAAAAGAACATCAGCTTACAACAATCAATCCAAAAACTGCGAACACTTCTTGGAGGAAAACATAACTATAATTACCTTCTCAGACCAATACAAACTACTAAAAACGATCAGAACTCATCTGAAAATGTAGGCACGAAAACAAATTTTTACTACGTGGCTTAAAACCCGAAAACTGAAAAGAATAAATAAAAATAAATAACATAAAATAAATAAGCAAAAACAAGTAAAATAAATTATTCCAAATAAATAAATAAAATAATAAACAAACTAACAAATCAATCCCGCCAAAATAACCGTTAGAATAGACTACCCACAATACACCACTGACCCGTACATATAAACAGTCGAGAAAAGAACAACGCATGTGACCAGATGATTGCATGAAGCAGTCTGTAACCTCTGAGTGTTGACTTCAATGTTCAGTTTTACACACACACACACACACACACACACACACACACACACACACACATATATATATATATATATATATATATATATATATATATATATATATATATATACGAGGAATGATAAAAAGTATAAAAACTGTGAAATCACTTGGCACGGCTTGACCTTGACCCCTGATGCGCACACTGGACTAGTTATAGCGTTCTCGCTCACTCGTTTACAACAGTGATTGGAAAGAAAGCGTGTCATGCGTGGTTGACTCCTCTCACCACAGAGATTTCAGCAGGGACCATGTCCTGTGCGGCATTTTTGTTCGAATACGACATTCCTCATCTCTTGAAAAATGAAATCCAACTTGTAAGGAACAGATTCTAACAGAAGATAATAAGGCAGCTAGCTACTCACTATCCCCCAAAAAGGGATTCCAAGAATACTTCCATCAATGTAAACGACGCTGGAAAAAGTGAGTGACTTCAGAACGGAATCAATTCGAATGAGATTATATATATATATATATATATATATATATATATAAAGAAATAATCATACATAGAATCAATTAGCAATATTAAAGCGATTAATGGCGAAATCACTTCGCTAGTAGAAGATAATGTATGCATTAAAATACTGTTAATCCATTGAATGATGTGATCCTCATTTATAAAACTGTTGTCAGATTTTTCTAGTGCATATTTTTTAAAGTTAAGCAAGTACTTTTGAAGAGCCATGCCTCCATCATCACGTTGTAATTGTTTTCCTTAAAAGTTAAAACTTGAAGACAAAATAATTGTTTGTAGACCGAAAGATGTTTTTTAAGAGTGTGCTATTTATTGACGGTTGTACAATCTTGGAACATGCGAGTCGCAATGCTAAAGTTCAAAAATTCAAGTGAGAATATTTCTCGTAATATTAAGTTTTATACTTTTATTTCGATCATTAAATTTTGTACCTACAAATATATATATATATATATATATATATATATATATATATATATATATAATATTGCTGATTCATTCTATGTATGATTATTTCTTGATATATAAAATATATGCTGCCTAATATTATATACTTATAAAAAACAACTGATCCGCAGTACGAAATTCCTGAGAAAAAAAAACTACTAACACATATCACTATATTAATTGAACGATATACTTAGTTCATGTCATGTTAATTGAAAAACACTTGTAAAAAAACGAGAATTCGTGGATTTACCATATTACAAAATTCATATAAAAAATCTCACTTGAAATTTTTAACTTTAGCGTTGCGACTCGTACGTTCCGAGATTGTACAAGCGTCAATAAATAGCACATTCTTAAAAACATATTTCGGTCTATAAACAATTATTTTGTCTTCAAGTTTTAACTTTTAAGGAAAACAATTACAACGTGATGATGGAGGCATGGCTCTTCAAAAGTACTTGCTTAACTTAAAAAAATATGCACTAGAAACATCTGACAACAGTTTTATAAATGAGGATCACATCATTCAATGGATTAACAGTAATTTAATGCATACATTATCTTCTACTAGCGAAGTGATTTCGACATTAATCGCATTAATTTTGCTGATAGATTCTATGTATGATTATTTCTTTATTTATAAAATATATGCTGCCTAATTTAATACGCTTATATATATATATATATATATATATATATATATATATATATATATATATATATATATGCTGCCTAATATTATATGTTTAGAAAAAACAATTGATCTTGCTGTATGAAATTCCTGTGAAAAAACTACTAAGACATATCACTATACTAATTGAACGATATACTTAGTTCATGCCATGTTAACTGAAAAACACTTGTAAAAAAAAGAATTCGTGTATTTACCATATTACAAAATTCATGTAAAAATTTCTCACTTGAATTTTTGAACTTTAGCATTGCGACTCGCATGTTCCAAGATTGTACAACCGTCAATAAATAGCACACTCTTAAAAAACATCTTTCGGTCTACAAACAATTATTTTGTCTTCAAGTTTTAACTTTAAAGGAAAACAATTACAACGTGATGATGGAGGCATGGCTCTTCAAAAGTACTTGCTTAACTTTTAAAAATATGCACTAGAAAAATCTGACAACAGTTTTATAAATGAAGATCACATCATTCAATGGATTAACAGTATCTTAATGCATACATTATGTTTCTACTAGCGAAGTGATTTCGCCATTAATCGCATTAATATTGCTGATTGATTTCATGTATTAGGTTGGTGCAAAAATAATGACGTAATAATGTCGTTTTTGACGTTAAAAAATACGTGAAAAAACGATATTATTACGTCATTATTTTTGCACCAACTAATATGGTTATTTCTTTATATATAAGATAAATGCTGCCTATTATATATATATATATATATATATATATATATTCAAGGATTTATTAAGCGTAGCTTAGTTCTGGTACAAGGCACAATGTATGGAGGCAGCATGAAGTTTATTTGGTTTAATGCTTAACAAGTTTGTCATGCTAGATAAATTACTCATTCGTAATTTATCTAGCGCAACAAATTTGTTAAAAATTAGACCATATCAAAATGGCCACGAATAGCAGTTGGTAGTGCCTTCAAGCGAAGATTTTCGCGTCATAGATCGCACGAATTTTTTTTATATCTGCAGTTTCGTATCCAAATAGAATTTTAGCATTAATGTTTATTTACCCAGCAGATTTTTATCACTTTAAACGCTATTTTTAGTCGATACCACGGAAAGTAGTAGGATTCCTCAAACATTCAGGCCGGTAGACGAAAATATACTGTTGAATAAATAAACGAGGTGCCTACAAAAATACACTAAAAATCACGTTTAAAGTGATAAAAAAACTCTCGGGTTAAGAAAAAACTCAGTTCTAAAATTTACTTTGTTTAAGTTTGGATATGAATCTGTGCAGATATGAAAACATCGAGAGACGGGAAAAATTTTGCATGAAGGCACTAAATTTCAACTGCTCTTCGTGGTCAAGTAGGTTAGGGCGTGCCAGGACGTTAGGGCGTGCCAGGACTAAATGTAACTTGATCTGTACTGATGGCCGCATTCGTTTCCTTTCTTTAACTATACGGTCAGTTTTAGACCCACTGGAGTGACAGGATGTAATCAAGTTCTACTTTTACCTCAGATTAGGCCATTTGCAGTGGTGTATAGTAATATGAATATATCTTCAGCGTGTATGATTAAATTTGTTTCGCTTTGAAAAATATTGCGTCACCCATGATTGCAGCACTATTGTCCCGATTGTCGATTAGTCGCCCTACGGCCATTGTCCGCAATGTTCGTTGTTCCAAGGAAGCGTACGAAAATTGTAACGGTGCACAAACAAAGTGAAAAGCCTTACCAGTGAGCAAATCAATGTACTATAGACTGATACGGAAGCTCTCCTGATTTAAATCCAGTCTAGAATCTGTAGTCAATCTTGAAGGAACGACTTCGTGGAGTGGACATACGAAGGACTAACATGTGCACTGGCTCATGTTATATTGGAAAAATACGAAAAAAAGTAAATAATAACGGAATTATTCGTTTTGTTTCAATTAATTTGAGCAAGGGTATATATATATATATATATATATATATATATATATAAAACACTAATAATCTTATCAATATAAGTAGTTGTACTCGTCCGGCAAAACCTTAGGTGTTTTAGGTTGTAAATCAACAAACTAATACCCCAGCGAAAAAAAAAGGGTAAAAAAAAAATGAAAGAACTAAGAAAATGGATTACCGGCGAAAATAATCATCTAGAATCTAAGTTCAGAGTCCCTCCCCCCAAAAAAAGATATATATATATATATATATATATATATATATATATATATATATATATATATATACGCTTTCCCTGACGATCCGTTTAGGTGAAACCTAGGTAGTTTGTCTGGCTCACTAGGTGAATATATATATATATATATATATATATATATATATATATATATATATATATATATGAATAAAAATGACAATAGGAAATCTCGTGATTGCTGACGCGTTTCGTCCAATGTGGACTTTATCAAAGCAAAATACGAAATGAATTTAATTGAACAAGGTAACCAATAAAAACAAACTGGAAAGTAGATATACGCTATTTTTCATATTGTTAAATGAAAATAACGTCAGTATTTGTTACGCTTTGAGAATATTGTCATTATATCATTAATACTAGTTTTCCTATTGACATTTTTTATTCATAAATATTGTCTTCTCTACTGGTTAAATCGGCTAAAAAAGTCATATATATATATATATATATATATATATATATATATATATATATATATGGATCTGGATCTGCCAGTTTATTGATTCAGTTACGAAAGATTATGCGATAATCTTAAGTGGCATTTAAGACCCGCTAGTTATTTACAAAAGAGGCCACATATGGAGCAGGTGTGAGAATTGTGAGATGATCACTGCTAGATTGGCTGACCTTTTAGATCATGCTCTCGGTTCTTGTAGATGATTCACACAAGCAGATTGAAAATTGCTGAGTCCACTAAAACAAGTTGATCTCCATTCTACCCGCCCCAAAGCTAATCGCTTAAGGGTGTTATGTGGTATATTGACTGCTGATAAGTTGCTTTTCAGCATGTCTTTGTATCTTAGCCATGGGCGTCCTACATTCCTGTAGCCCTGATCTAACTCTCTGTACATTAGGATCTTGGGTATCCTGTCATCAGCCATTCTCAAGACATGACCAGTCCAGCGTAACTGATACTGTATGATAACAGTCTCGATTCCTCCAATATTACACCTGTTATACAGGTTTACGTTAGATGTCCTATCTTGAAGATTAACTCCACAGATTGCACGCAGACAGCTTTTATGGATAACATCTAGCTGTCATATATGGTAACTGTATGGAGTCCACGACCCTGGGCCATACAAAAGGATGGCAAGTTCAACAGCTCTGTAAACCCGAATTTTCGTATCCAGCCGAATACCCCGTTCATTCCACAAGTGATGGCGAAGTTTGCCGAAAGCACTGGTAGCCTTAGTAATCCGATGCATGATTTCATCATCTAAAGTTCCACTGCAATCGACTTTGCTACCAAGATAGGTGAAAGACTTTACATAGTTCAGGGGTTTGTCTTCTACTCTCATTGGTCTCTCTGGAAATTTGTAGACTGATGGTTTTTGTTTCTCACCACGCAATAATATATATATATATATATATATATATATATATATATATATATATATATATATATAGTAATACGCGGTTGGAAAAAAACTCGGATAGCAAAACTTGTAGATATGTCAAAGCAACTCTGTATCCGAGTAAAAAATTGTTGGTAAAAAAGGAAAGAGCTAAAAACATCAGAACAGGGCGAAACAAATCGTCCAGTGCCTTCATACTTAGTCCAAAGAAAAAACTCCAAGCGAGTAGTAAGACTAAAACGTAGAATGCTCAATACGCTAAGTAGAGC
>OZ010609.1:52628038-52638038 GCA_963932145.1 Acanthosepion lycidas | reverse complement strand
AAACTAAACAAATAAAATAGTTAAATAAGCAAGCCTTTTTGTAGTACACTAAATGTTTTCAGACAAGAAAATACTCATTGACCTAACAGCCTCTGCAACAGTTGGTAGAAACTGATTAAAATGTTTCTATTTACAATTTTTATATTATTCACACTATTGTCCTCATCTTTGTTGGCATAATTATCACAACGCTTCGGCCGTTGTATGCACCGACCTTCTTCAAGTCATGTTTGTTTAGCTGTTATTTTATACAGGCCCTTTCTTTATGATTCTGTAGCGCCTACAGGTTTTATTTACACAAACCTTCTTTTAACAATTGATCAGAGAGAGCGGTTATATACAGCTGACAGTTTAGATATTTTTAAATGTGTTTGGCGCTATGCCTGACAAGTATATGAATGTTTCTCAAACGAAGTAACTTTAAAAATAGGTTCCTCAAATACAGTACCTTTTCTTGATTTATCCTGTACTGACGTGGAAATTCTCAAAGTGGAAAATTCTGCTTATATTAACCCATTACCAGCCATGAGCCCCATTTGGGGATCTGTTAAAATTAAACTACATGTTATTCTTTGTATTTACATTGAATTTTTTACATACATTGCATTTGCAGGGGTATATTTTACAACACTTAGCCTTTGAAGACATTTTCTGTCGTAATTTTACATTTCACGCGTAGAAAAATGACTATTTTGAAAAGTATTTTTTTATTATTTCTAATCAACATTATTTTTTGATGTTTTATGCACATATATATTTAATGTTTTAGATTCTATAAAAATGACAATGGTAACTACTGAAATTAAACATAAGGAATAAATAAACTCCTAAGTCACCTGTCTGGGCCAAAAATGCGCATTAAAAAAATTTGGCAGTTAATGGGTTGATCCGTCTTCTGATTTTAGTATAATAATAATAATAATAATAATAATAATAATAATAATAATAATAATAATAATAAATTATTGTTCTTTTTCCTCTTCTTCTTCGTCTTGTTCTTTCTTCTTCCTTTTTTCTTCTTCTTCTTCTTCTTCTTTTCTATTCCCTTCTTAATCCTTCTGATTTTATTATTATAAAAATACTTCTTCTTCTTCTTCTTCTTCTTCTTCTTCATATCATTTTCTTTTTCTTCATCGTCCTTTTCTTCGTCTTTCTTCTTCTTCTTCTTCTTCATTTTCTTCTGTTTCTTTTTTCTTCGTTTTTTCTTCCTCTTCTTTCTTCTTCTTCTTCTTCTTCTTCTTCATTTTCTTCTTTCTCTTCTTTTTTCTTCGTTTCATCTTCTTCTTCTTTTCTTTTTCTACTTCTTCTTGCTCTTCATCTTCTTCTTCTTTTCTTTTTTCTACTTCTTGCTCTTCATCTTCTTCTTCTTTTCTTTTTTCTACTTCTTCTTGCTCTTCATCTTCTTCTTCTTTTCTATTCTCTTCTTAATCCGTCTTCTGATTTCACTATTACAAAAAACTTCTGGTTCTTCTTCTTCATATCCTTTTTCTTTTTCTTGATCGTCCTTTTCTTCTTCTTCTCTCTTCTTCTTCTTCTTCTTCTTCTTTTTCTTCTTCTTCTTTTTTCTTCCTCTTTTTCTTCTTCTACGCTTTAAAAAAAATCTTAGCAGTTAATGGGTTAAAATCATAAAAGTACCATGGCGTATTTCGCCTATAAAAATCTTAAATATTGAAGTGATATGATTTTGTTATTTGGTACAGGTTTTTCTTTGTGATTCTGTAGCGCCAGTCAGCATGGATAGGAGAACTATGATTCTCGCTTAAACCAGAAGGTTTCATTGACTGATGACTAACATGTTTAGCCATTAGCGGTTTCATACAGCGGACTATTCAGATATTTCTGAACGGGCTTGTCAAGTTTTTTTTTTCATTGATTTATGACGAGATGTTTTTATGAAAATCACTTTTAAACAAATGGTGGTTGATTCTGAAATGTTATCGTCTACATTTTACGGTCTACAGAATAATATCAATCACCTTGATAACATGCTGTCAGGAATTATGGCCTTCTTTAGGAAGAAGGCATTTTCAACATGTGCCTTCAAAATTACTCCAAGATGGCGGTAAGAGGAATTTACTATTCACTTACAAAAATAAGTGGGAAGCGTCTTAAACAACAAAAAAAAAAATATATATATATATATATATATATCAAAATCTGAGTATTCGATATGTCCAATTTATCACACATTAAACAGAGAGTAATTCTGACAAAGTCGACGTCGTTAACCTTACGATGGGTGCAGGATGACTCCTCACCACTAATTTAACGACGCCGATTCAACACCGCCGACTCAACACCGTCCAACTCATCTTCGTGAAACTCAATTCCAGGACAACTCACCACAAGCCTACTGAGCGCGAGAACAACTCAACGACATGTAAACTATGAATTTTTGTCAGCATTTTCAAAAGAAATAAAAGTTATTTATTTATTAAGGATCATTTTTTAAAACATGGCTTTATTTTTAATTTAAAATTTATTGAAAAAAAAAAGGAATCTAGAAGAAGAAACAATCTGCAGGATTCTATCATCTACCTTCATATAATACTTAACTTTAGGGAGATTGGGATGACCTCCAATTAATTGTTCGAAAAATGCATCTCGGTGTCTTTACACCTTTTGCAGACACCGTATGTATCTCCATAGTGTGATTTGCCCCTTCCCCAACTGTGTTTACAATCTTCCATTTGCTTAAGCATTGCTATTTGCCCGATCTTCAAAATTAAACACCAGTAAGTCAAATAGGCTGCTGTAAACTAAAAATCATTAAACATCCAAACTTTTAAAATCTCAACGACTCAAAGCCGATCCAAGAGATATGTATACTATGACAGCTAAGACTGTTCTTAAGCTACAAATTCGACGCCAGCATTGAGTTGTGAATTGGTTGTTGGTGAGATATCCTGGAGTTGGGTTATCACGAAGATGATTTGGTTGGTGTTGAGTAGACGGTTTTGAGTCTACGGTGTTGAGTCGGCGGTTTTGAGTCTACGGTGTTGAGTCGGCGGTTTTGAGTCTACGGTGATGAGGTGGCTGTTATGAAATATCCCATCCTGGTATAAGGCAAGAGCTATCGGTGGTAAAGACGGAAAATTCAAGAACCTCATTGAGAAACGGATGGATATTTTGTGATATTAGATTTTTCATGTAATGAAACAACTGCACTAAACAGTGGAAGAAAGAAAAAAAAGAGAACCTAACAACGTATGGCATCAATTAGGTGAGAGTAACACTATATTTCTTTTTATTTTCTTTCTATCAATCTCTCTCTGTCTTTGTCTGCCTGTCTCTGTCTCTCTCTCTCTGCATATATATATATATATATATATATATATATATATATATATATACGCGTGTTTGTGTTTCTATCTATCTATATGTTTCCTTGATTAACTTATTTCTATTAAACTTTCTTTGTATATCTGTATGTGTTTCTAGTTATATATCTCTGCCTCTCTGTATCTGTTTATTTATATATGCTTTTCTCTTCCATTCTCTCTGTCTCCCACTGTCTGCCTGTTTGTCTCTCTTTCTTTATCTCTCTCTCTCTCTCTCTCTCTCTATATATATATATATATATATATATATATATATATATATATATATATATATATATATATATATATCTGTGTGTGTTTGTGTGTGTGTGATGGACTCTGCCGTCGACAACGTCAATCAGTTTTTCTAAACTGAAACTTCTGTCCCGCAAGAGACCTGCATACATGTCCACCTATTGGGTAATAGCGAGGATCCCGAGCCATAACCACGTAGCTTCTCTATTTTCTTCCAATCTAGGTGAAGATCTGGTCAGCGTTAAACACGAGTTCTAAATCGAGCCATCCTTTAATAGGAATTAACATTGTTAAGCGTTTTTTCCTTGGTCTAGGCAACCTGGGCTTCGAGCACTTTGTTGAGTTGCTAAGTTTACATTTAGGCCATTTTTCCTCTTTTTCCTTATTATTGATTTTTATTCAACAGTGTATCTGGATAAAAGTTTTAGGGTTTTGTCAAGTTGTTCTTGGTTCCATCAAAGGTTTATTTTACTTTAATATCTATATAAATTGACGTATCAGTATCCGATAACCTTATTTAGCTTTTATGTTTTTGTCGTATGTGACACTTTAATACTGCTAGTGACCTGCATACTATTGTGGAACAACGGAGATCATGGAATATAGCAAAAGGTATATTTGTTGCTGCTTTCCGCCGTCGTGCTTCGTCTGTTAGTCGTTTTGATGCACGTGATTTTTTCTATATCCAGAAGCGAGGATGTCATTGGTTTAACAAGGGGTTTCGATTTGAGAATGTTCGTGAATGTCCATCAGGGTCTTGTTAATTTGAGTCAAAACCCGTGAAAGACAAAACGTGTCAAAATGTTCATTAATATTACTCGCTTTTTACCAGAATTTGAATTATGGCACATAATTTGACTGACTTCTCATCCATTCGAGGAATATACACGAACGTCTTCCAAATTAAAAAGTCTTGATAAACCAATGGCATCTTGCTTTTATATATACACAGGCGCAACAAAATAAATCTTAGATTGCCTTGATAAGGGCTATCAGAAAAAAGTTTTTCCTCTTTTTTTTATTCACACGCACAAACATAGACATATCTACACACACATACACATACACACACACACACATATATATATATATATATATATATATATATATATATATATATATATATATATATCGAATCCATTGCATTCACTTACGTGCCAATACCCTTGGGAAAGGTATGGATCCTCTACTCCCTGCAGCTATGGGTAAATAGCAGTGGGTTCTATAGCTTAGGATGGCAACTGGTCTACGAGAAGGACAACTCTGAATTCAAAACCTGCGCGGAGGGTCGTTTGGGAACCTTGTGGCACGTATTGCACCAGGTCTCTGTATTCATCCCTTCAAAAAGAATTGTTGTTTCTGCACAAAGACTCATCCAACATAATCAAATCATAAGTGCTGGTGTCTGGATGTAGGTTCTTAGGAATTGAGCTGTTCGACCCGAAATTGTTGAATATTGCTTCTGTCGTTTGGATACATTCGCATATAATACGTTAGAATATCCTTTCTTTGTCTTGTACCAACAACTTAGGAGTAGGATCTCCGACTGATGTAAAATCTGTCGGCTTTCGAACAAGGCTTGAAGCAGTCTGATATCAAGAGAATGATCTGTGAAACAGGCTTGTATGTGTAAAACGATATATATATATATATATATATATATATATATATATATATATATATATATATATATATATATATCCGTCGACTGATGTAAAATCCGTCGGCTTTCGATCAAGGTTTGAAGCAGTCTGATATCTAGAGAATGATCTGTGATACAGTGAAACAGGCTTGTTTGTGTAAAACGATATATATATATATATATATATATATATATATATATATATGTGTGTGTGTGTGTGTGTATATGTGTGTGTGTGTGTGTGCATATTCTGTTATATGACATTTTTATATATAAAAATATTTAAATAAATGCTCTGTTTATAATAATAAAAAAATATTAACTATATTTACCAGCCTGAATGTCCGGAAAATTTCGTAGAAAATACTTTCTTTGTTACGTGAAATTGTATATCGTTATGTCATATATATATATATATATATATATATATATATATATATATATATATATATATATATATATATATATGTATATGTGTGTGTGTGTGTGTGTGAGAACAATGGTCCGAAAATGTAAAAAGTGTAAATAATACCTCATCTCAGAAATATAGACAAATATCAATTTTTATCTATTTCCGATAATAGAAAAGACTAAAATACAATATGTACTTACACATCATGTTAAAATACAATTATTGTTCACAGTGTATCATATAAATGTTTTAGGAAATATATTACCCACAAAAATGTTATCGAGTTGGTTGGGTGATTTCGTTTAGCGGTATAGCAATCTCTGTAGTAATTGTTTACCTTCAACTACCGATAATATGTTTGGTTTGGTTTGGGTTGTTTAGGGCATATCGACTTCTTATTGGTCATTTGATGACGAAATATAATTTCCTTGGGAAATTTGGTAATTTTTTTTTTTACTATTAAAATCTATTGGTAGCAATGTTTACTATAAGAATGTATTTTTATGCTTTCCTAGTGTTTTAACCCCAGTTTGGGGATTCGATATTAACTCATAGCTTGGACCCTAACATGAGCTACAATCCCGGGTAACGGCGGACATGGTAACAACCAAATTAAGAGGTGGTTGCACGCTTCATAAAACCCTCCGACTACAGTGCAGGTCCATCTTTAGATTTTGTCAAGAAACTTGAGATTAATAGCAGGATCACAAGACCAAATATGGAATCAGTTTTTGATTTAGAATGGTATACCTTGTTTCTAGAATTTCAGAAATAGTGGAAACTGCCGATTATGTTAACATGGAAGCTCTCAGTCTTTGATTATATTGGGATATTTTACTTTCAAATGCTAGTGTGTGCGGACCTATTACGCACGGACATAGATACCTACAAACATACAATTCACATTTACAATACCAAGCATTCATTGGTTAATAAATCACCACTTTATTCCTACAGGCAAGTTACAAATCGCAGTAATGCGACAATTTTGTAATCGCTCTATTTTTAAGTAGTCAATTTTGTGCACATTTAAGAGGAGCGAATCACAGAAGCTTTCTTAAGTCTCCCCAAAGCTCGCTCATTGATTGGTTGATGCCAACCAATCAGATCGTTTGTACGTAAAGAATATTTTTTTTTCCCGCGCAACGATTTCGAGCCTATAGTCACTTATTTAAGCCAATATATTTCTCATCTCAAATAGGGAGAACTAAATTGCCAAACTAATCCACGACAGTTGAAACCAGGCGCCAACCTTCTCACTCACACACAAACACTCACAAAAAACTCTTCTTACAGAACAATAGTTTTCAAGAACAATCATTACAAGAAATCCTCATGAATATTTATCGAGAGAACTTTAAAAAAAATACTATCTCTCACTGAACTCTTAAATAACAGTTAAAGAAAGGCAACTCTTGTTTAATTCAAAGTTTCTTACTAAAATGCATATTTTCTTTTACATCGTTTTTTGATATTATACATCTTGTTAATATATATATTTTATGTGTAACAATGTCTTTTGGTTATCCTTCTTGCGTGAGCCTTGTTTCCTAAGCAAAATTTAAATTAATGTGAAGTCCAACACAAGTGACTGTTGAATAAAACTTGACTTAACACAAATGTTCACCCGATTAATAAAAAAGCCATCTTGATATTCAGTAACATTTTCTGTAGAGTCTCATTTGGATTTTCTGCTCGTCTTGTAGAGCAAAAGAAAACCGTCCAATGTAAGACTGTTTCAAATATCTAAATAAAATCCCTTACGAGATAAAGGTGAGATTTTCGTGCAGTTCGGTTTGTGACAGTGATAAATACAGATTTAAAAGCAACCTCACCGCTTATCGTCTGAGAAGGCGCAAAGGATTCGAATCCGGGGCTTTCGAAAAATGTGATATCAATTCAAAGCGTAAGGGTAAAAAACAAACAAAAAAAAAAATAAAAAAAATAAAAATAAAAACTAAATAAATAAACAGAGGAAAGGAAGCCATTTTTTTTTAAAATGACATTTTACTTGTCTTATTTTTTCTTTACGCGTCACGTGACTTTGTGCTGCACCAATCCACCGCGGGGATGATTTATCGCACCAATCGTCTGCTTAGATCCGTGAGTTTTTTCCCGCCTTTTTGATGAAGAGCGCTCAGTAGCGTCTTGCTTATTTATATATTTCTTCATTTTATGTCGTATTCCTGTCGATGCGTGTAGCGGCTCGTGCAAACAGGGAGATGAGAAAGATTTATAGCTTCGGAGAATGCGAAAAGGCGGAAAACATCGAAGACATTTATAGTAAAGGGGTAAAAAATAAAAAAAAATAAAAAATAAATAAAAAAAAAAGCAAAGAAGCAAAAAAATAAACGAAAATACTGGAAACGTTGGAAGATGAATAAAGTTAGCGAGAGGAAAAAGATGATGAAGAACGGAGTAAAAAAATGTGGAATTGTCGAGAAATTTAAAATGAAATATAGATCAAAAGCAGTGAGATTCATTAGTGTAGAGGAGAAGGTGAAAGAGGAAACGGAAATTGGTCACTAGAACTGAAATTGATTCATGGCACATCTATCTATCTATCTATCTATCTATCTATCTATCTATCTATCTATCCAACCATTACTATCTATCTCACCATTACAATCTATCTATCTATCTATCTATCTATCTATCTATCTATCTATCTATCTATCTATCTATCTATCTATCTATCTATTACGGTCTATTCATTATCTATCTATCTACATATCTCAGTGTGTTTATCAATTTATCTATCTACCTATATCAGTCTATCTATCTATCTATCTATTACGGTCTATTCATTATGCATCTATCTACCTATCTCAGTCTGTTTATCTATCTATCTATCTATCTACTATCTATCTATATATATATATATATATATATATATATATATATATATCTATCAAAGTCTATTCATTATCTATCTACCTATCTATGTCAGTCTGTTTATCTATCTATCTATCTATCTATCTACTATCTATCTATATATATCTATCAAAGTCTATTCATTATCTATCTATGTCAGTCTGTTTATCTATCTATCTATCTATTTATCTATCTATCTATCTATCTATCTGTCTATCTATCTATCTGTCTGTCTGTCTATCTATCTATCTGTCTATCTATCTGTCTGTCTGTCTGTCTGTCTATCTATCTATCTATCTATATATCTGTCTATCACTGTTACTATCATTCTATTCATATCTATCTTATCTAGCGATTTTTTCAGTTCATCTCTGAATGAAACTGAAAAAGATGACGTTATTGAGCGAGGACAATATATGAATAGCTTTCATGGAGACAGCAGATGGCAATTGGCGGGACATTTAAAATTTTGTAGAAACAGGAAAAACAAGAACCTGGAGGAGAGTTGTACAAACGAAATATTTTTTAAATGATTTCATCCCAAGTAAGGCGGAAATGCCACAAGTACGCAGGGGATAAAGAGAGTGTAAATGAGAGAAAAATCTGGGTATAGCGGGTATTAAGGAAATGATTACAGATTAACGAGATTAAGAAGTTTCACAGGCTGGATGTGCGAGAAAAGAAACTGTTGGAGTAGAAGTGGCGGTTACAATTCAATAGTTAACGGGTGGGTCAAAGATACCAATGTAGTAGCACTCTTAAATTCATCTATCTATCTAACTATCTATCTATGTATCTAAATCTGTTTCTATTTATCTATCTATTTCAGTCTGTTCATTATCTATCTATCTATCATAATCTGTTTCTATCTATCTATTTCAGTCTGTTCATTATTTATCTATCTATCTATCATAATCTGTTTCTATTTATCTATCTATTTCAGTCTGTTCATTATCTATCTATCTATCTATCTATCTATCATAATCTGTTTCTATTTATCTATCTATTTCAGTCTGTTCATTATCTATCTATCTATCTATCATAATCTGTTTCTATTTATCTATCTATTTCAGTCTGTTCATTATCTATCTATCTATCTATCATAATCTGTTTCTATTTATCTATCTATTTCAGTCTGATCATTATCTATCTATCTATCTATCTATCGTAATCTGTTTCTATTTGTCTATCTATTTCAGTCTGTTCATTATCTATCTATCTATCTATCTATCATAATCTGTTTCTATTTATCTATCTATTTCAGTCTGTTCATTATCTATCTATCTATCTATCTATCATAATCTGTTTCTATTTATCTATCTATTTCAGTCTGTTCATTATCTATCTATCTATCTATCTATCATAATCTGTTTCTATTTATCTATCTATTTCAGTCTGTTCATTATCTATCTATCTATCTATCTATCTATCATAATCTGTTTCTATTTATCTATCTATTTCAGTCTGTTCATTATCTATCTATCTATCTATCTATCT
>OZ010609.1:52580538-52623038 GCA_963932145.1 Acanthosepion lycidas | reverse complement strand
TTTTGACTTGTGATTCCTGGAATTGAGTTTATAAACTTTTTTCTTATATATAAAAATTATATAAATGCTGTAGAATCTAAATTTTTGGAAGAGAAAATAAACAAAAATGTTTCTAATTGTGAAAACTCTTGATTCGATTGGTGAATATGAATGTAAAAGAACAAAAACTTGTAATTCCAACGGATAATTTATTGTTAAAACGGATATATATCGGAAAGGTTTTGCAATCCCTGATCACTCTTGAGAAATCCAACCAAAGATGGGTAACTGAACAAATGATAATAGCAAGTAACGAAAATATCTGGTATAAAGTTGATTGCAGCACAGCTTCACCTAGCATGGATTTCTCTTCTTCAAAGAAAAAATAGGTTGGTGCAAAAATAATGACTTAATAATGTCGTTTTTTGACGTAACGTCAAAAAACGACATTATTAAGTCATTATTTTTGCACCAACCTAATACGAGTATTTTTCTTACTCTGGTTTGGAATGACATTTCTTTCTTTCTTTAAGCAATTTTCAAGCTTTCAGCTTACGCATTGTCTCGCGAATTCAGTTCAAACGAATTTGTTTTTTTTTTTCCGTTAATTTGAATTCATAATACAATATAGCTTAGAATCCGTTTCTTTTATTTCTCAAGAGTGATCTAGGATTTCAAAAGCTTTCCAAAATATATCTGTTGTTAACAATAAATTATCCGTTGGAATTAGAGTTTCTAATTTATTTTAAAGATTAATGGCATTAATGATTCCAGTCGAATGATTATGCTCAGATCAAAAACATTGCATTTCCGGAGATAGGAGGCTTTGAGGAGCCTGGAATCATCACTTTGTTGTTGTTCTTAGGTCCACGAGGGCCCAGAATGGTATCATCTATTAGGGTCCAAGCTATGGGTCAAATAGTGAAAACAAAAACAAAACACTATCGAAGCATAAAAATACCATTTTATAGAATGACAAATTTCTATCTGTAGTTGAAGATATACGATTACATTTAAAATATATTTAGTTAAAAACATAAAATTGTGTTCAAAACATTGAATAACCCATAGAGGTGTTGATATGCCGCTAAACAAAATCAACCAACCAGAATCAAACCATTGTCATACATTAAGATCAAGATGATAAATTTAATCTTCTTTTTAATTCTCAGGTTCAGCAAAAAAATGGGGCTATAACAATAACATCAATGCCACTAATCTGCCATTCGGTGGCATGCCACTAGCGTTTATTGATGGTGGCCAGCTGTCGGACCACCGACGTATATGTGTCGGCTATGTCACTACTTGCGGACCGCTAGTGTCTCACCGTTGGTCTGCCGGTGGCCTTCCAGTAGCTTCCACCAGAGGACCGCTGGCGCTGCCATCGGCGATAAGCCAGTTGGCGAGTAGCGTCTTGCGAGTAGCGGCTTGCGTGTAGCGGCTTGCGAGTAGCGGCTTGCGTGTAGCTACGATCATAGCTACGATCGTTATAGTTATTGCCCAAACCAGTACGTGTGGATGACTGAGTAGGATGGAAAAGAATTTTATAGTTGGCTGTGAAAGAAGAAAGCTGAGAAGAAATGGAGAGGTTTGATATGGGAAAAAGGAAAAACGAAGACAGATTGGATACAAAAATAAAAACGAACACAAAAGTGAAACGGAAGTTTAGCATTTCTTGTGTACGTGCGTAAGATATGAATGTTCAAAAGCATAATTAAAATTTTCAAAAGAATCGAAGCTTGAATATTAAATGTCAAAAATTCTGTATACGCTAAAAGCAGTTGTAATGATCTATAAACCTTTTCCACAGCTCCACAATACACGCCTTTATACAGCCCCGGATAAAGTTGAAATTTTCAGTTGAAATCAAAAGAAAGATTGTGATTGAGATAGTAAAGCTACTCGGAATAAGGCTATTGTGTCTCGTCATGATCTTATGCGTTGCTGAGAAAACTTTTCACTTCTGGACAGGAAAAGAATTTGCTAAACCCGAAAAAAATGAACGAAGCATGAGAAAGCAAATCATCTCCGTCACAGACTCTGCGAAATGTCACAGACATTTTTTTTTTTTTTTTTTTATGCAGTGAAACGAATCTAACCTCGAACTGCGTGACATTTTCTTTTCCTATTCAGTCGCTCAACTTCAAAGGAGAGTTGTGCTTCTTGTCACTTTCCGCTTCCATTTGATGTCACCGATTGCACCGCACGAACTTGAAAAAATATCTCTCATATTTTTTAGCCCGTTTACTGTTTTTCAAAAATAACAACAACGTTAAAAAATAATTAAATAAATAATTTTCCTACGTGAATCCAAGAGGCGTGTTCGTCTTTTGTATTATAAAACAAAGTTCTTTCCATCTAGGCACGTTTTTGGAGTCAATCAAAACAAAAAGTTAAACCCCAAAGACCAAACCTTTTTAATTATCTAATAACCATTTTTAACCATATCTTCCTGACATTGGATTTAACCGACTCGTCCTTCTTGTCAATTTATTAGGTTGGTGCAAAAATAATGACGTAATAATGTCATTTTTGACGTTAAAAAATACGTCAAAAAACGACATTATTACGTCATTATTTTTGCACCAACCTAATACCTTAACTAAAATCATACACAATAATTCCAGAATGTGAAAATTTCACTAAGATATTTCCATAATTATTTCCATCCAAACAAGTCTATATTATCGCTAAAACACAAGGGTTACTGGGGGTGAAACATTTGGTTTGTTTTATTTTGTTTTACGACATATCAACACCTCAATGGGTTATTTAATACCGACGAGATTTTTAAGACAGGTTCGTATGAATAGAATATGTATTAATAGTTTGTTTGTTTTTTTCCAAAATCTATTCTTTGTCATTCTTTTTTTCAAAGAAAGCATTACTTGGATTTTTAGTATAAAAATCTATTTTTATACTTTCATAGTGTTTTGACCCCAGTTTGGAGTTAACTAATAGGTTGGTGCAAAAATAATGACGTAATAATGTCGTTTTTTGACGTATTTTTTAACGTCAAAAAACGACATTATTACGTCATTATTTTTGCACCAACCTAATATTTTCCCTATAGCTAGGCCCCTCCTAAAAGGTTTTCGTCCTGAGTATGACGATTAACTACATCAAACGTCCCGGGTAAGGCGATAAACTACATTCGATAATCCGTCTAATAAGCCGCGTTAGTTCCAGTTGATGCTAGGATAATAAAAAACCTCAATAAAAAACCTTAATTTTTTTTTTTTTTTAAATCAAGCATTAATCAATCTTTAATATAGAAAATGATACTTTAATAATAAAAACATGCATAATCTTTAACGAACAAACATTATAATCAACTAGACTATTTTACAGTAGTGGAGTAAAGCGTAATTGTGATTTCAATCCTTAGGAAGTGTGTACTTGGGTTCCCGTTTTTGATTTATTGGTTCGTTTTCTAAGTCTACTAATTAACCCATAGCTGGAGAGAGAACATGTGGATTCTTACCTAATCATAATTTGATAAACAAAGACATTATAATATGGATATAAAGTGAGGGATCAATTCTACATTGTAATCAATATATAAATTGATCCCTCACTTCGTGGCCACAATATGGTTCTCTCCATTTCTCTACTTTCATGCTTGCTTAGATAATCGGAATTTGATTGACTGATTGATTTGTTTTTTACGGCTTATCAACCCTTTGCCGGTTTTTTAGAGCCAGAATGCATTTTTAGATTCGAAGAATTTATTTTTAGAATTAATAATGGTTTAGTGATAAAAGTCTTACTAATTAACCCATAGTTGGAGAGAGAACATGTGGATTCATACCTAATCAGAATCTGATAAACAAACAAGAGATTATAATATGGATATAAAGTGAGGGAACAATTCAATATTGCAATCAATGTATAAACTGAGACCTCACTTTGTAGCCATGCTATATTTCACTAAATTCATGCTTGTGTAGCTAACCAGAATTTCATTGATTGATTGATTCGTATTTTACGACTTATCACCCCTTTGCAGGTTAATTAAAACCAGAAAATATTTTTAGATTTTAAGAATTTTATTTTTTTGCGGGTGGAGGGAGATACTAATGATTTAGAGACACAAGTATAGCTAATTAATCCATAGCTGGGATATAAGCGGTGGATTCATTTCTTTTTCAAGGATATTTACGTGTCAGTGGATGTAATGAAGCCGAATTGAATTTGAACTCGTCTCCCCGATGAAGAATTTCGTGTTATTATTTATTACACCACCCACACATCCAAAGTTAATGCGCCTGGTATTCCCAAGCGGTCATGAATCAAGGTACTGACCAGGCTTATCGTTGCTTAACTTCGGTGATTTTACAGGAACCGCTGTTTTCGAAACAGAGCGAACAATAACGGAGCAGTATAAAAATCAGGTCTACCCACGGGAAGGGAATGAGGACAGTCTACATCCGGAGATTGAATTCAGTTCGTAATTCGCTGTATATATGCTAGATCTGTTTCTCCTTAACAAGGAGCGGATAATCCTTTTCGTTTTGCCTATCTCAAGGGATTTAAATCCGTCATTATCGGCCTCTTTTAAACAATAACAGGTTCTTTATAAATTTCATTAATGCCAAAATGAGAGCCAAATCAGGGCAAAAATTGAAGGGATCATAATCGGCCCCTCGAACAAAATAGTAAATTCTTCATAAATTTCATCGGTGTGGATATGAGAGTCTTTTTATGGAAAATCAGGCAAAACACACAATTTTTTTTTTTTAAACAAGCATACTTAAATATACAATCTTAAAAATAGACGTTTATTTCAGACGTCTTTATTATTTTTCTATTTCCAAAATTCATGACTAGTTTTTCCTTATTAAAATTTAAAGTACGTCTCGGAGTTTTAGTTATTATAAAAGTGCTCTGTAAACTAAACTGATTCAGAAACACTGGTCTAGCCAAATGAAATTAAACTGTTTTTTTATTATTATTATTATTATTATTATTATTATCCTGTGACCCGTAGAGTCACCAAGTTTATTGCACCTACAGTAGAAGTATTGTTTCTTGGGCAAGATAGCCTGATAGAGCTTAACCCTCTCTAGGCCGGTTTTGAATTCAGAGTTTTTTCATTCTCGTAGACTGTTCGCCACCTAAGGTTTCAGAACCGAGTCTCTCCTGCTATTCACCCATAGATGGGCGGGGGAGAAGCTAATACGTGCTAATACCCTTGCGCAAGTAATGGATCCGACTAGAATTCGAACTCAGGTCTCCGATTCCTCAACCCGAGCTGCTAATCATTACCTCATCTTAAACTGGTTTATTGTTGAGTAAAATCAGATATATACATGAAAATTTGATATCGTCTGAGATGTAAATATTTGAGTTACTACATAGTCTAGTCCGCAGAGCACCTCGACGTGGTGTAATAGTTAACAAGCTTATCTCAATTATGACTGAATAGTGACTTTGATTCTCACAGGGTGTGTCATGCTTTCGACCTTTTGCCGCATCGAGGCTGCTTATAGACAATCATTATGGTCTAGTCCAGCGTTTCTCAACAGGTATATCCAGGCTCAGTAATGTGAGTTAAAATGTAGACAGGTCCGCCACAAGTTAACAGACGATTTAATTTTTATTTTTACAAAGCTACAGACACGAAACACATAGATTTGTCATTTGATATTTTGAACTTGATGCTAAATCCCTTAATCTTTAAAAAGGAGTGGATAATCCTGTCCCGTTTGCCATCCTGAGGGAATTTAAGTCAATAATTATCGACATCTCTACAATAATAGCAGATTCTTCATAAATCCCTTTAAGTAAAAACTGTACTGCTTAAATAAAGAATGTAAAGAAGTAAAAAAAAAAAAGGGGGGTGTTGAGAAACATTGATTTAATGTGGCGCATTTTTGTCCGTATACGTAAATATTAACTGTAGATTATAATTTCGGAGAGAGAAGATTTCTCTGAAATATGTTCGAAAATTACTAAGTATTCATTTGAAATCACGGAACTATGAACTGGAAACATACAAAAAGAAAACTCGTAAGTTAAAAATGAAATTTGGATTTTTTTTTCTGTTAATTCAACCCAAATAATGTAAAGTTATTTATCGCAAATATTAATTCACCACAAGAAATTTTAAATCAGTTTGTTTATTTATTAAACTTTTAACACTCTTAAATTTATAAATACTAAATCCATACGCATTTGTCCTGTTTTGTTTTGTTTTTTTCTTAAACGTTTGGCAATCTTCCGAAATTATGCATTTTAAATCAGTTTATTTTTTTTATTAAATTCTTGGCATTCTGGGATTATAAATTTTAGATCAAAATTTGTTTAGCTTGCCTCGCGATATCTGCAACCTTCAGAAATAAAAATAACCAAAAATCAAGGAATTATTCTCATTTCTGAAGTGCGGGTGAGATTCGATGTACTTACAAGGATATTTTTATAAAAAAAAAAATATCTGTTTTTGGCTTGTTTATCGGAACGAACGAACGCCCACATTTTAGGTGATCCTAAAGGTCAACCCAACATGGCCTCGCTCTTAGAGAATTTTTTGTGAATTTTAGTAAATATAAATTCTTTTTATTTTGGGGTGAATTAACAGAAAAGATGCAACGTGCCAAAGTGTATATGTGTTTGAACAATACTAATATTAAGCTTTTTTCTTAAATGGGAGATTTTTTTGGTTTATTTTTTAATTTTTTTTTTTTTAAAAAAAAAGAAATAGCGAGACGTATTCTTTTGGCGTTTCTTTTTTTAATGAGACACGTCGGTTCGAAATAAGATGCTTCTTTTTATTTACCTTAATTCCCCTTGAATAACACGCCTTAATCCATAATACGCACACCTAAAATTGTGCTGATAATGTGGGAAAATGCTTCTACTCACGCATAATACGTAGTACTTGTTTTGTAATCAAACCCTATAAATTGTACCTCTCCAATTTCATTACGGCCAGCGTTTCTTATTATTATTTTAAAAAATGTTTTGAACATATAATAATTATATTCTAATTTAGTTTTAGGATAATTCTTGAATTATTTTATGGCAATATTTTTAGATTTTTGTGCCTGTGTATAATACGCACCTCTGAATTTACTTATATTTTTTTTTTTTTTTTTCGAAAACATACGTATTATACATGGAGAATTATACATTATTCAAATTTTAAAATTCTATGGGAGACGTAAATTTTATTTATTCCATTGATGTTCTGCATAATTTATTTCTTTTAAATTAAATTCCAGTATTCTAATTTGGTTTTTGGTTTCAATTTTAATGGCGATATATTTTGACAAAATGGTTCATTCATACAGTTTAAGCTATTTTTCACACAATACAGCGTGCAAAGAGCCACTCATGGTAGAGGGTTGCTGAATGGAATAAGTTATATACTAATTGTCAATTATGTGGATACATAGGTAGATAAACGTTTAACATTGGAGGTTCAAGTTCTAGTGGACATTGAAGCATTCTAACCAAATCGTATGTACGCCTTGCCTGGGTGTTCGGTTTTACAAATGGAGTTGTTTGAACATCATATGGTGAAAGCGACGGGGGCGTTCACTATATATTCAACTATACTTAAACATGAAACCAACGGCTACCCATACTTAATACTTCTCGAATTCACTCTCGCGTGGTCATGTGCGACGTCATGAGCTGCGGCGCGATTTTCGCTTCCAGTGTCTTATATGCACGTGTTTATTGTTGCTTGGAAATCATCTATGTAAACAGAAACAGACTATCATCACATTATTGTCTGTGTATTGCTTAATATATTGTACAGTAATTGTCATCTTTGATAACGGCTTGTGTAAGACGAAAGCTTAGATTGGATTAAAAATATGGATCAATATTGTGATTTTCTTTCTTCGTTTAATGATAATGTTATTAAGCTTCTCAGACGTTAAGAAAAGAATTTACATAAAATAGACAACACTTGTCTATATTATTTTATGAAACATGTAAGAAAATATATATATATATATATATACACACACACACACACACAGAGAAATGAAATAAACTATAAATGCCTAAAATGTCGGCGTTCGTTCCGATAAACAAGCCAAAAACAGTTTTTTTTTATTTTTTATTTATTTTTTTTTTTTTTTTTGAAAAAATATCCTTGTAAGAACCTCGAATGTCATCCACACTTAAGAAATGTGAATAATTCCTTGATTTTTGGTTATTTTTAAGTCTGAGGGTTGCAGATATTGCGAGGAAAGCTAAACAAATTGTATGCGTAAAATTAGAGTTAAAAAGATTCAATACTTATTGACGGACAAATGAATTTCCTAATTCTAGGATCACTTATAGGGACCTCCGTCAATGGCCACAATAAGTTTCACAAAATACAAGGTGAAAAAGCCACTCAAGGTAGAGGGTTATAATTCTAGGTCATATCAAAGCATCCTATTTGAATACACACACACACATATATATATATATATATATATATATATATATATATATATTTATTTTGTTTTGAATACCAGACTCGCTGGTTCATTTTCCGGGTTGGAAAAAGTTCTTCTGGACGGGTAGCTTTTTGTCATAAAGTGCTTGATATTTAATTTAGAAATAAATAATAGTCACTGTTTACAAACCCACGGACACACACACACACACACACACACACATATATATATATCTCCGAGGGTTTGTAAACAGTGAATATTATAGTTGATATAGCGAGACTCTACGGCAAAAGCGAATTGAGTCACTGTGTGTTTATCTAAACATAAATACGCTAAAATTCACCTTCCTCTCTGACGTGCGTTGATGGCTTAGAGATAGAATCTCCCACTAACACCAATTTCGATCCTAGCTAGATGCAACCGTATGTCTAGCCACACTGAAAAACTCCGAAACAGTCTGTCTGTGGATGACTTTATATACGTATACATATTAGATGATAATTTAATTCTGTTAATGCTCTATCCTAAATTAAATATCAAGCACTTTATGACAAAAAGCTACGCGTCCAGAAGAATTTTTTCCACCCTAAAAATGAACCAGCGAGTCTGGTATTCAAAACAAAATAAGTATTATATATATATATATATATATTTATATATATATATATATATATATATATGCACGTTTCATTAAATAATATAGATAAGTGTTGTCTATTTTATGTAAATTTTTTTTCGTAAGGTCTGATAAATTTACATAAAATAAATAGACAACGCTTTCTATATTATTTAATGAAACGGGCATGAATGAAAAGATGCTGCCTAAATACACACACACACACACATATATATATATTATAGTATAGATAATGAATCTGTTGATATATAATACAAGTGGATCGTAGTAATATAAAATAGAGATCAATATGTTTATTATTAGAGAGCAAGTAAATAGTAGTGTACAATAAAATTGAAAATTACCTCATATGGTGTATAGACCTATTTCAACCGACGAAAACTTCGTCAGTTTTATTCAACTTCCGACGCGAAGGCCAAGCAGTACAGCACGTGCTGTTTCCAAATTTTGGGCGGAGTGAATTGCGACATGGTGCTCTTTTCCACAGGCAGTGACCAACTGACACTACTCTATTCTGTCGTCAATACAATCAAAAACAAACAAGGCGATTTTTACTCATTACAGCCTGTACAGGAGATTGCATTCTGAAAAGTGTGGAAAAAAGCTTTTTTTTTTTTTTTTTTTTTTTTAATTTTTAGTAACGATGACCGAAGTTAAGCAAAATCGAGCCTAGTCTTTACCTAGATGGGTGACCGTTTGCGAATACCTGGTGCTATAAGATTGGATGTGAGAATATTTAGTCGGAGAGCCGAGTAACAATCGCTTTTGGATTTTTAGTATTCCCTTACGCAACAATACCCTTGGAAAAGGTATGAAAACACGTCTGTTCTCCCTCCCTCTATAAGTAGGACTTGTCTCATTCAAAAAGAAATTTAAACATATTTTCTGCCTTTAAATAAACTGCAAAGAGTTTACCGTCTCTTCTTCTCCAGCTATCGGACTGTTGAGATGTTGAGTGTTTCCGCGTGCGTGTATTGAAATAAGGACAAACACATACGTAGGGAAAAATACTGGTATATTCGAAGAGGTATTTACAACAGAGAGATTAGTAGTCAAACGAACGCAAGCTAGTCAGCAACAATCAGAAAGAGTATAAAGTCCAACTGTATCTTCCGGTAGAGAGACGGAAGTGTGATGGTCACCTGATACCACTAGAACTCTGTAGAACTGATCTCTTAGTAGTAGAGAGATCAGTCCATTCTGATGAGAAGGTGGGTGTGCCCCAACACGGACAATTAGTAAGATTTGTACCACTAAATTATAATTATTGGACAAAAAGTCTTATGATCTAGAAATATTTCTGGCTTTAAATTTCCTTCAAACTGTCATTCACTCTTCTCCTCTCAGCTATGGGTTAATTGGTAATACTTGTATCATTAAATCATTATTATGTAGAAAATAATTCTTATAATCTTTAAATATTTCCGGCTTTAAATAACTTCTAAAGTGATCTTTCCTCTTCTCACCCCAGCTGTGGGATAATTAGGAAAATTTCTACCCGTAAATCATTATTATCTGCAAAAAGAAAGAAAGAAAAATACTCCTAATCTAAAAATACTTTCTGGTTTTAAACAATCTGCAAAGTGTTCTTCCCTCTTCACCTACCTTTTTTTTTGTCCCACATTTCATGAAACTTGTATTAATTGATGTTTGTTGCAGAAATATACAACATCCATATATATATATATATATATATATAAGGTTGGTTAAAAAATAATATCGTTTTTTGACGTATTTTTTAACGTCAAAAAACGATATTATTTTTGCACCAACCTAATATATATGTGTGTGTGTGTGTGTGTGTGTGATGGGTTCTGGCGTTTGTTTGAGTCAGTGTGTGTTTCAGTTCAAGGCCACAACATTTATCATGAAATGTCACAGATCGTTTTTGCAATGAAAATAACTTATATAAACAGGTCAATATTTGACAGAAATTTGATAAATTGCAATCGATAGCTGTCAGGTTTACTGAACAGGCCGTTTGATAACGCCCCCAATATTCATCATTATCAATCTAAAAAAAAAAAAAAAAAAAGAAAATCTTTTTCTTTTTTTTTTTTTAACTGTCAAACGGATTGTAGAAAGAAAGATATTTTGAGAGCCACGTTTTATTTGTCATGGATTTGAGGTTAAAATAAGATTAAAATCTGGCAAAAAACTAGTTGAAACAGCCTTGTCCTGTCAGGCATAATCTGGAACACAATAATATGAGCTAACGTTGCCTTGGTTTAATTATCCTTTCAGCATCCCCGCTCAGAGAATGACAATTCTTCACTTAGGATAAACGCTTGTAGTCTCAATGCGAATCAATGCTTTGATGTGTTCTTTCTTTTTATGCGTCATGTTCTTTTCTGGACGTAGGCAATCATAGCTCTCTATCTCCCGCTATCCTTTGCAGCTCTCAGCAAGCTCCTTCCTTCTGCTTCCTCCACCAGACCAGGTTCAGTCATCCACTTGCTCAAGCTCGTCAGGTATTTCCCTTGTCTCTCTTTCCCTATATTTGAGGCGTGAGTATCAGATTCTCCCTACCCTCCTTCCTCATTATGTGTCCCAGAAACTTCAGCAGCCTCTTTCTGTTGTTTAAATATAAGCCTCCTCCTTGTTTGCATCCTTTTTAAGACCTCATCATTGCACACATGTTCGGTCCACGATATCCTTAGCATTCTTCATCTCCGTCGCGTCGAGTCTCTTCTTCATGTTTGAGGAAATCGTCTAACATTCGCTGCCGTAAAGAAGAACAGATGTCACGCAAGAGCTCAGTATTCTTTTCTTTGTTACCAAAGATATCCTGCTGTTTCGCAATACTCTGCTCAGCTTTTGTGTCCTTGGCCATGCCAATATCTCTACGGATCTAACTGTCGCACAAATTCCTCTGTGAAGACGCTTCCCAGATATTTAAACTTCCGCGTCTGCTTGATTCTAGTGTCCCCGTCCTGCGCATCGCATTTCGGGCTCATCCTTTTACTGGTGACCATGCATTCTGTCTTCTTGTAGTTTATGCTTAGTCCCTTCATCTCACTCTCCGTCGCTACCTTCTGTAGGAGATTTTGTAGTTACTTTTCCGTATCCGCTATCAGTAATGTGTCATCCGCGTATCTTAGGTTGTGGCTGTCAATACTCAATCCCGGTAGGGTTTCCAATTCTCTCCGAATTGCCTCGTTGTATAGGTCGAAGATGTCGGGTGAGAAGACGTATCCTTGCCTTACGCCTCTATCTGTTTTGCATATTCGCTGAATCCGCTGATTGCTGCCAGTATACGTTCTTGATTTTCTGATATCCCTCCAGAATAATACAAGGTTGCTGAGCAATTCCATCAGATCCTTGTGGCATATTTTGTCAAAGGCCTTTGCGTAGTCTATGAGACACAGGTACACGTTCTTCTGTATTTGTATCGCTCTTTCTGATAACATTTTGAACATGAATATCGCGTTCCTTGTTCCGGTGTCTTTAACGAACTCGCACTTTTCTTGTTTTAACTCTGGCCTGATTCTGCGGGTGGCTCTATTCAACAGAATAAGGATGATGAGTTTTGTCATTTGGCTCATCAGGATTATTTTTCAGTGGAGTTCGCATTCGTTTGCGCCTTGTTTCTTAGTCATAACTATGAAGATAGATCTGATGAGGTCTTCCAGTATATCTCCGCCTTTGTAGATTTCGTTTGTTTTTTTTGATGATCTTGTCTATGCCAAAGTCATGTAAGGCTGTCAGCATTTCCGTTACAATTCCGTCTGGCCCAGCTGCATTGTTTCTGTTCAATTTGGCCAATGCGGCTTTTGCTTCAGTTTTCAGAATTCCAGGTCCGTCAGTATTTCTTTGTATTGCTGGTTGTTCCCTTAAGTCGTGGAAGAGTTCGCCAATATATTAGGTTGGTGCAAAAATAATGACGTAATAATGTCGTTTTCTGACGATAAAAAATACGTCAAGAAACGACATTATTACGTCATTATTTTTGCACCAACCTAATATTCTTTCCAGCGTTGAAGATTTCATTGAAGAATACATCCCTACCCCCTACCAAAACGTATATAATAACGGATACATCAAAATATAGACATAAAAAACACGCAAACACCCCTGTCTAGTAGAAGTGAATTAATCTGTAACCTTGGAAACGTGAATTATGATTTTAGCTGTGTGTTTAAAACCCAGTAATTTTAAAAGTTACTCCAAAATTCGCTTAAGGATGAAATGGAACTAATGTCTTTAATTTAATTACAAAATTAAATTCGGACCTTCCATTTTTGAAACATAGAACTGTGCAGCGGAAAATCCATATTTTAAATTAATTAATATATATATATATATATATATATATATATATATATGAAGAAATGTAGTCTTAAGGTGTGCTATATTTATGTGATAAAGTGCTCAATATCAGAGAGAGTGCGTGTGTAAATATAAAAGTGAACATTGAAGCAAAGTTGGGAGAAAAAATCGCTATAACTACCTTCCCATACCAAAATAAATTATTAAATAAAAGATCCGAGCACATCTCAAAATGCAGACATGAAAACAAATTTTCACTAGGTTACTTAAAAATCGAAAAAAATAAAATAAATAAACAAAATGACAATAAAATAAGTGAAATAAATTAACCCAAACAAATTACAAAAACCACACCCGTTAGAATAGACGAAATAGAATAAATGAATAAAAAAAAAAAAACGAAATCATGAACCCAAATAAGTAAATAATAAACAAATTAACAAACCATTATGACCAAAATAATAGTTAGACTATAAAGATCAAACCAAAAATCGGACGAAAAACATAGCCATAACTGTTATATAACGATAAAAATAATACGTTACTTAAAATCTAAAACCAAAAAGAGTAAATAAAAATATAGATTATAATAAATAAATATTAAAAAATAATTACAATAAATTAATCTAAATTCATCCAAATAAATAATAAAATAAAAAAAACCGATCCCGATAAATTAACCGTTAGAAAAAACAAATAAAGATAATCCATCCAAATAAATACAAATTAAAAACTGCTCCCGACAAAATAATAGTTAAAATAAACTGCAACAATCAACCCCAAAATTGAATAAATAACGTTATCTTCTCAAACCAAAACAAAACTATTAGATAAGCGATATAAACAAATTTTTACTATGTTAATAAAAACACCGATTAAAATAAAAATATAAAAAAAATAAAAAAAATATATAAGATAAGAAATAAAATAAAAATAAATAATGAAAAACAAAATCATTTTAGCCAAATAAATAAACAAATAAACGACTTCCGTTAAAATAACCGCCAAAATAGACTACCCACAATGCACCACTGACCTGTATATATAAATAGCCGAGAAAAATAACAGCACTCGTGGCCTGAAGATTGCGTCTCACATGAAAGAGACTGTCTCCTCTAAGTATTGACTTCAATGTTCACTTATAATGAAATAATCACACACAGAATCAATCAGAAATATTAATGCCATTAATGGGGACATCCGTCACTAGAGACATAATATATGCATTAAAATACTGTTAATCCATAGAGTGAAGTGATCCTCGTCGAAACCATTGATTTCTGTAGTTTTAAGTTTATTTGATGTTAAAATGCTAATGCTTACGAATAGTCCTCTATTCATCATCAGGCATGTGTTTTTTTTCCTTATAAAATCAAAAACTTGAAGACGAAATACTTGTTTGTCGACCGAAAGATGTTTTTTGAATATCTGCTATTAATGACGGCTATGAACAATCTCGGAACGTGCAAAGACGCAACGCTAAGTTTTTCAAAATTTTAAGTGAGAATTTTATTTAAATATTTTTTGTGATGTGTTAAATCCACTGAAAATCTAGGTAAATTATCTACAATGCATTCAAAATATTTAGCCGCAAAAAGATAATAACATTATGAGCAAACATAGCAATGACAATAAACTGGATATAAACAGTCATATACTACTACCTAGGAAGTCCATAACATTAACTATCCAAAACAATTTATCCATCATCCTGGGTAAGACTATAAACTTCATCCGCGTCCTTGGTAAGACGATAAACTGCATCCGCGTCCTGGGTAAGACGATAAACTATATCCAAATCACCCTTGTTCCCATTGTGTCCCTTTGATAAGAAAAAATTTTCACCCAGACAGCTCCTTCCCAAGAGCATCTACTCTGTCAAACAAACTCCCGAGAAGATTCATCTCTGATAATTACAATCTTGGATTCTTCAAGTTCACGGTCAACTGATACGTACCTTATAGGTCCTCATAATATGTACTCCTCACCTCCTCCTCTATCCTTTACAATGATTTCACTGAGTCCCATCTTGAGTTGCCCTTGGGCATTTTATTGAGAAAAGCCGAGCCAAATAAACTTTATGCTGGGTTGGTAGGAATTGAATGAAGATGTACGATTATGAAAATCTCTGACCAAATTAATAAAAATCAGGTAACGCGTTTCGTCCGATTGAGTTCGAAGCTCTATCGGACGAAGGTGATGTTTATATTGATGTGATTACGCATGCGCATGATGGATTAAGGATGCTAAAATTATAAATTTTAACTAAATTAATTTTGTGTGTGTGTGTTTAGGTATATAGTTTAGCCTATTTCATTAATTTCTTTTATATTTTCTTTATATTTTTAACTTTGGTTATAAAATAACCCACGTTTATTGTTTAAACTATTTACATCATCGGCCGCTGTTCTCATCTTTATTGTCATATTCACGACGTTTCGACTGTTGTACGTCAGGGGCCTCTACAGGATTCGTCTATATTTCTGAGATGAGGTATTTTAACTAATTGCACTATTTATACCGTTCGAGCCGTCGTCCTTATCTTTATTGTTATATTCATGACGTTTCGACTGTTGTACGCCGCGGATTTCTTCAGGATCCGTCTATGTTTCTGAGATGAGGTACTGTAACTAATTAGACTATTTACATTGTTCGGACCGTTGTCCTCATCGTTACAGACAAATTTATGACCTTTCGGCCGTTGTACCCTCCGACCTTCTTCCACGGTGATATACGTTGGAATTTTGAACTAAGTAAAACATTTTATTTAGTTCACTTGGGTAGAATTTCTAGCTTTAGATATCTCAGTTATTTCCCTTTACTAACTCAACTCTCCACGCTTTTGTTCACCCCTGCTGCGGCCAAATATTGAACACACAACCATTTGGGTTGTTCCAACCAAGGTTTTTATCTGCTTGGCCTTGTGACCATGGGGATATCAGTGAATGACTCTTTGGGAATCATAATGTCTCATAAATCTACTTTTTTTTTACCAGAACTCATACTACAAGTTTTTCTTATTGTTGTTTTTTCTCTAGCATTTTCTATTACTGTGAGTAGAGTTACTAAAATGAAATAACTGACACTAAGATATCCAGAAAAGGCATGGCACGTGGAACTAGAACAATCTACTGCGTGGACTAAATAAAGAGTTCGTATATCACCTGATCAAAGCCGGAGCGTATAACGGCCGAAACGTCGTGTATATGACAATAAAGATGAGTACAACAGTCAAATCGAATGCTTTATTTAGTCCACGAAGGTAGAGTGTTCTAATTCCACGTAGCATGGTTTGGATATCTCAGTTTTAGTTAATTAACCTTGATAATTCACTAAGATTTTGTTCTCTTAGCTGATTAAAGGAATTGAACTCACAAATCTTTGGGTCAAGACTGTCTGGATCAATCAACAAATACTGTTATTCATATATCGATGTGTCCTTGAGGACACTAGTGAGTTGTAAGTTCAATCCTTGGTCACGTGCCAAGTTAGTCCTTACATTGTGGCCTGCTTGGGTTCCCGTGGTACGGTTAGTATCCTGAGTGATATGTTTCTGTTTTAAATAAACTGAATAGTTTAACCAAGTCACTCAATCAATCAATTCATCTGTGATTTAAGCTGCTCTTTATATCAACATAGAGGGAAGAGTATTATATTTATTTTTACGGCTAATCAACATTTTGCAGGTTATTTAAAGCCCAAACTATTTTTAGAGGGTAAACTTTTATTTTGAGATTTATTGATACAAGTCCAACTTATTAACCCATAGATGAAAGGGGAGAAGACGTGGATTCATTTGTTAGAGGCTCGACGTTACTTAACTGCGGGGATCATACGAGAACTGGAATTTCAATGCCATATGGGCGAAAACAGTTTGGTCCTGTTTTATTTTATCTGATTAAAGTAATATCTTTGTT
Organism: Acanthosepion lycidas; assembly: GCA_963932145.1. Classification (NCBI taxonomy): domain Eukaryota; kingdom Metazoa; phylum Mollusca; class Cephalopoda; order Sepiida; family Sepiidae; genus Acanthosepion; species Acanthosepion lycidas. The sequence goes on along the minus strand of OZ010609.1, from coordinate 52,605,837 downwards.
AATGGATATATATATATATATATATATATATATATATATATATATGAAATAGACAAAATCCGACAATTATTTTAAGACATTTTTGTGTTTATACTTTCTTTATTAGTATTAGGTTGGTGCAAAAATAATGACGTAATAATGTCGTTTTTTACGTTAAAAATACGTCAAAAAACGACATTATTATGTCATTATTTTTGCACCAACCTAATGAATTCAGGTCGGTAAATCTTGTTAATTCTGGTTATTATAAACAGAGCATTTACTTAAATATTTGTATCTATAAAAAGAACGTATAACCATAAAAAATGTCATAATACATATATATATATAGGAAGAAGTGGGGGTATGAAAATAAGTGTTGGTTATTACTATGTTTAGACACGAAACGATGAAAATTATAGTAGGCTGAAATGATAACATTTAATTTTTGTGTTAGATTTCACTGGTTATGTAGTCTAGAACCTAATCCATCACCTGTAGTGATTGCCAGAAAGAATACATAAGCGAAACCCCTATACATTAGTTGATCACAGTAATGTGTGCGACAACAGCTTTGATTGATAAATTCCGCTTTAAAAGAGGAAACAATTTATTAAAGTGAAAAATGTACAGTGTCAAGGGCTTTGATTGCTAGATCATCCAGAATAAATTTACATCCAAGATTTCACCTTTCTTGGTAGTCCTTCTGTTATCACATTGTGGGATAAATAATAAGGAATGTCGTTCAAACAAAAGAATGAAGAAACTGAATGGAATTAACTAAACTACATACCAGACATCTTTGTGTTGTTATAACCAATTTTTGCGTTTTGATATCAGCCACTAAATATATACCATTCCATTTATAAAAAAAGTTACTTTAGTCTGAAGATGCGGGAAATGACGAAGCGTGTCACAGTAAAAAAAAAAAAAAAAAAAAAACACCGAAAAAACAATTCCACTTTTCAATAATTTTGATTAATATATACATATAAATTTCCGCCACTTTTGAGAATGAGGAATTCGTTCATTTTAAATGTCTTCATCCTAATCAACAAAAAGCCGTAACTACATATGCTATAAATTGGTAAACTCGTATCTTAAAATTGATGAACAACTGTAACGTCGCCCCTTACAAATTATTGACCATCAGTACATTCGTCCCTTACAAATTGGTCACCAACAGTAAACCCGCCTTTTAGAAACAGTTAACCATAGTAAACTCGTCCCATACCAATTGATTTCCTTACAAATTGGATACCTACAGTAGTCACGTCCCGTAGAAATTTGTGACCAACAGTAACGTCGTCCCTTACAAATTGGTGACCAACAGTAACTTCGCCCTTAAAAAATTGGTAACCATCAGTAACCTTGTTCCTTATAAATTTGTGACCAACAGTATTTGCGTCGTCACGTGCATAATGGTGACAAACAGTAACCTCGTCCCTTACGAATTGGTGACTCGTCCCTACAAAATTAATAACGATCAGTAACCTCGTTGCTTAAAAATTGGTGACCAACGGTAGACTCGTTCCTTATATATTGGTGACCAACTGTAATATGGTGCATTACAAATTGCTGACCAACAGTAGTCTCGTCCCTTACGAATTGGTGACCAACGGTAGACTCGTTCCCTATATATTGGTGACCAACTGTATAATGGTTTATTACAAATTGCTGACCAACAGTAGCCTCGTCCCTTACGAATTGGTGACCGGCAGTAAACTCGTGCCGACAAAATTAAAAATTGGTGACCAACGGTAGACTCGTTCCTTATATATTGGTGACCATCTGTAATATGGTCCATTACAAATTGCTGACCAACAGTAGCCTTGTCCCTCAAAAATTGGAAAACATCAGTAACCTTGTTGCTTACAAATTTTGACCAACAGTAACCTCCTCCCATACAAATTGGTGATCAACAGTAAACTGCCATTAAAATCCTGTTGTCAAACTTTTCTACTAATCTATTTCTTTTAGAAAGTTTCACTGAGAACTTCGTGTTTATGGCCTTGTTCAAGACTAAGTCATTCTATAGCCAATAATTCAATATCTCTATTCTCCAAGTCAACTAGTCGGCCTGCTTCCAACTTGTCAAGTCTGGTTTTTAATCCAAGATGAATTGTTAAATATTAAGGTCATATTGTGATTTCTATCTTCATTAAGGATATTCTTATATGACGTTTTGTCTTCACTTAGCCGACCCAACTCCGTAATCTCTGATAACGGGTCATTAGCCCATTAGTCTTACCGCTCGATTAAAACTATATTAACTAAAGTAGATTATGAATGACCTCTGACCAAGAATCATAAATCATAAGACTTGTCATTCCATTTCTACTAGGGACACACCTTCTTCTTTCCATAAATCTGGTAAATTTCTTGCATTTTCATTCCTTCGAAAGTAAACGACTGAATCGATAAGATTTGTTTTTGCTTTTTTCTTATTAATTTTATATTCTGCACAATCAAAATGCCTGTGTTTCTTTACAAAAGAAATGTCATTAAGCTGATTTTATTCTCTTGTCCCGAGACGTAGTTGCCATATTAGAATTTTTAAATACCGTGTATTTAACATCTGACTCTATTACTGAGATAGTTATTGTAACTATTTACTGTATATACACGAGACTAGGTCGCGCTTTTTTTCATCGCAAATTTCGATAAAAATTCGGGGTGCGACCTGTCTAGTCGACATCATAGAGAATCTGAAGTAGACATTAGTGTGTCAGTAGTCCAGACGATTACCCTAGGTTCGAGTATAAGAGAGAGCAAGGAAGAAAATTAATTTTTCCGAACATTTCGATTTTACACAATCGCCTCTTCCCGCATCAGACATCGAGTAAAAGCTCTCAATCTAGACCAATGATTCCCAACATGGGGCGCAGGCTTGAACTGTGGGGCATAGTTATATATTCGTTAGGCAGGCGTAGGATGAGCACACTTCGGTTAATTATACCAAGAGAATAAGGGGGCTATTTTAATGGGATTTTAAGCTTCGTTCACATGAATTGCAGTAAAATTACTTCCACTATTTATCGTAACTACTCGAGAATCGGTCGCACATTTTTTCACCAAAATTTCAATAAAAATCCGGGGTGCGACTTATCCATTCGACATCATAGAGAATCTGAAGTAGACTGTGGCGTATCAGTAGTCCAGGCGATTACCCTAGGTTCGAGCATAAGAGAGAGAGTGAAAGGAAGAAAATTACTTTTTCCCGACATTTCGATATCATACAATCGCCTCTTCCCGCGTCAGACATCGAGTAAAAGCTCTCAATCTACACCAATGATTCCCAACATGGGGTGCATGCTCCATCTGTCGGGCATAGTTATATATTCGTTGGGCATGCGTAGGATGTGCACCCTTCGGCTTACTGTACCAACAGAATAAGGTGGCTATTTTAATGGCATTTGAAGCTTCCTTCATGTGAATTGCAGTAAAATTATTTACACTACCGTATATAGTCGAGAATCAGTCGCACATTTTTTCACCAAAATGTCAATAAAAATTTCGAACTGAACCCTTTATTTCGCTCACTGGTGTAGACTGTTCTAGTTCCACGTGCCATGTTTGATTGATGTCAATTATCAGTTCAGTTCGACATTCCAACCACCTGAAGAAGGCCGGAGCGGACAACGGCCGAAACGTTGTAATAGATATGGCGAAAAAGATGACGACAATAGTCCGAATAATGTAAATAATGTACATAATACCTCATCTCAGAAATATAGACAGACTCTGAAGTATAGGACAGGTGTGTATTATTATTCGAAAATTATAACATAAATAAGTTATAAAATCATTACAAACATAGCCATTTTGTTTCAACACTTCTGCTGTCTTATCAAGTGATTGTGTTGAATGTAGAATAAAGAGTTTTAAAAGAGTTAAAGCAACAAAAGATCCCTCAATAAGGGAAACCGTATAGTCATCAATCAAAATACGAATATGAATATGAAAATTAAAAAACTTAACGAACCTTGGTCCTTCTGCCTTATATAACAGCGTTTCGCCATATCAAGGTGTGTTTGAACTTTTTAAAATTCTTTATTCTACATTCACACCATCACTTGTAATGACACCAGAAGTGTTGAAACAAATTGACTATTGTTTTGGATTCCGAGGTGAAATTCGGTCTCCAATGAATGCCAAACGTAAGTATTAAATATAAGAAATTAAATGTATTTACACAATAATATAATGGGCAATACTGTTAGTACATCCAGAAACGCCGTTAGTAGCAATAATATATATATATATATATATATATATATATATATATATCGAAGTAGGAGTCTACGTGCTTGTAACTTGGAGGAACTTCTACAAGCGGTTACCTCACACTTTTACTCTACCTCCAACTCAATCACAATCTCTGTTCACTCTCACTCTGTCCCCCTATTCTGACTGACTCTGGGTATTTAACGGCAGCAGTCCAAGTAACACTTTGGTCGAGTCCACTTATATGAAAAAGGGGAGGATCCAAAATACCCCCTCCTTAGATCCCTTTTTTGGGGAAGTTAGTACTTTTGTCTCTTATGGTTGATAATCAGGGGTTCGACAAATTTTCTCTTCCTGTTTGACCTTCTCATTTCTGTGTCTTCCTGCGGTCTTTGAATATCAAACGCTTCGAAGATTGTATCCATAGAATCGTTGTTTTCTGGGGTTGACGAGCTTGGCTCCTCAATCCGTCTTTTTTGTAATTGATCAATATGTCTTCTATGTGAAAACTTCTCTCCTTGTACTGTGTACATTAGATTTCCTAATCTGTTGATTATTGTGCCCGACTCCCAGTAAGCCATATTGTTTGTAAACATCCTAAAATAAACCCGTTCTCCGGGTTTAAATGATCTCTTTGGTACAATCGGTGTATACTGGCTTTTGTTCTTGTTTGGCAATAATTTCTCAAACACAGACCTTATTCTCCGAGCAAACATCAATTCCGCTGGTGAAAGACCCGATGGCGTGTTCACGTTAGGTGTTATTCTGTACACTTGGAGGAACTGTTGTATGGCTTTTATCGTCGGTATATCCTCGGATTTTTTTAACGCTCTTTTTAGTGTGTCAACGAATCTTTCAGCTTGTCCGTTCGACCTCGAGTGGTACGGATCTATCTTGATATGCTTTACTTGATATGTCTCACAAAATTCTTTGAAGTCACTGGAGGTAAACTGTGTGCCGTTATGGCTTACCAAACAATCCGCGACGCCAAATCTCGCGAATAGTTCCTGGAAACAGTTTATGGTGTTTTCTGTCGTCGGGTGTTTAAATCTGGAAACCTCTGGCCATTTACTGACACTATCTACTGTTATTAAATAATAGTAACCTTCAATGGGTCCTGCGTAATCCACGCTATTCTGGACCACGGTCTGTCAATTTTAGGCCATGGACTTTGTATGAAGGGTGGTGCTTTCGCCGCAGCAGCACAACCTTTGCAACTTTCCACCATTTGTGTGATATCATCGTCCATGTTCGGCCAGTAGACAAAACTTCTCATAAGTGATTTCATCCGGTTTTTCCGGGATGTCCGAAGTGAAAATCTTTCAAGATCTGTCTTCGTAGTGACTTCGGTATTACTACTCTCTCGTTATACAATAATATGTTGCCACAGATTGAGAAACTGTCTGCTAAATTCTTCACTTTCTCTTCTATTTTTTCTTGGTATCCTGAATAAACTTGTCTCTTTCTGTTTCTCGTCTTATCTCTAGCAGCGTTACAGATAGTTTCTTTTATTGTATTGCATAGTACCTTACTGATTTCATCTTCAGCTAGTAATGCTGCAATTACCGAATCTTCTAACGGTTCGCTTTTCGCAGGTATTAATCGCGACAGTCCGTCAGCCTGTCCTATTTTCTTTGATGGTAAGAATTCCAGTTTAAAATTGTAGTTTAGTAACACAGTTCCCGTTCTTAAAAGACTGTTCGCTGTATAGAATGGTAGACCTTTGTTTGAACCGAAAATCGTAAGAAGTCGTTTGTGATCCGTTTGGAGTGTGAACTCTCTCCCATAAATATATCTGTGAAAACGAGTTACTGCAAAAATTATGCCCAATGCCTCCTTTTCGATCTGTGAATAGTTTCTCTCCGCCGGTAATAATGATCTAGATGCGTGTGCAACGGGTTTGTTTGTACTGTTCCGAATCTTGTGTAAAATACACGCATCTACCCCATGTGAGCTCGCGTCACTTGCAACAAGGATTTCGAGTTCGGGATCGAAATGTGTTAATGCTAACTCCGAAGTTAATTTTTGTATTATTTCTTTAAATGCTTTTTTACAGTCCTCTGTCCAATTCCAATTATGCTCCTTTTTAGTAACTCATTTAGTGGAGCCCTCAGTTTATGCATATTATCAATAAATTCGCCATAGTAGTTAGCTAGGCCCAGGAAACTTTGTAATTTTGCAACATTTTTTGGTTCAGGCATATTTTTAATTGCCGATGCCCTCTCTGGGTCCGGTTTCCTGCCATTTTCATTTATTATCTGACCTAAGTATTTAATTTCATTTAGGAAAAAAATCACACTTTTCTCCTTTTATTTTGAACCCAAAGTCCCGAAGTCTTCTGAAAACTTCCTTTATGTGCTCTTCAACATTGTCGCTCTTAATTAGAATATCATCCAAATAAGCGGTCGCGAAATTCTAACCCGTGAGCATTGTCTCCATCGTTTGCTGAAAAATTGCAGGTGCAACTTTTACTTTTAATGGTAGTCTGTTGAATTTGTACAACCCATTGGGCGTATTAATGCAAAGGATTTTTGTACTCTCTTCTGGTACTGGGATTTGTACATAAGCCTCACTTATATCTATTTTTGAAAATATCTTACCGCCGTTGAGCTTTGTAAATATTTCTTCTAGGCTCGGTAGTGGGTAATGGTGGTCTTTTATCGCCTTGTTGAATCCCGTCGAAAAATCTGCGCATACGCGAATTTCTCCTGACTTCTTTTTTTACTCAAACCACCGGTGCTGCCCACTCGCTAAACTCTGTTTTTGATAGAATCCCAGTTTGTTCAAGTCTCTCCAATTCTTTGTCTATTTTTTCTATAGTAGCGAACGGTACACTTCGCTTCTTTTTAAAAATAGATTGGACGTTTTCTTTTAATTTTATTTTGGGCTTCAATTTGTTGCAACGTCTCAACCCGCTTGAAAATACATCAGGAAATTGATTATATAATTCTTCCTTCAATTTTATAGTATCTGATGGTTCAACCTCTAGCTTTTTGCAAAAAGAGCTGATAGGTAGGTCCCAAACGTTGAACTTATGCATCCAGTCGATACCCACTAAATTTTCAGTATCTTTCATGACGTATGTCTTAAGTTTTTTTTGTTTTGCCGTGAAATTTAACATGCACGATTATTTCTCCTTCAAATTTTATTCGTTTGCCTGTAACCGAGTTGGCAATTTTTTTTGTGTGTAACATGGTAGGTCTGTTGAGTTTTTTCCATGTCTGTAGGTTGATTATCGCAAGGTCGGAAACCGAATCCAGTTGTAATTTAACCTTTTTATTTAAAATTTCCAGTTCCACATATTTCCTTCCGTTGGTGTTGTCATCGTTATTCATCCTTGTAGCTCTTATTCTATTAGTATCTTTTCTATTTCTACATTGGGATGCCTTGTGGCCCTTTTTTCCACATTCAAGACAGTTTTTTATATCTAAAGTGGCAATCCTTGTTCCAATGTAGTCCTCCACATCGATAACATGCTGATGTGGTGGCGGGGACTTATATTTGTTCCGATATTCGTCATAATTTGTCCTGTATGTCCTTTTTTCATTGTCCTAAAATTTTAGTTTTCTTTCCGGGGAGGGTGAAGAACGTAGACTTTTGTTTAACTTACGTATATGAGAAACAGCTAATTCCTCAATGTTCTTTGCGTCTTTCTTTATACTTAAACATCTCTGGCAATCTTCCGATAATTGCTGTAATGTTAGACCCGGTTACTTTTGTAATTTTGCAAGCATTCTTCTGCGCATTTCGCTATCTTTTGTAGGAACTAACCCTTGAACAAAGATGAGACATTTGAAATTGTCCGGGGTTAATTCAAGCTAGTTTAAAGTCGTCACAATGTTTATTTACGATTGCGGCAAACGTGGAATAATCCTCATTATCACCCTTTACCAGGTTAAGGCATTTCCACCTCCTATGGAAGAGTGATGTTTTGGGGCTGAAGAGTTCTTTAAGACATGTCACTGCTTCGTCAAATATTAATTCGTTCGTCTTTTTTGGCAAGATATAATCCAGGAACTTTGTATATTCTTCAGTTCCTAATTTTCTAAGCAATAGACGTAGCTTTTTTGCTTCTGTCCAGTTTTGACAGTCTGTATTAAAGATGTGTTCATCTCTTCTGAAGTAATCTCCAAAATGTTTGTCATCATCTAGAGAATATTTGAAAATCTCTATGGTATTCCACACTGCGTCTTGCGAAAATATTGCTTCTTTTTCAATATCTAATTGCTTGTTGCCCGCTACTTTCAATATTAGTTGCCGGAGCTCTATTTGTCTATCTTGATTTTCCTTTCCCGTTTGTAATATTTGCTTTTGCCATTTTTCTTCCATTCGTTCTTGTATTTGTAATTGTTGATCACTTTGGTATTTTATCATTTCTACCAAAATATTTTAAAAATCTTCCATGATAACTCAATTTTACGTATTTTTACCCCTCGTAACGGTTTGTTGCTAATTTGTTGTGGACGAGGGACGGATTTTTCTATTTCTTCTTGTGTGAGTTCGAATCGCTCGGCGCGAATTTGTTGTTTTTTTTTCTTCCCGTGAGTGTGCCAATTTGCTTGTTGGACGACGAGGGAAAATTTTTCTTTTGTTGATCTTTTCTTTTACGCGTGAGTTCGAATCTTGGTCGCCAATTTGTTGTGGATTCCGAGATGAAATTTGGTCTCCAAAGAATGACAAACGCAGGAATGAAATATAACAAATAAATATATTTACACAATAATACAATGGGTAATACTATTAGTAAATCCAGGAACGCGGTTAGTCGTAATAATAATAATATATATATATACAGTCTCGAAGTAGGACTTCCTTTTAGTCTTCGTGCTTGTAACTGACTTCTACAAGTGGTTACCTCACGCTATTACTCTATCTCCAACTCAATCACAATCTCTGCTCCCTCTCTTTCCATATTCTGACTGACTCTGGGTATTTAACGGCAGCAGTCCAGGTAACACTCGAGTCCACTTCTATGAAAAAGTTGAAGTCCCCATAACAACTATTTTTGGTAGTGATTTTATAAAATATTATGTTATAATTTTCGAATAAATATATATATATATATATATATATATATATATATATATATATATATATGTATGTATATTGTTATGGTCCGGTTCCTTGTAACACGGTGATAGTCCAAGGTAGAACCCATAAAGAAGAACTCGAACACAGGTATGGAATAACACAGATATATTACAAACAGGAATATATACAGAGAAGTAGACGTGTTCGTATGAACCATCAGGTTTAGTAGGGAGAACAATGTAGTCTCGACCAGTATCACTATTCCAATGTCTTGCAGTAATTGTCTGAACGTGACTCTTTTCGGACTGCCTCTGACTCGACTCTTGACTCGACTTGAACTACTGACTATATTCAGTCACCTCCCCACGAGGGCGTCATGTGGCACAAGGCCTTTTTAACGTGGGATTTATACCCATTGAACCCGTATAAACGAGTTCAGGATCGGTTTACCTTCCCGAAAGAGAACCCGCCCTTCCGCGTAGCCTCCTTCGGGTTCCTCCCCGCCCGAAAGCAGAGAGTTCAACCGATCAGCCAGTCAAGACTTGAACCATTGACCCCCTGCCTACTCCTGACGCGCAGTATTTATTAAGTATGGAATAGTTCATTATTATTATTATGGGTAAGATCCCATAACATATATATATATATATATATATATATATATATATATATATATATATATATATACATATGTTCCAATCTGTTCATATCTATCTATCTATCTATCTATCTATTTCAGTCTAATCAACTATGTATTCCCGTCTGTTCAGCTATATCAATCTATTTAAATTTATTCGTCTATGTCTATCTAGCTCGATAGAAGGGTACCTAATTCTCTGTATATAAGTCTTTGTGTGTGTATTCATCGTTAATACATTTTTATTTTGAAAAACTTTTATCGGTAATTTCTTCTTCTTCTTCTAGTCGCCATTTTGAATTCCTTTACCTCGCTTATTATTTGATCACCCTACTCGCTTATCGATCTCTGCTGTGTCTTGCCTTATACTCTCTTGCCTTATACTTTCTTGCCATACACCCTCACTTCTTTCGCTCTGTTATTCTTGTTTTTTATCGGACATATTGACTTTTGTCTTTTGCTGACTGCAAATTATTAATTTTTTTTTCGCTAAGTCAGCATCTTGTTCCCATCTCCTGATTCAACCTTTTCCCGCTTTTACGTTTCCAATTCAAGAGAACAGATATCGATTTACTTTGACCTTTTTATATCGGATCAATAAACTCCGATAAAATCGGATGGATCGATAATATAGCGGTAAATAATCCGATATTTTCGTGGAAACGGAGAAAGTTTGATATTGCTGTTAGCATAGAAAAGGGAAAAAAAAAAAAAAAAAAAAAAGGATCGCTACATCCGGTTCCTTCCTTGTCCCATAAGTAAATAGCGCCATCATTTTTTTTTAAAAGGGAAACCTGTACGCTCAAAAAAAAAAAAAAAAAAAAAAGAGGGGAAAAATATCCAAAGATTTTACCTCGCGTTAATATTGATTCGTATACCTATGAGTACATATCTTGGTCGATATCAACACGGCCATACAACACTTAATCGAAATTAAGAAGGTAGCTACCAAAATAAATGAATATAATTAAATATATAAACTCACATCCCACGCTGCAGGGATATAGTCTTTATGAACCTCGAATTAACTATATGAGTCCGAGTAGCATTAACATCTAAGCAACGTAACACATGAATCATGTCCTGACTCATCTGTTTTCTAGTATTGCTTTGTTTTATTAACAGGCGATTAATTGTAGATTCAACCATTTTGGAAAGTTTATTAAAAGTATATTTTTATCTTTTATATATGTCACTTGATGTGAGTTGTGGTGTAATGGAGTGGAAACTTTGAGAGCCGTGTTCGAATCACGGTCGAGTTTCTTAGATTCATTACGCACAAATACCCTTAAGAAAGTTATGAATCCATCTCTTCCCCCGCCCCCCCAAGCTACGGGTTGAATAGCAGAAGAGACTGGGTTCTTTAGCCTTGGTCGGCAACCAGTCTACTGCAGAAAGAAATAGCAAATGTGGGAAAAATCTACTTCGTCAGAGATACATGATCGCCCAAGCGTGTATCACGTGTGCTACGTAAGTCAATGATATGTCATAGAGGATGCATCGGAAGAGATGTTAGGAATGGGACGATAGGAACTACTATCTCTCTCTCTCTCTCTCTCTCTCTATATATATATATATATATATATATATATATATATATATATATATATATATATATATGTGTGTGTGTGTGTGTATCATAAAGAAACAATTTATACAAAGAATTGAATAGCAATGTTAACGTGATTAATGGCGCAATCACTTCGCTAACAAGACTTAATGAGACATTAACTTACTGGAATAATAAGATCCTTATATTCGAGTTGTTTTTCGGTAGATGTTTTACACATATTTCGTCATAGTGTTTACCTGTGTATAGGAAAATTGCGCCCTGAAGATGAAAGTTGAAATTGTTCGAAAGTAATTGTCACGTGTCTTCCATTAAATTCTTTGTATAAATTGTTTCTTTAGGATACAAATTGCAAACTGCACACTCTGTTATATATATATATATATATATATATATATATATATATATATATATATATATATACAAATGTAAAAGAATGTAGAATAAAATTACAACGTTCAAAACATTAATTTAAAACAGGGCTCAATACAAAACTAGTGCAATAAATATTTATTATAAACTGTTACAATAGAACATATAGGTATTCACTACAAAATTGTACATTATGTTTCATCGTTAAAATGAAACGTTTCTTCAGTTGCCTGCCAATGATGGTACTAACCACCTAACGAAACGTCTGTTTTTAACGTTGAAGCAAAATGTACAATTTTGTAGTGGATACTTACATGTTCAAATATAACAGTGTATAATATATATATATATATATATATATATATATATATAAAGAAATATAGTCTTATGGTTTGCTATAGTTATGGAATAAAGTGCTCAATATCAGAGATAGAGCGTGTGTAAATATAAACGTGAACATAGAAGTCAACACTTAGAGGCGACAGTCTGTTTCATGCTATATGCAATCATCAGGCCACATATGGTGTTATTTTTCTCGGATATTTATATATATATATACGGGTTAGTGGTGCATTGTGGGTATTCTATTACCGGAAGTCGTTTGTTTATTTATTTCGGTCAAATTATATTGCTTGTTTTTATTTTTTATTTTTTGTTTCTTATTTATTTATTTATTTATTTAAAAACAAGCAATGTAATTTGACCGAAATAAATAAACAAACGACTTCCGGTAAAATAACCGCCATAATAGAATACTCACAAAAAGGACTTACATTGAAAATAAATTCAAAACAATGCTCCGAGACATACGCTTAGGCGCCGATGATAGTCGTGTACAGAACGGCTTGAAATAGACTTTCCCATGTTGAGGTAATTTTTCGATTTTGCTGTAAAAAATACATAAGCTCTGTTATAATAAATACATCGAGATCTCTGTGGATCAGTTATAAGAATTAGAATTACTAGGATGCACCCGGATTATACACTGACGGATCGATTACCTGGATTATATAGTGGAGGTTGAAATATATTAACTTTTAACAAGAAATAGTTGTATGTATGTATGTATGTATGTATGTATGTAATGTTTTCATTTTAATAACACGGTCAAGATATCGTGTCCATGTTCAGTTGATATTATTGAAGGTTGGTTATTTTGTTTTAATAACGCTTCCATTATTTTTAGCAATTTTATACATGTAGATTATGCTATTATATTTGTGTTGTCAACAAGTATGTTACGAATAGTGTCCGGTAGGTCTCCATAAATATTTAAATGAGATCTAATTGAGCTTTTGTCAAAAACGTGTAGAGTGAGTCTGCGTGTCAAACATCATACTTGGTGTCAACGTAAGTGTACACATTTATATTTACATAGTCTATGTCTCTGATAGTGAGCACTTTAACCCCTAAATATACCATATATGAAAATTATATTTCATAATTATATATATATATATATATATATATATATATACTAAGAGCAATATTGTGGAATTGTATGACAAGTTTACATGTAACGTTTACCTTGCCTGTGAGAGATTGGTTGCAGGGTAGAAAATAATTTGTCACGGAGAAAGACACGGAGAGACGTTTGGACTCTATTGAGATTATAAAGTAAGGACTGGGCTGCTTCCTTGCACGTATGTCAACAGTATTTCATTTTAGGCCTGATCGGGATCTTGCAAACGTCGAGGATAACACGAGAAGTCAGCTACTGACTGTAGATGTACAGGGAACTGACTATTTTTCTTCCATCTTCAGCGATGGATCGTTTGTACGAGTTCCACTTGAGGCCACGTTTGATTTTGAGACGAGTAGTTGTTTTATGCAAAGGGTCTGCCTGATGAAAATACCTGTTCATCGAAACTTGACTTGAAATACATTGTTATGTACAAAATCGTCAGTACAATTGAATCAGCCTTCCATAAATTACTTGCTACTCGCTTTTACTTTTAGTTTTAAATTTAAGATAGAAAAATTACAAGGCGGTCTTAATTTTTTGTTATTGACGTAAATCGTACGTACGTGTTCCAAAACGTCTGGGATAGTTTTAAAATACAATATTCATTACATGACATTATTAAATCTATCATCTTAATTTCACTTGTACCATACTTAGCACTGGCTGGTTGGTCAATGAAAAAACGGATGTTTCCTTATAAGGAAATGACTACTATTTTTATTATCATTACCTATCCTCTTTTTCATTCTCATTTTATGTCCGTTTTGTTTTCATGCTGACCAATCGAAATATGACATTTTATAGCAGTTATATTTTATGTCGATTTTTTCTTAGTGATTTCCTTGTCCATTAGCTTTTTTTATGTTGACTTCAGCGTGTCATATATCACGTATAGAAGGCCGCGTTTTAGCAGACAGTGCGTCAACACTAGTTTCTGTCCACTGATGTTTTCTTCTTCTTCTTCTGTAATACATTTCTACATCAGGATTATGTAGTCTCGTATCCTCGATTGCAAGTGGCCAGCTATTATAAATAGATAGATTTGAATATACTGAGATAGACAGATAGATATTCATAGCAAAATTAGTAAACTCTATACTATGCTTGATAAAATTATTAAATTCCCGGTATTCAAAATAAGATCGTTATTAAACTAAACAGATCGCTAATATTTCTGTTTAATAAACGAACAATATAAATTTAATCTTAGCTAGTTTTCGGGGAAATATTTATATAACCCCTTTGCTGGTGTTAGAACCAAACACAAACTTTTTTTTTTAAGCATAATGTAAACAAACATATATAATCATATGGTTATTGCTTTTTTTCTATCTGCCTCTACAACCCACTATACATTGTAGCTCTTCGCAGTGTTGTTTCCAAGTGTGTAACTTACTCTTGTTGAGTAGGCACACATCTACTTATCATCTCTCAGTTACGTCTCTATCCTTGGATAGAGTGCGTTCAGGGGCTTCTCCGTCAAAGGACAGAGGGCAACTGAGAAAATTATACTGAGCGGTCCCGCCCTGGGAAACAGCTGCCCGAGGCCGCGCCCTCCCGTTGCATCAGATGGAGGGATGGGAGCTCGCCAGGGCAACAGACGGTTGTGGGAGCTCGGGGAATTTTTGTGCCTTGCCCGGGTGCACGCACTCGGGCTCCCCACATTAAACTGACCTTGTGTCACAACCTGACCTTGTACGGGGTTAAGTAAATATCAACATTGTAACTCTTAGCAACCTTTTTTCCCATTTGTCGAGCCTCTTGCTACCCGATACATCATACATTCGCACAAGCTTGTCACGTCCGTGAACCGATACCTTCCCTGCTTTGTTGTCCTCGATATGAGCTTTGAGTGTCAATTTCTCTGGGCCCATTTTTCTCATTATATAATTCCAAAAATTCAACTGTCTATTTCTCATTCTAAACAAAAAGTGTTTTATTTTTCCATTTTTAAAGACTTTTTTTACGCGCTCTCTTCGTGGAATTCTCACAATACTTCTTGAGAACGGTATTCCTGTTGCTTTCCGTTTTTCATTCATCAGTGAGGAGAAGGGTACCACAAATTGGTGTAATGTTTAACGAGCTTGTCTTAGTAGAACAATTATGACTCTAGTAAGTTTGATCCGCACTGGGTACCCAAAACTTTTGGCTTTATGTCTCGTTCAAGCTACGCGTAGAAAACCAGCATTAGCGAGGAAATTATCCCACATTCCCTATTATAATTTCTCCTTATATAAACACGACCACGTCTTTTAAGAAATAAAAAACCCTAAGAATAGGTATAATATCTTGTAAAGTTAGAGAGAAATGGAAACACGTACTTCGAAATTTTTAAAATATGAAGAATTAGATACCAAAGACATTGACCGGATTAGACAATGTTAAAAGTGATTTTAAGAGATTTGAGAAAATCTAAAATGACTGGAGCTACCGAAAAAAAAAAAAAAAAGAGGAAGAATTACTGAACATCTAGGAAGTTTCTGCCTCAATTTCTGAGTTAAGGCGTTATCACCTTTTACACTATTTGTATACGGACCATTGTCCACATCATTCTTCTTGTTAGCACTATGTTTTGGTCGTTGCGATTTCCGACCTTCAGTTTCACATCGATCCAGCTAACCTCAGGGAAATTTTCAACTGAACCCTTTATTCAATCTGCAGTGATAAACTGTTCTATTTCTATTGTTCATAACACGGGATATCACGTTTATTTTTATTTTTGATGTTTAATTAAAAACAAGATGAGATGTCTCAAGATATGACCAGTAGAAGAAGAACGTTCTACCCACGTAGATGGAATAAAGGGTTCTGTTCAAAATTCCTTGTAGCTTACTGGACTGATACACCGCCGATAAATGCCGGGGTGGGAGCAGAACGGCCGAAACGTTGTGATAACAATAACAAAGATGAGGACAACAGGCACAAAAAAAAGAAATAATTCGATTATTGTTTATTGCGACTTTTATTTTTCCTTGTTTCTCTATCATCTACAAACTTTCTCACAGACGAAATGTTGCAAGCCTCTTACTGTTTTTTCTTTATTTCCGTGGAAAGCGCTCAGACGAGCTACAATTCCGCCAGTTCTAACATCCACGGCTAGGGCCCACCATGTCACGCAGATTTTACGAACCACCCTCATTCCAACCGTATTTCATTAATGAGATGTAAGATCCACTTGCGCAGCTTCTTCCCGCGAAACGCTGTTCTAAGGAAGCGACTTCCAAGAGGAGGTTTTCCAAATCACTATAAACTAAACCGGTTCAAGGCATGGTCTGCCCCGCATATAGTCGGAAAAACCGTGCATCTTACTCTGTAAACTTCTACCTGGAGTAAAATAATCCATACATACACACACACACACACACACACACACACACATATATATATATATATATGTGTATATTATGCTTAGTTTGCGGGTTAGTTCATGTGGGGCGCTGTAGAATTTTAACTCCATTTCTTGGCACTATGAGTAAATAAATCCCGGGGGGAGGGATGAGAATGTGATCCCCATTAGGACGGATGAAACGGAAAGGAACCAAGCTACTGATCTACAGACAACGAGACTGGCATGCCCATGTGGAAAGATGCGCAAAAATATGTGCGGCCTAAAAATCCATCAGGCAAAAATGAAGTTTAAGGTGCAGTTGAACCAAGAGCAGCGCGCAGGAATTTTTCCTGGTGAGACGCGGGAGGTGCAAGGCAGGAAAGCTTACCACAGTGCTCAGTCCCTCTAAGCAAAGGTTCAAGCAGAGCCCTGTTTCATCCTCAAGCGAAAATTTAGGAATAACCAATTTTGAAATTTACGTATCGTTATAAGCGTGTTCATTCGTTACTATGGAAACGGTTGGGGCGACCATTTTTGTCCACATATCAGTCATCCTAAATTTTCGCTTGAGGATGAAACAGGGCTTGTTACTTTAATTCAATTTAATTTTAATAATTATATTGATGGGTGCGGCTCTCATTTTTGAAACATGAGAACTCTTATGTAGCGAATGTGACGTCGTCCCCTGGTCGCAGCGCTAACCGTGACGTTCTATCCTAGTCTACCACGGCACCAACTGTGACGTCCCTAAACAGCACCAATTGTGATCTCCTCACCGCGGCGCCAGCCGTTCGCCCCTCGCTGCTCCGTTCGGGTGTCGCTGCTCCAAATGTGACGTTCTAACCTTTTGGTGATTCGGGTGGGTATCTGGTTAGATTTGATATCAGCCTCGTCGTTCCCAACCCGCTTCCAACGCCTGGTTACCGAAGTAACTACTTTGATTCCCAGTCTGCCTACCCACGTTGTGAATTGATCTAGGCAGAGGAAATCAATCAGTCGTCGGGGCCGTACCGGAAACCGAGTTCAACGGGGGTGATACCACACAAATATGCATAAAAGGCAATAAAATGAAAACTCAAAAGTTCAAAGTATCAAAGAAAAAGGTAACAAACTTTATGTCTAGTTGTTCGATACATAAGACTGCATCTATCTCCCGACCCGTTCTATGGATTGTGACAGACTCTGGGAACTGCTGGAACTCAACTCAACTCTGCTCGTTGTGGCTTCGTTTATATGGGCGCCGACCAAAACCGGGGTGAGTTTGTCGGCGTCGGGGGGGTTCCTCGATAATTCTAAATACATATCCACCTCTCTGGTGAGGAATTTCCACCTTTTTCCATTTTTGGGAACCTTTCCTCACTCCCACCTTCTCATCATACTTCAGAGGGGCGTGAACTGCCCTCCCCACATCTTCGTAGTAACCTCTCTTACTCATCCTCCAGATGGGCTACAACAGCCTTCCTCGTGCGTCACGTGATCACCACTCGACCAATGATGTCTTAGTCCGGCGTGGACGAATCCGCGGATTTGTTTCAGGAAGAAAAAAAAATATCTTGCTTAACTAAAAAAAAAATATCTCTTCTCTTTCCCTTTTCTTCCTCTTAATCGCCGTATTTTTTCTCTGGCCGCAAACGGGACAATATGACAATGGCGGCCATAACTCTTGTTCTACACGTGGTTTAAGTCAGGTATTTTATCGCTAATTATCAGAATGTGTGGTCTTCCTAACACGGTCTCAAAAAGAAACATCTCCAAAGTTTCAGTCAGTCTGTCGCCTCGAAGAAAGAAAAAAAACACTTCTAGGTTCCCATTCATTTTCCTTCGGTACATATTTCTGATAACATAATTTCATTATCGCAGGCCAAGGATGTTCCGTCGAAGGAAAATCGGTCAACGGACACTCGTAGGGGGTCCTTAATTTTTCATATCTGTCCAAAGTCCATTTAGTTGCCTGTTTTTCGTCACTTATCGAAATAACATTTTCATTTGAATTTTTTTTTCTTTGGCTAGCCGGTCTGTAGTTGATAATAAGATGTCTTCCCGTACCAATAGTTTGTTTTCATATCCTTAGATAACACAGTCCATGCCAAAACATATCTGATTCTTTCTTTCTTTCCTTTTCTTTTTACTCAGAATTTCCCTGTCATTGTAATGACACTCTTTCGCCATTTGTTACTTATCAAAATATCCTTTTTATCCATTGTCTCTTAGCCGTGTGTGTGTTCTTGCTTATCACACACGATTCGGTCCTTAGCCTCTCCTTTTCCTCTTTTCTTTCTTTTCCCTTTCTGCCTCGTTAAATGGTGCCACACGAAGGAATCCTATTTTTTTTTAAATAATTATAATATATATATATATGAAAATATATAGAAAATAGGAAAGAACGGGTTAGGTTAGCAATCCAAGGTTCTTTAGTACTTTAGTTATTATTTAAAAAAAAAATAGTGCTCGATACAAAAGTAGAGCATAAATATAATTATATATTTAAAAATATGATTCCAACACGCTGTATATATATATATATATATATATATATATATATACATATTTCTGAGATGAGATATTGGAATTATTTATATTATTTACATTGTTCCTTTTATCATATAATAAATTTAGCGGTGAAAAAAATTGTTTTGAAAATAAATTATCGGTTTATTAGACCCATTGGTAGACTAAAAAAAATATCATGACTCTAAATAATACTAGTGTAAAGATCGATTAATACTTTTTTTCCTGATAATGAATAGGGAGTTTCTAGTACACGGAATAGAATTACAGACGAAGTAATATAATAGCTGTATCCAATACAATACAGGTTTTGAAATATGATGAAAGGAAACATTTGCCATTTTAATGAATCTTTTACTAAGCTATTTTAAAAAAATCTTAAACGCTGACATAAAATAATATCAACGAATATGGCATTTGTTCGTTTCATCGTAGCACGATGAAGATTAACTGCACGAGCTTCATTTATAAAGTTTTAAAACGTGTTTTCATGGGAAGAATATAGTCCGTGTTACTGAACATTAAAAAAAAAACAAAACAATAACAATCTGAAGCTCTTAGCATGTTCCTTAAAGTGCCGTCTTGCGCAGTACACACTTCCTGTTTCGTTCCGGCTCTTACCGCTGCTATCAATTGTTACGGTTATGTCAGCGGAAGGATGGGAAAATAAAAAGCGACAAATATCGGCAGGTCATTGAGTGTATTTTTATTATCTATCAGGTTTCTATTGATACTTTTGAAGGCTCGGGTTATCTCGGTGCATTTCATTATATATCTCTGATTGGTTACCATTACACATTTCTCTCTCTTGTTTTTCTTTCCATCTCTTTTAAACTATATCCATCAGGTGACGCAATGGTTAGCGGCTGGGAACATGAAATCGACGATATGAGTTCATTTTCCATTCGAGTTCGTCACACTTGCTAAAATGGCCGTTGGAAAGCAAATGAATCCAGTTCCTCACCTTACAAAATCTTCGTTAAATTTTCCATAGACTCTACGCGTCCGTGCGGGTAGCAAATTGTTTTCTACCTTTCAACCGTAAAATCCCTTTCTCACAGACGAAACGTCGCAAGAATCTTACTGCTCTTTCGCTATTTCCGTGGAAAGTGCTCAGACGAGCTACATTACATAGTTCGCCAATTCTAACAATCACGGCTAAGACCCACCATTTTACGAGCCACCCTCATTCCATCCGTATTCCATTAATGAGATAAAAGTTCCACTTGCATAGCTTCTTCCCACGAAACCCTGCACTGAGTAAGCGACTTCCATGAGGAGGTCATCCTAATCACTACAAACTTAACTTGTTTAAGGCTAAGCTTAAGCGAGCTCTTCCCCAGATATCCGCAAAAAACCTGCATCTTACTCAGTAACCTTCTACTTCGAGTAGCTTGCGCCTTGTAGAGAGTAAACAAAAGTGTGACAATATATATATATATATATATATATATATATATATATATATATATATATATATATATATATATATATATGTGTGTGTGTGTGTGTGTAAAACAGGGTTCAATACAAGAGTAGAGCAATGAATATTTATTTATTATGCACTGTTGCATCAGAACATGTACATATCCACTACAAAACTGTACATTTTGTTTCAACGTTAAAATCAAACGTTTCTTCATTTAGCTAACAATGATGCTACTAGCCGTCTGAAGAAATGTTTGATTTTAACATTGAAACAAAATTTACAATTTTGTAGTGGATACTTACATATTCCAATGTAACAGTGTATAATATATATGTGTGTGTGTGTGTAAGCAAATATTTGGATATTATCTGTTTGGATTGGTCTTACTCTTATGTCCATCGTCTTTTTCATGTTGAATTGAATATGGTCTAATGTTAATTATGTTTTATGAATATGTCCTGAAGATGGTCTATTAGACCGAAACGTCCGATGTTGACATTATATTAACATTAAAACAGCATAATTGCATATTACGATTTTTGTTTGTTTTTTCCGTATATTTTTCTTCATATATATATATTACTGTGTAGCGAAAAATAATATATATACTTACGCAGTAACCTTCTACTTCTACTTCGAGTAGCTTGCGCCTTGTACAGAGTAAACAACAGTGTTAAAAAAAAATTATATATATATATATATATATATATATATATATATATTTCTGAGAGGAGGTATTTTGATTATTTACATTGTTCGGACTGTTATCCTAGGCTATTTTGCCATATTAACAACGTTTCGGCCGTTGTACGTCCCGGCCTTCTTCAGGTGATTGGAATTTCGAACTGAACACTTTATTTCGTCCACCGGAGTAGATCGTGCTAGTTCCACATGACATTCCTCTTCCGGATGTCTGAGTCATCTCCCTTTAACTCAACCAACCATTTTTTTTTTGTTTTATCTGTTTTTACCACTGTAGCAGCCAGGTATCGAACTCAAAACTCTTTGAGGCAAGTGACTGGATCCAAGGAAGGACACAAGACACAGGATATAGAAGAGTTGTTTGTATGCAGTGACTTGACGCAAAATGTTGTGAGTTCAGCAATGGTGAACAAGAACAATCACCTGAAGAAGGGCGGAGCATACACCGACCGAAACGTTGTGAAGATATATATATATATATATGTAAAGAAATATAGTCTTAATGTGTGCTATATTTATGGAATAAAGTGCTCAATATCAGAGATAGAGCGAGTGTAAATATAAAAGTGAACATAGAAGTCAACACTTAGAGGCGACAGTTTGTTTCATGCTATATGCAATCGTCAGGCCACATATGCTGTTATTTTTCTCGGCTATTTATATATATACGGGTTAGTGGTGCATTGTGGGTATTCTGTTATGGCGGTTATTTCTCCGGAAGTCGTTTGTTTATCTATTTGGGTCAAATTATATTGCTTGTTTTTATTTTTTTGTTTCTTATTTTATTTATTTTTTTATTTATTTATTAACGTAGTAAAAATTTGTTTATATCACTTATTTAACAGTTTTGTTTTGGTTTGGGTATTTAATTAAAGCTATTTGTTCAGTTTTGGGGTTGATTGTTGTAGTTCATTCTAAGTATTATTTTGGCGGGAACAGTTTTTAATTGATTATCTTTATTTGGGATTGGTTTGTTTATTTGTATGAATTTAAGTCAATTTATTTTACTTGTATATTTTCTCTTTTCGGTTTTAGATTTTTAGTAACATAGTATTTATTCATGTTTTATTTCTATTTTTTATTGTTATTTTGTTTATTAGTATATTTATTAGTTTTTATTTTATTTTTTCCGTTTTTAATTTTTTAGGTTACGTAGTAAAAATTTATTTTCATGTCTGCATTTTGAGATGATCTCGGATCTTTTGTTTAATAATTTATTTTGGTCGGGGAAAGTAATGATCGCTATTTTTTCCTCCAAGCAAAGTTTGCAAGTTTTTGATTGGTTATTGTAGGCTGATGATTTTTTCCTTATCTTCCAAGATATTTTTGGTGTGATGTTCGTTGAATCAAGCACCTTACACAAGATATTCAACAAAAACACAGTAAAATCAGCTCCAGCTGCACCGAGAGCATGGCACAAATAATAAAAAAGCACAATAGGAAAATTATCAAGAAACCACACGAACAAATTAAACCCACGGGCAGCTGCAGAATAAAGAACGAATGTCCCTTAAACGGAAATTGTTTACAAAACAATGTAATATACCAAGCCACGATAAAATCACCAGACACTGAAGAAAAAGTATACATAGGAGTAACTGAAGGACCCTGGAAACAAAGAAATTATACACACAAAATATCTTTCACAAATAGTAAATATGCAAACAGTACAATGCTTTCTAAGTATATCTGGGAAATTAAAAACAAAACGAACATCACACCAAAAATAAAAACAAATAAATATACTAATAAACAAAATAACAATAAAAAAATAGAAATAAAACATGAATAAATACTATGTTACTAAAAATCTAAAACCGAAAAGAGAAAATATACAAGTAAAATAAATTGACTTAAATTCATACAAATAAACAAACCAATCCCAAATAAAGATAATCAATTAAAAACTGTTCCCGCCAAAATAATACTTAGAATGAACTACAACAATCAACCCCAAAACTGAACAAATAGCTTTAATTAAATTCCCAAACCAAAACAAAACTGTTAAATAAGTGATATAAACAAATTTTTACTACGTTAATAAATAAATAAATAAAATAAGAAACAAAAAAATAAAAACAAGCAATATAATTTGACCTAAATAGATAAACAAACGACTTCCGGTGAAATAACCGCCATAACAGAATACCCACAATGCACCACTAACCCGTATATATATAAATAGCCGAGAAAAAATAACAGCATATGTGGCCTGACGATTGCATATAGCATGAAACAGACTGTCGCCTCTAAGTGTTGACTTCTATGTTCACTTTTATATTTGTATATATATATATATATATATATATATATATATATATATATATATATATAGTTTTAAGGTGTGCTAAATTTATAGGATAAAATGCTCAATATCAGAGATAGAGCGTATGTAAATATGAATATAAAAGTGAACATTGAAGTTAACCCTTGAGGCGACAGGCTGTTTCATGCTGGATGCAATCGACTGCGTCCAGCATGAAACAGCCAGTCGCCTCTGAGTGTTTACTTCAATGTTCACTTTATATATATATATATATATATATATATATATATATATTAGTCATGAATTATTCATACATAAAACAAATACAAAGGTTAATGATTAAATGACGAGAAATCCATCTTCGCGAACCATTCAATAATATACAAAAACCCCGAATCTCTTTATGAATGAAAAGATCCTGTTTTATAAATTTCCGTCGCATTAGATCTTTTTATTTTACAAGCTTTTGTCTCTTCCTACAGACATCGTCAGGTATGAAATATTGTGTTCTTGTTTATAGTAATTTCAGTAATAAGTAGACAAACGAAAACAAGGTGGTAATCCGAAAAATGCTATGAGAAATGTGTGTTATATTTTTGGAACGTGCAGTCGCAACGCTGAGTTTGAATTCAAATTTTAAGGTTAAATTTCTGCGTTCATGTACAAATATAGTGATAGAGAATTCTTTTTTACTGGTAAATTTTCCGTCAAAGTGGCATGAACTATATTGTTCAATAATTACAGTAATGTCGCACTTATTATCCAAAAGTTGCACTTGGATCAGTTATTTTAATTTCAATAAAGGTGCAATCAATTTACAAATTATATATATATATATATATATATATATATATATATATATATATATATATATATATATATAATAAAAAGGCTTAAACACTAATATTCCATGGTCATAATTTATTCCATTGGAATCGTAAATACGATCCAATTCATCAGACATATTTATGATTCCAATGGAATAAATTATGACCATGGAATATTAGTGTTTAAGCCTTTTTATTATATCCTTACTCTGTCCTGGACATTGAGTTCTACCTGGATTTTATCCTCTCGGAAAAATTTTTATTCTAAAATATACATGTGTATATATGCACCTGTGGATTTTGCATATATATGTATATTTACCACTAATATTATCTATCTATCTATCTATCTATCTATCTATATATATATATATATATATATATATATATATATATATATATAGTGGACAAAACTTTGCTGAGCTGTCAGTTCAAGAGAAGGACGCCTTGTAATTAAAAATATAAAATAAATAAATAACACGTTATCAAAGATCTTTCTCTCTTTTTTGTACTTTGTGTATTCATCCATTTTCAAATTCTGCTTTATTTCCTATTCAAGTGAGAGTTCTTTTTAACAACCTGCATTAAACATAGAAATATCGTGAAGAAAGATATAATAACGATAATAAAGAAAAAACATTAAAATATTATATCTTACTGGGGACGTAATGAGAACTTACGGAGGGCGTAAAGTGACATATTTTTTTGTTTTGTTAAACAAATGTGAGTTATTTTTGTTAATATTTATGTTCCTATTATTCATCTAACAATCTCTTGAACCGTGAACAAAATAGAGACACTAACTACTATATATCTGACTGCGATTTTCTTTCTCATTTGATCTGATATATGTGAAAATATATGCCCGTATGTCTGTGTGTGTATATATATATATATATATATATACGTTAAAATAATAATTTTTATTTTTAAAAAACAGTGCTCGATACAAAACAAA
>OZ010609.1:52493038-52578038 GCA_963932145.1 Acanthosepion lycidas | reverse complement strand
TATTTAGTCCTAAAAATCAACTAGCACAGATAGTATCTATGTCAATTTCGAAAACAACTGCCACGTGCATATTATACAGCTACGTACAAAAGAACAAAATAAACATGGCGGATTTTGCAATGAAATTACAATTCTCATCTATGAACGGCAGGACAAAATACTGGAAAAGAACTTGTCCTTTGTCAATCTCTGTTACAATATATGCAACCCTTAGGTGGAGCAAATGGAACAGATTCGCAGTGATTTTCCTGAGCAACCCAGGAATAGGAAGGTTATATGTCACCCTACCTTTCAGAAAATAAGAACGTCTACACAAATGTCATCGAACCAATCTTCAGAAACACCAACATAAAGAGTTCGAAACTCAAAAAGATATCACCTTAAGAAGGCCGGAGCGTACAACGGCCGAAACGTTGCGAATATGACAATAAGCTTAGATCAACTGTCCAATCAATGCAAATAGTGTAAATAGTTACAAAACCTCATCTCAGAAATATACAAATAGTCAAGCGTGTTCTTTTTGAGACGATAAACTATCTTCGAGAGGAGGGCCTCTGATCAGAAGTTTTTGACGAGCGTGAAACCACCTCTTAATTGCTGATGTTCACGGGGTGGCAGCGCATGTTAGGGTCACAAACATGGGCAAATAGTTAACCCCCAAATTGGATCGAAGCATTGTGAAAGTGTAAAAATAGGTTTTAATAACATCCATCAATTTTCTGAGGCAAAATTATTACCAGCAATAGATTTTTGAAAAAAAATATATTACCAGCAATAAAAATCTCCTCGGCATTAAAATAATCTATTGAGGTTGATGTGCCGCAAAACAAAACAAAAAAAAATAAATAAATAAATAAATTACAAAACGTTAATTATTTTAAGACATTTTTATGTTCATACATATTTTTAAAAACAATTGTCGGACTTTGTCGATTTCATAACATGTGACGTCATTTATTTACATCGAGCAGATATGAATGTACGAGAGAAAATCATGGAAGATTGTAGTTTAAAAACATTAAAATCAACCTTGCTAACCGAAACGCTCCTCTGTGGCTAAATCGGTAAAAGCACGTCAGGCTAAATGACGGTTCCGTATAGGATACAGGTTCGATTCCTGTCGGAAGACGCACATTTGCTATGAAAATTTCTCATACATTCAGGCCGGTAAATGCTGTTTATTATAAACAGAGCATTTACTTAAATATTTGTATCTATAAAAAGAATGTATAAACATAAAAAATGTCTTAAAATAATTGTCGGACTTTGTCCATTTCATTATATATATATATATATATATATATATATATATATATATGTGTGTGTGTGTGTGTGTGTGAAAATATATGGAAATAGGAAAGAACTGGTTAAGTAAATAATCCAAAGTTCTTTAGTATTTTTGTTATTATTTTTAAAAAATAGTGCTCGATACAAAAGTAGAGCATTAATATAATTATTTATTTAAAAATATGATTCCAACACGCTACATAAGAGTTCTCATGTTTCAAAACAAGAGCCGAAAACTTCAATATAATTATTTGAATTAAATTGAATTAAAGTAAGCTCTGTTCCATCTTCAAGCGAAATTATTATTATTATTAAAACACGTAAATTACGTAAATTTCAGAAATAAGTTATTCCAAAAAAAAAAAAAAAAATTCGCATAATGAAAAGGCACGTATACTTTCTTAATATCTATATATAGAACAAGTTGCAAATTAAAAATAATAATAATGTTTTTTTATGAAAGTGTTTATTTACTTATATATATATTTGATATTTCAGATCGACCTCAATCTTTCTTTAGAAATAACTGTTTGAGTACAAGTAGCGTCCGTCCCGAGATGCGGACGTCACGTAATATGGAACGCCACTGTGTTCGAATATTCTTAGCATAATTGTAATAATATTTTAGATGTTGTTTAAAAAAATAAAAAAATAAATAAAATACAAATTTAACTATATCTAAAAAAATGTTTGAAATATTAATAAAGATTTAAAATACCCAAGTCTTTATTTAACCCTAGTTTATATGTATTTAATTTTAAAATCCAGTATTTTTCTTTTTTCTGCGTGTGTATGTGGAACTGAAATCAGAATCTATCAATAATCATTTACAGTTTTCTAATGAGTGTCCTGATTGTTTAAGGTGTTCAGCTATGGGGGAAGAAGGATTGTTTCGACGTATGGTTTGTTTATGATTGTTGAAGCGAAATCTAAAATTATTTCCAGTTTCACCAATATATCCACTATTGGGACATATAGTGCAGAATAAATAGTAGATTATGTTATGGCTATCATAGGTGAGGTGAGGTGGGTGTATCTTGATATTGGTGTTGGGTACAGAAAATACATTATCTAACATATATTTATCGTTCAGGCTTTCTTTTCTTGAGTTGGAAACAGAGATAAGAGCAAGTCAACAGATTAAAATAATTCATTCAGAACAATGAGCGCGTGACAATTGATTCCATATTTCGTAGCCGTTTCCTTTTTATTATTATTAGTCCGTGACTTTTCCTTGTCCAACAGTTTTATATCAAGTAATTTCACCTTTTAATGATTCTCTCAAATCCTAATCGAACGCAATGGGAGATAGTGTGTATGGCGGTTATAAATAACTTTTTAAACCGACCATGAAATTTTCCACTCGTTTGGACGATGGGGAAATTGAATCAGTCGCTGAATAGAAAAATAAAGTGGCCTGAAATTTATCTTTAATTTCTTATGTCTAATAAAGATATAAGACTCCCTTCTTTTGAATTACTTTACCTGAAATATGTCTTCGTCTGTCTGGAAATAATATTTCGCGGAAATGATTTATTAGGTGCCAGCCTTTAAGTGATTCTTTCACGCAAATAAACTATATATTTTCAAGCTTTATATGTCTCCTATATCGGCATCACAGACACGCGCGGGCACGCACACACCCACAGACATATATCTACATACACTAGCAGCATGGCCCGGCATTGCCCGTGCTTGATTCAAAAATCTTACGACTCGTACAGCAATCGCTATCATTTGACTTAAAATATCTTTGCCCTTCCTTGCCTTTAAATGAGTGCCATTTTCCGTGCCGATGTTGCTACATGCCTTACTTCTTGCCTATCTCACACTGCGAATTTTTTCTAAGCTCTATACTAAACATTAAATCTGTTACGAAAAAAAAAACTAAACAAAATGGACACAAAACGATCAGATTTAAAAAAGGACTCGTAACTGGAAAAACCCAATGAAAAAAGAATGTTAACAACAAATACTTTTTCACACCCAAACCCAGTTCTGCAGAATCAGAATCAACGTTGAGATTAAGCAAGCGAATGAGCCAATGAGTAAAGTGACATGCATATTTAATTTTTTCCTATATGTGACGAATGCAGCTATCGATTTTTTTTTGCATGCTAGCATGCTAGTTAAAATTCGTGACAGTCAGCTGTTGGCTCTCACGTTGGCCAATAGAATCTTCCTGCCTATTCGTGGCAGCCAGCTATAGGCTCTCGCTCTGGCCAGTACAAAATTGCTGCAAACTACATGAAAACTGCCGTAGAAGCATTAAAAAAATCGATTATTTCCACTATCGATGGGAGTTGGGAAATGCAATGTCGGTCTTGACCTTCCCCATTGACTTGGAGCATGTGCATGTAAATTTTGGTACACAATACGCCGAAAATTTTCGGCAGTGCATTCGTTACACACACACACACACACACACGCGCACACACATCCTGCCTTTTATAGATAGAGATCTAAATATAGTCACGATGGAGTAATGTATAGCGGCTCGGACTGAGAGATGAGTTGGAATTCCAGTAAAATACATGATATTCATTTGGGAAAGGTATGAATCCTCTTCCACTTCCCCCAGGTATAAGTAAATATCAAGACAGATTAGGTTCTATAGCCTAGGATGGCAACGTTTCTAGAAAGAACCTGTGATTTCAAAACAGGAGGAGGGTCGTTTGGGGAACTTCGTGTCACTCGATACCAAGTCTCTGTAGTCGGCACTTCAAAAAGTGTGGTTGGTTCCGCACAAAATCTTCAGCACGATAATCAAATCCTATTTGGTTGTCGGTTCCAAGGAACTGAATAGCCTGACCTTCATACCTCGGAGGCTGAGCTATAGCGGTGAACGCGGTCCGGCAGGGAGTTCGCGCTCCCTTCCCCAGTCTAGCCGTGCTTAGGATCCCTCGTAGGAGTGAGTCACTGGCTCGTGTCGCTCTTCGACGGGAGAGTCTACGATATATATATATATATATATATATATATATATATATATATATATATATATATATATATATATGAATGACAATAGGAAAATTGTAGTTATAGATGACGCGTTTCGTTCGACATTGGACGAAACGCGTCAGCAATAACTACGGTTTTCCTATTGTCATTTATATTTATAAATATTGTCTTTTGTACAGGTTAACTCTGAGAAATTTTCATGTATATATATGTATATATATATATATTAAATATACAGTACAATTAAACGTAGAGCTGGCAACATTATTTTTGTACAAAAAACGTATAGCTGGTAACATTATTGTTTCAAAACGGTACAGCTGGCAATATTATTTTTTCCAAAAAAAAAACCGCACAGCCGGCAACATTGTTGCTTCCAAAAAAACGTATAGGTGGCAACATTATTTGTTTCAAAAACGTATAGCTGGCAACATTATTGTTTCAAAAACGTTCAGCTCGCAACATTATTTTTTCCAAAAAAACGTATAGCTGGCAACATTATTTTTTCTAAAAAAAACGTGTAGCTGGTAACATTATTTTTGCTAAAAAAAAAAACGTATAGCTGGCAACATTATTTTTCTGAAAACACCATCTGAGGTCTTCCTTGCTGTTGGACGTAGTTTATCGTCATACCCAGGACGCTGATGTAGTTTATCTTCATATCCAGGACGCGGGTGTAGTTTAACGTCATACCCAGGAGCGGATGTAGTGTGTGTGTGTGTGTTTGTATGTTTGTGTGTGTATGTATGTATGTATGTATGTATGTGTGTATTTGAAAAATTTCAAATATAACTAAAATAAATCTGTAAAATAACAATAAAAATAAAGGCAAAAAAAAAAACTTATCTTTCATCCTCTGGCTTAAGATTTTATTTTGCAACGAGTATTTTTTTTTAGTTAGCATTTTATGCTTTATTTAGCCTTTTATTTTTATTGAACGTATTTGTAATTAAAATGTAAGGTTTTCAATATTTTTAAATTTAAGTTTGGCTCATTCATTGAAATCAACAGAAAAGTCAAGATAAAGTATGGAACATGCGAAATGACAATAATTTAATATAGAATAAACAACAACGGCAGCATTATTTACTTCCTATTCGTTTATCAGTAGAAAATACAAGCATAATAAACTCATCCGCATGTAAAAAAAAGATTTAAAAAATGGAAGCCTTACTAATAATAAAAAAGGAAAAGCCAACAGTTAATAATATTAACTATTATACGGCCCCAATGTGCTAACTGTGAGTGGAAAATTGTTTTAACTTAGAGAAGGTTACTGACTTGAATAATCACACGTAGGTTGGTAATGAATGATAAAACTTAGCACAAGAACAACATATATAAGATTTGCCAGCGGCATGAAGAAGTAGTCAAGTGAATTCCACAAGGAATCTCCAGCTGCATGTTATCTAGCAACCGCCCCACGCGGTCAGATATCGCACAAGGCAAAATTTAATTGAGGTATCCGAGCCCGTAGGCTCGCCTAAAAATTCCCCATGGGCACCGAATAAAACAGGGTCAGGTAGCTGTTTCCTGAGACAAGATTCTGCCCTTTGACTTGGCTTCTTCGTGGGATGCTTTCTGCACAGCTGGTCAAACTCTGACTGCAGGATATCTACCAACCACCCCCCGCGGTCAGATGTGGCACAAGGCCAAATTTAATATAGGCTATCGGCGCCCGTAGGCTCGGCCCAAAATTCCCAGTAGATCTCGCGTAAGACGGAGTCGGGTAGCCGTTTCCCGAGACGAGATTCTGCCCTTTGACGTAGCTTCTTTTTGGGATCCACGCGGTCAGATATGGCAGACGGCCGAATTTAATGTTGGGTATCCGCGCCCGTAGGCTCGGCCAAAGTTTCCCCGTAGACCCCATATAAAACGTCAATATTTACTAGAACCTATCTATGAATTTGAATGAGAAACACGGGTGATTTGGTACAATATAAATTACATTTAATTAAATCAACTATTAACTCACAATGACAAAATTACTCACTAAATTATATGACAATTCAAAAGTATATTAATATCCGAACAAAATTAACTGACTTACTGATTGAATTGGTCGAATAACTCTGGAAAAGAGTCGCTTTTATATATATTAGTTGTCCCTCTAGAATATTCTATAGAAAACAGGAACTCTCGAGAAAATGCTAGAATGTTATTATATTTTTAGATGAATTTACTAATATTAAAATGGGTTATATGAATAAGACTGAGGAACACGTATTTTATTGAATGGTATCTGCTGCTAAGTTCTAGGGAATTTGGGAATTCTCTGAATTCGACTTTCAAATCGGTTTGGCTGTATCACGTCCTGATTCTTGCCAGCAGACATTTTCCATATTGTTCAAATTAGGACTAAAAAATTAAGTCTTTTGTTGTATTTTGTTTTTATGAATACAAGCAGTTCAACGAACAGTAAAATTGCTTTATTATGATGGAGAAGAAAAGAGATGAATCTTTCACTGTAACCAAATCTTTCTTTTACAAGACTTTCTAAGCTTGTTTATGACAGTTCTCTGCTCAATCACCAAAAGCAATCAGCCATTATGTGGGAATCGCAGCGGCCTTGGTACCGTTCTGCTATAACTTTGATATCTTGGTGGGATCTCTTGCCTTGTTGGTACTTACATCCCCTAAATTACTTAGAAATTGGTCAAGATAGTTATTCAAAAGAAAAAAAAATCATTTTTACGCTCATATTGAAACGTAACTCTATAGTTTCTTACAATGTTTTTTACGATTTCTTCATAGTTATATGCACTATACGTACATAAAAGGTTTTCTGTCAAGTGCACAGATCTTTTTTTCGGGTACATTCTTCTTATTAGGAAAATTGCGGTCATTAATTAATGTTCTTATATGTGGATGGTCTAAAAATTCCTGCCTTAGTATAAATATGATATTACCAAATAGGTACTTACAATCTATGAATTTAAATGAGAACCACGGATGATTTGGTACAATAAAAACTTACATTAAAAAACTATATATATATATATATATATGTATCAATATAAACTATATATATATATATATATGTATCAATATAAACTATATATATATATATATATATATATATATGTATCAATATAAACTATATATATATATGTATCAATATAAACTATATATATATATGTATCAATATAAACTATATATATATATATATATATATATGTATCAATATAAACTATATATATATATGTATCAATATAAACTATATATATATATATATATATATATGTATCAATATAAACTATATATATATATGTATCAATATAAACTATATATATATATATATATAATGTATCAATATAAACTATATATATATATGTATCAATATAAACTATATATATATATATATATATATATATATATATATGTATCAATATAAACTATATATATATGTATCAATATAAACTATATATATATATATATATATATATGTATAAATATAAACTATATATATATATGTATCAATATAAACTATATATATATATATATATCAATATAAACTATATATATATGTATGTATCAATATAAACTATATATATATATATATATGCATCAATATAAACTATATATATATATGTATCAATATAAACTATATATATATATATGTATCAATATAAACTATATATATATATGTATCAATATAAACTATATATATATACATATATATATGTATCAATATAAACTATATATATATATATATACATATATGTATCAATATAAACTATATATATATATATCAATATAAACTTAAATTAAATCAACTATTATCTCACAATGACAAAATTACTCACTAAATTATATGACAATTAAAAATTATAGTAATATTCGAACTTAATTAACTGACTTACTCATTGAATTGGCCGAATAACTCTAGAAAAGAGTCGCTTTTATATATATTAGTTGTTCCTCTAGAATATTCTACAGAAAACAGAAACTCTCGAGAAAATTTCTAGAATGTTATCATATTTTTAGATGAATTTACTAATATTAAAATGGTTTAAAATGACAAAATTAAAAATATTTTTAGGATATTATATATAAAAGTATACGAAAATGCCACAGCTACAAATACATAGGTAAAAAACGAAGTTGCAAAATGCGTAACTGCACAAAGTCTTAGCGAATATTGAGAAAAAAACCTTTTATGAATACGACGAAAGTGGAGCAGTGTTGAGCAACGCACGCAAATTACATAAAACTATCTATCAAATCTAATTAAATAGAGAA
Organism: Acanthosepion lycidas; assembly: GCA_963932145.1. NCBI lineage: Eukaryota > Metazoa > Mollusca > Cephalopoda > Sepiida > Sepiidae > Acanthosepion > Acanthosepion lycidas. The sequence continues at coordinate 52,569,548 of OZ010609.1, read as the reverse complement.
AAAATTGAAATTTCTTCGCCAGTGTTATTAATGTGTATTAATTTATATGTTTCTGTTGTTTATATTTTCTGTCCCTTATGCAATGAAAAGAGAGGCAAATAAACTTAGGTTAGTATATACATGAGTGATTACTTACATTAGTGGATTTAATAATTTATTAAAATAAAACATTTAGACTAAATTGAACCGTTTAATTACTCTTTAGCCTACGTTTGCAGTCTTATTTGTTCAAGCTTTTCATGTGAGGCACTCTGATACCTTTGTCTAGTAAGTGATCGTTTTGCTTCAACTTGATCTTGAATGGGGCTTTGTGGTCGACTTTTTTTGTCGTTCTGTTCCTAATTATTTTCTTCTAAGAGACATTTCCATTCTACCCTTATTTAAGCATTAACACATTTTAATATGAAAAGATATTGAGCAAAAAGGGGTTTATATAATACCAGGAGTAATCAAAGAAATCATAGATACCATTGAACGTCTAATGAATATAAAGGGAACAGTTTAATTAAACATTTCATTGAACTCTATTTTAGTCGTAAATTGTTTCTATCGGCTTTATTGACTCTCAATACAGTGTTTCAAGACTTGTTTAATTGCATCTCACTGTCAGATATAAGTAAAAATAATCGTCATCTTTAGCTGCACGTGTAGGTTAATAAGAATTAGCTAAGAAAAGAAATAATCTACAAGACACTTACGAAAAACGTCCAATCCCGGAATCTAGGTACTGATTTTTGACCCACCCTTTACTGTATTCGACTGAAAAGTTCATAGGCTGACCAACATAATTTCAGGGAATGTGTTAAAATGTGGTTTATTTTTCAACATAGTCCCTCTTGCAGTCCATGCATTTCTTCAATCTGTGATGAAGTGCCAGGATCCTTTTGGTGAAGAAGCTGTTATCATAAGTTAGGATGATTGTCTCCGTTGGAAGTTGCATAATTAAAAGAAAAAAAAACTTGAGATTCCAACGAATGATTTCTTTTATGGAAATATTTCGACTAGCAGTTGCCAATCTTAGTCACTCGTTAATAAGATAGATGCAGAACAACTCCATCCTGTCTGTAACTCTCTGCTCCAAACAAAAATATGATACGAAAAAAAAATGATAATTTGTAGAGTAAAAAACTAAATTCCTTTTTTTTTACGCCTAAACTTGCTCTTACTTTGTAAACGTCATCAACTCGGGTTTTTCTCCCTTAATTTGAATTCTTAAGGGTGTCTAGTTTCTTTGCGCTGTTTTACTCAAATTAAGGAGTGGTGAATCTTGGCAAATGCTAGTCGAAATCTGTCTATTTTTCTAAGATGAGGTATTATATACACTATTTACACTATTCGGACTATTGTCCTCATCTTTGTCGCCATATTTATTACAACGTTTCGGCCCTTCAGTATCTCTATATTTCTGAGATGAGGTATTATGTACACTATTTACACTATTCGGACTATTGTCCTCATCTTTGTCGCCATATTTATTACGTTTCGGCCCTTCAGTATCTGTCTATATTTCAGAGATTAGGTATTATGTACACTATTTACACTATTCGGACTATTGTCCCCATCTTTGTTGTCATATTTATTACAACGTTTCGGCCGTTGTACGCTCCGTCCTTCTTCAGGTGGTTGGAATGTCGAACTGAGACCTTTATTTCGGTCACTGGCTAGACTGTTCTAGTTCCACGTGCGGTATTTACTGTATGGCAATTATCAGTTATTTTATTGTAATACATATGGCGACAAAGATGAGGAAAATAGTCCAAATAATGTAAATAGGTAATAGAAATATTTCTGTAAAGTAAATCATTCGTTGTAATTACAAGTTTTTTTTTCCTTTTAATTATGCTGTTATCCTGTTGGTAAAAAAAAGCCGGATCAACGCTGGGTGAACCGACATGCACCTACTAATCGTGCAATACTCTTCTGTTGTATGTACTGTTTAATATACGATATACTTTCAACACTTGTTTTGTTATTTTTTTAACTATTTACTTGGTCACAACATAGATGGAGATAAATGTTTTATTATAAAAAAAAACTGCTGCTCAAGCCATATTCACTGATCAGTCCTCGTATATCTATCTATCTATTTTTATACATGCTTTTTTATAGATACAAATATTTAAGTAAATGCACTGTTTATAATAAACAGTATTAAACAACATTTACCGGCCTGAAGGTCCGAGAGATTTTCACAGAAAATATTCGTCCTCCGAGAGGATTCGAACCTGTATCCTATACGGAACCGTCATTTACCTTGACGTGCCTTTCCCGGTAAATATTGTTTTCTTTCTGTTTATTATAAACAGAGATTTACTTAAATAGTTGTATCTATAAAAAGAATGTATAAACATAAAAATGTTTTAAAAATAATTGTCGGACTTTGTCCATTTCAGAGTGTATATATATATATATATATATATATATATATTAAAGAAAAACAGAACATTTTAAGGTTCTATTATAATAATTTATTTCAACAGAGCCCTTTGAAGGGACGCTGGGTCATCATATAACACTTCCAAAAAATGAAACGAAAGATGAAATGAAAATTCACACTTTTGTCGGGTAATATTAAGTTTATGTAATTTAACAGAGAGGGTAGCGAGGAGTGGTGTGAGAGACATGGTCAACTTTAGAGAGGGTTTATTTTAATATTTCTTTCAAACATACTCATTATTGGGGGAGGAGGGACCAGACCATGACCTATTTAAACGGTTGTTAACTCATATATATATATATATATATATATATATATATATATATATATGAGTATCTTCCTTGCCAAGAAGACCTACTGGTATTCAAGTTCACTGCTAACATCCAATTGAAGTCATATATACCTCTCATTGTTAAAGATGCTGGAAAATCTTGGTGTCTTTGTATCTCTCCAGAAAGTTCCTGTTTCCTTCTGCCATGTTTTAAGTTTAAAGAGTCTGACTAGACAAAATGGAGCATTGCGATTGGAGATCCACAGTCATCGTTTCTCAGCATTGATAGATTTCATAGTCATTTACACGACATTCTAGAAAATGTAATGTTTTCCAAATTGCAGCTTCTTTCCCACAGACGAAACATGGCAAGCTACTTAAACACCCGTTCCCGTAAGATCACCTAAGTTAAGCAATATGAAGTCTGGTCAGCACCTAGATGTGTGACCGCTTGAAAATATCACGTGCTTTAAGCTTAGATGTGCGGGTTGTATAATGGATAATGGCTCTAAGTGTTCTAATTCCCGTTTGGTTCGTTATATTTACTGACGCGCAAAATAACCTTTGAATATGTATGAACCCACCTCTTCCACCCACCAGCTATTGATTAAGTAGTAAAACTTTCACCAATAAACTATGGTTTTCTTAAAAAAGAAGAGAAAATCTTAAAATATTTTCTGGCTATAAATTACCCACAGACGTAGAAAACGAATCAATCACTGAATAAATCTGTCGCTATTTTCATGGCAAACGTTCAAACCAGCCCCAGGCTTTAATTTTAACACTTCTGTTGCCTTGCTCCCTGTCTGTTTTTCCTTTCTTCAATCCCCCTACACCGACTCTTTTCTCTCATTTTCCTTCTCCGTATCCCCACCCCCTGCATGCTAGTGGCACACCTGCCTTGCTTAGGATGAAATGCTTAACAAAAATCAAACCTTTACAGAGAGGATCACTCAAGGATTCGAATCACTCTCGCTCCCTCCGTATTCAAATTGTAAAGAGATGGTTACGCTTAGAGATCTATTGCTATGTGGAAGCAACTCCCACATGGGTGTTTCCCCAAAGACTGGAATCTTTGCATATTCATGTAAAATATCAATTGTTATTTATTTTCCATATCCTCATAATCATTAATTACTACTCCTATTTTTATATTCGTATTACAACACTCATTCAGTGAACTCTACCCTAAGGTGCTCTTAAGCCTTGTTTTCGGTGCCGTTTAGTATAAAGAGTAATTGAAATGTCTGATTAAATGCGTCCACCCTGAAGAAACGAGTACGTATATTTATATCATGAAGACTCCGGAATTATAAGCAATTTATTCATCAAATAACATGATTCAAATTCTGCATCTTATATTTTAAGTAGTTTAGTACTCTTTTCTCCACGGCAGCGCACAAGAGGTAGGGGTAAAACGTCCGTACTGCATTCAATTCATGCGCGGTGTTGAATATTTTCGAAATTTTCAAAACCCCAATTTATATATATTTGCCAGTGTATACAAAGTGATTTCATTTTTGTATATATTTGACAATACATGCACGCACGTGCAGACACACACACACACAGGCACACACACACACACATATACATATATATATATATATATATATATATATATATATATAATTGTAATTTTTCAGAAGAATTGTCTTTTTGTGAACAATGTGGCAGAGATTTACATTTCTTCTCAGATCATTTATCATAGATAAATTACAGCATCTTGACACATAGAGTTTTTATAATAAGAGAGTGAAACGGAGATAATTATATATATATATATATATATATATATATATATATATATATATATATTACAAACTCGTTACTAATCTCGAATAATTACACCAGTCCGTCGTAAGGTTATTTTCTTATTCTTAACTTCATTGCTATTTTTCTTTCTCGCCAATATCTTTCCTCGATTAGTTTTCACGAATTTCGTATGACAGGTCAAAAGATTAAGTAGGACATTTTGTGAGGCCAAGTTTAGGCGGGCATTTTTCCCGCCATTTTCTCTTTTTTGTCATTTCTTTGTTTGTTTTTTCTTTCTTTTTGGTTCCAAGATGAAAGGTTTTCTTTCACTCGCCTTTGAAATCTAACGTTTTGTAACAAATAACGTCTTTCCAGTGGATCGAAAACAATTATTCGTGTATGCTGAAATACTACATCTATCGAAGCCAAAACAACCATGAAAGAGAATAAATAAACGACTATTAATGAATATTAACGATGCTTGCATTACGATTTTTCTTCGGCGTTGGATGAAGTGAATAGCGGTTGGCATTGATTGAGTGCTCAATTCGAATTATTTGATCAGCGTTATTGGTACGATGGAGTTTAGGGTGTGGTCAATATATACGCGTTGCAACTACCCAGAGATTACTTATATTCTGAAATCAAAAAAAAAAAAAAAAAGAAAAAAGGAAAACAATCAAATACATCTTGTAAACTGAGTCCCAATTCCTCCAGGGATTTTATATCCGGTGAAGAACAACTCGAAATTATTATTAGGTTGGTGCAAAAATAATGACGTAGTAATGTCGTTTTTTGACATATTTTTTAACGTCAAAAAACGACATTATTACGTCATTATTTTTGCACCAATCTAATATTTAGAATACGTTTGCTTTCCCTCCCCACACTACCTTACACTTACATAACATTTGGTTTTCTTCTTTTTTTGTCTACATTTACGATGCACTTGCTTTCCTCTTCTTTTCTTTTATTCTGGTCACCCTTCTCCTTCTTTTCCTCCTTCTTCTTCTTCCTTCACCATAACGCCTCTTTTCTATTAGGTTGGTGCAAAAATAATGACGTAATAATGTCGTTTTTTTGACGTATTTTTAACGTAAAAAACGACATTATTACGTCATTATTTTTGCACTAACCTAATACATACAATTAAAAAAAAATGCTGATCAATGTAAATGGCGCATCCACTCGGATTCAAGGATGCCAGTCTACTAGGGCTAGCTAATCCCTGTTGCAGACGCCTGATCAGATATATTTGTGTTTGTTCAACGCCCACAGTTCCTACCTTTGGTTTATACTGCAAGCCTTTCTCGCGCGATAAACAGTCTGAACATGGCTAGGACTCTCAAACCCTCGGTCACGCTGACTTGTGACTTCGTTCCAGCACAACCACTATCGGCTCCCAAGTGTTCCGTCTGCCCAGATTCACTCACAAATCTTGGGTCAACCCGTGGTATGTCTTTCAGGTACTTTCCAAAGGTGCCGCACCCTGGGACCACCTTCTCCAGACGGATAAAGTCAAGAAGTCACATTCCTGAGACGGATAAAGTCAAGAAGTCACATTCCTGACAAATCGACCGTGGCGAGATTCGGACCCGGGTCTTATGAACAGAAAGCGAATGTTCTAACTACTCGGGTGATCAGTATACAATTTATAAATAACATTAACCTCAGGAGGAAGCGAATATAGTTATGACAGCCATATTGGCTCTGGATAATTAGTGGCGCATTGATGACAATGCATATTTGGAAGTGTGTGTGTGGTGTCAAGTAGAGGTTATGTTTGTTAATTTTTGGCATGTTGAAATATAATTTTTACTAGACATTCACCACCCCTCACATACACTTACGACTATACATTATCATCTGAATCCCGCACAGATAAAGTAGAATTATTATACACTTAAATACATAAAGCAATATTTGCCGATTATCTGGTCAGCTTAGAATACGTTAACGCCACAAACGTTAGTTTAAAAGAGCCAAGTGCACGTGATACATGATTGACCAATGAAATTCGAACAACATAAAAATTAAAATATCAGAATCTCTCTTCTCCTTCTCCATATCTCAGTCGCTTGTTAAATCGATAAACAATTTGCATTTGTTCTATATCTTATCATTCATTGAACTATAGTCATTACCAACTCATTTTTTAAAATACATCTATTGGATGCTTTAGTACACGTCATCAGTGATGTTTCTAGCTGAGGTTCATTAGGGGTTTCGGGTTTTTCAACATCATACCCCCTCTCCACGATGACCGAGCCGATACTGATCGGGTATCAACCTTCCGTTAGCTACAGTTTTTTTTCCATCTGCACACTAGCACTCCTCTTAGCAATTTATAGCCTACTGACAGATATACTTCCGGTTCTCCAGGAATGTGCACTCTCCCATAAAAAAGGAAGCAAACGTACACACAATTTCTATCTGGTCAGAAACAGGGGGGCGTGGTCGGCTTGAAGTGGTAAGCAATAATTTCTTTCGCTCACTGTGACATATACACATACATGTACACATACGAAAACGCGCTCAAGAATCATTTTCCATTTCCGTTTATGTTAATCTTTCACAAGAATAAAAAAAGTCCTCCTTCACTTTGTTCCATATATATATATATATATATATGATCGAAATAAAAGTATAAAACTTAATATTACGGGGCATATTAAAAACGGGCGAAGCAACCGGTTTCGCGCCTGTTCTTCAGGCTTCAACGGGAGATTTAATTTAAAATTAACACAGGAAGATGTACGATAAAAGCCTTCTTTGTGTAAACAACGTGAGTGTTTGTTGGGGCTCGCTGCCATTTGTCTTTAGTTCCTTTTGCTATTTATTTATTTTTTCTCCTTTCTTCCTTTTATTGTACATTTTTCTTTGTTAATTTTAAATTAAATCTCCCGTTGAAGCCTGAAGAGCGGGAGCGAAACCGGTTGCTGATTCATTCTATGTATGATTATTTCTTGATATATAAAATATATGCTGCCTAATATTATATGTTTATAAAAAAACACTTGATCCCGCAGTACAAAATTCCTGAGAAGAAAAAAACTACTAACACATATCACTATATTAATTGAACGATATACTTAGTTCATGTCATGTTAACTGAAAAACACTTGTAAAAAAAGAATTCGTGGATTTGCATATTACAAAATTCATGTAAAAATTTCTCACTTGAATTTTTGAACTTTAGCATTGCGACTTGCACGTTCCAAGATTGTACAACCGTCAATAAATAGCACACTCTTAAAAAACATCTTTCGGTCTACAAACAATTATTTTGTCTTCAAGTTTTAACTTTAAAGGAAAACAATTACAACCTGATGATGGAGGCATGGCTCTTCAAAAGTACTTGGTTAACTTTAAAAAATATGCACTAGATAAATCTGAGAACAGTTTTATAAATGAGGATCACATGATTCAATGTATTAACAGTATTTTAATGCATACATTATGTTCTACTAGCGAAGTGATTTCGCCATTAATCGCATTAATATTGCTAATTGATTCAATATATGATTATTATATATATATATATATATATATATATATATATATATATATGGTGTTTGCCAACTCGTATCCGAGTATGGCCATTATTACATATCTTTGTGGAGAATATCTACTGATGTGCTGAACGAATGTGGCTCTTTAGCCGAGGAAGAGACCGACAATCTCTGACAAAAACAGGACACATAAGACGTGCAACAGCGGATGTTACATTATCAAAGTGAGTACATGTGTGATTACAGCTATTCTTTATGCTTGCGAGACATGGGTGGTTTACCGCAGACAAATAAAAAAAGGCTGGAGGGATTCAACCAGTACTGTTTACGTCGTATCCTTGGTATTACCTGGCAAATATTTCTTAGTGATGTAGACGTGCTAGAGTGGAGCGGCTGTGATAGTAATGAGTCCTTTGTACTAAAACATCAACTTTGTTGGACGGGCCACCTCGTCTGAATGAATTACAGCCGTATTGCAAAGCAATTGTTTTATTGTGAGATGCGAACAGGGAAAAGAAATGGAGTCAAATCTAAGGTGCTCTTTAAGGACTGCATCAAGGATGCGCTGAAGAAATGCAACGTTCCATGTCAGCACTGGGAAGAATGTGCATCTGATCGCAATAATTGTAATGATGTTGCTCAGAGTGGATGTGTGACTGTGAGGAGGAGAAGAGGAGGCACGCAAGCCTTAAAAGAGATGTGCGTAAACGCGAACCTGTTGAACTTCCTGAAGACACCCACATGCAGCTCGATTTGGCATGAACAGATTTTATATATATATATATATACCGGTATAAGATAAGTACAAAAGAAGTATGATTCCAATGCCTGTAGCATTTCATTTTAAAAAGTGGGCGCAAAATAGAGTAGAGTTTTATGTTATTCATTTATAAGAGATTAATACCGAAACATGTTAAAATCTCTACACAAGAACTTACATGTTTTGGCACAAAAGAGTGTCACCCACACCCCTAAAGAAAAGACGAGAAAACACAAGACCAGAATTAAAATGACTTTTGGGGTCTTACCCCGATTAAACAATCAAATTTTAGGCCTACGCTAATTTCATAATTAACCTCTCTCAAAACATAAAATAAAGTAATGCCGTACGCCAAAGGCTTAGTGGTAGAATCCCCGACTGACGCCAATTCAATCGGGTTTCGATCCTAACTATAGGCAACCGGACATCTAGCCACACTGATGAGCTGTGATGCAGTGGAACAGTCTGTCTCTGGATAACTATATATATATATATATATGTATATATGTAGTATTGAATTGTAAGAGTTTTAGGTGCAAAAATTGCTGGTACTCTTTAGCAGTTTACTGGTGGAAAGACAGTTTACGGTGGTAGTTTTTTGTCTTAAAGTGCTCGATATCAAAAGATAAGGATAGGGCATTAACAGAAGAGACTCTTGTCTGAGTGATGATATTTCAGTCATGCCGACTTCAAAGTTTCGTTGAGCACATTGTTGTAATGCCTTCACTCTTCAGGGCAATTGGCAAAGAAGCCATAACAACAATGCGCTCAGTCAGCATGACAAAAATAGCAGCACTTAGTTAAGTGACTAGTTTATCCCCAATATATATATATATATATATATATATATATATATATATATATATATAACATTATGTGGAGTTGGTACACATTGTCGTGTTTAATACCTGTTGTTTTGTTTACTCATGAAATTAGCATCTACCATCATATAGGTAGAAAATCTTATCAAATCGAAAGCTCATATCTGCAAAGCTTGATATCCGAAATGTAAACAGAGCAATTTCTGAAGAATAAAAGGCTTCGTTTTTATTCCGGCATTCAAAGGGAATTCCGGAAAAAATAATTTGAATGGAGAAGACGTGCTTTTATTTTAAAAAAAAAAAAAAAAAAAAAAAAAAAAAGAGGAAAATAAATACTTGCTCAACTTTGACAGTATTCGTGGCCGAGCATTAAAGCACCGTGAGTCAAACGGTTGTGTTCTCTACAAAAGGAGAACCATGTTCAATCCCTGCAAGAATAAAAGCGTTTATGAAGATTTCACGAATATGCAGGCCATAGGGCGCAATAGATACTGTTGTAAATAAGAAATGGGCCGTCAATTTTAAGTACGAATATTCAATGTTATAATGTTTGTATTACTACAAATATAGCATTAAAATACATCTATTAATTCTGTAGAAATGCATACATATATATATATATATATATATATATATATATATATATATATATATATATATATATATTAGGTTGGTGCAAAAATAATTTCGTTTTCTCGCATAGTAACATATGTTAGAAAACGAAATTATTTTTGCACCAACCTAATATATATATATATATATATATATATATATATATATATATATATATATATATATATATATATATATATATATATGTTTGGTCTGTCTATATTTCTGAGATGAGGTATTATGTAGTATTTACATTATGCGGACTATTGTCCTCATCTTTGTCGCCATATTTGTCACAACGTTTCGGCCGTTGTACGCTTCGGCCTTCTTCAAGTGGTTGGAATTTCGAATTGAACCCTTTATTTCGATCCCTGGGGTAGACTGTTCTAGTTCCACGTGCCATGTTTGATGGATGTCAGTTATCACTTATCTCCTGCTAATTTTCCCTCTGAAAGTTCTCCACTGCCTTAACCGGGTATTGAACTCACACTCTTTGGGTATGTCACTGGATCTAACCAATGCTTTTATCCACTGTGTCATGTGATCCAGTGACAAACGCAAAGAGTGTGAGTTCAATAACCGGCTAAGGCAGTGGAGAACTTTCAGAGGGAAATTAACAGGAGATAACTGACATCCATCAAACATGGCACGTGGAACTAGAACAGTCTACCCCAGGGATCGAAATAAAGGGTTCAGTTCAAAATTCCAACCACCTGAAGAAGGCCGGAGCGTACAACGGCCGAAACGTTGTGACAATGAGGACAATAGTCCGAATAATGTAAATAATGTACATAATACCTCATCTCAGAAATATAGACAGACTCTGAAATATGTATATTTCTAACAATGAGTAATTTTTTTTAATTATGTTTACAAATTCTTTAGAAATATTTTAAAGGGCCTCTGTTATGATTAAATCATTTTTTACATCATTTTGAACATATTATACAGTTCTTATTTTTGGGCTTAATACATGGCAATTTTAAAATAAAAAATCAAGGAATTAAATTAAGGAATTTATTTAATTATTTTTTATATATTAATGTACCGTTATGTATAATAAAATAATGGATATATAATTATAATAGACACATTTTTATGAAAATTCATTATTATTTATTATATATTCATTATTCATTATAATTCATTATATTATAACGGGAACATTTTAAAATGTCTACACTTGACGGTAAATTCATTTCGTTGATTTAATAGATTAATATTTTTAGGAAACTTAATTACGTATAGCTTTTCACGTAGACACAAGGGAGATGGGACATTTAAGGACTTACAAGGACTTATAGTAATTTGGCTACCGAGAGGTTAGGCACGTCAGCGTAAATGACGGTTCCGTATAGGATGCAGGTTCGAATCCTGTCCAAGGACGAATATTTTCTATGAAAATTTCTCGGGCATTCAGGCCGGTAAATGTTATTTAATACTGTTTATTATAAACAGAGCATTTACTTAAATACTTGTATCTATAAAAAGAATGTTAAACATAAAAATGTCTTTAATAAATAAATTGTTGGACTTTGTCCATTTCGTAATATATGACGTCTTTGTTTACATTTGATACGCCATGAGCAGTTATGAGTGTACGAGATTCATGGAAGATTGAAGTTTATAAGCAGTAAAATTTGACCTTGTCTTCTGAACGATCCTTGGTGGCCGAATCGGTTAGGCACGTCAGCGTAAATGACGGTTCCGCATAGGATGCAGGTTCGAATCCTGTCCAAGGACGAATATTTTCTATGAAAATTTCTCGGGCATTCAGGCCGGTAAATGTTATTTAATACTGTTTATTATAAACAGAGCATTTACTTAAATACTTGTATCTATAAAAAGAACGTCAAACATAAAAATGTCTTTAATAAATATATATATATATATGTATATATATATATATATATATATATATATATATGTATGTGTGTGTGTGTTTATATATATATATCTATATATATATATATATATGTATGTATGTGTATATATATATATATATATATATATATATATATATATATATATATATATATATATTCAAAATACATTTACTCTAAAGACCGTTGATTTGGGCGAAAGAAATTCATATCTGAAGGATTTCTGACATGAATTTGGTGTATTCAATGCTCGCCAACTACAAAAATTAAACGGATTGAAAAGTCAGAAGGTGACGTACAAGGTCCATCATCCACCAGTGAAGGCAGTAATCAGCCAATATTAGCTGAGTACCTCTGAGGAATCAGTATTAAATAAGGCTCTCAACTTTGCAACAACCATCAGGCGAGTGCCATACTTGGACATCATTGCCAGAATCGAGGATGTGGCCTTGAACTTACTTTAAGCTCAGGAAGATGAACTAAGATAGAGGCTGAGAATGCCAAGCCCCCCAATTCAAACATCACGAAACTGAAGAAGTTGGCAATCAGGTCCCTACAGAGGAAACACACCATCATTATACTACCGGTTGACAAAGACAATGCAACTGTAGTGATAGACAAATCAGATTATACAGGAAAGCTGGACGAAATGGTAGCTACAGCAAACTAAAAAAGGATCCTACAATGAAAACGAAACGCAAACTGTCACAGATAAAAAAAAAAAAAAAATTAAATGGTTTAGTTAGACAAATAATTCTCATTAGTTACACAATTTGCATTATTTGGTCTGTTGTACTCATCTTTATTGTCATATTCACGGCTTTTGGACCATTCTAATCTCCGACCTACTTCGGGTGATATTTCTAAGCATTCCTTCATCATTATGCGTCCCCAGAACACACAACTGTCTTTTCCTGATGTTAAGTACGAGTCCTTTTTGTTGCCATTGTCTCTAGGATCTCGACATGTTCGGTTCATTGTATTCCCAGCATCCTTCTGTAGATTTCTGTTGCTTCAAATCTGTGAGGAGATTCTCCAGCATTTACTGCCATATAACAGAACTGATATTAAAGTTGTCTTTGTTTCTAACGATATTATTTTCTGTTTCTTTGTTTAGCTTTTGTAAGGCATTTTTCGCTATCCCAATGTAGCTTTATATAAATGAAAAATCACTCAGTAAGAGTCTATGGAAATAATATTAATGTGATGCTATTTTATTCGTAGTCTGAATTTTTACCATGGTATTTTCGAATAGATTCACAAGATTGCGAATTCTATGGTAATTTACCAATTCTTTTTTTTTAAATGTTTTATGAGTAAATTTCTGTTATAAGATACCCAAAATATTTGAAAATATATTTAAGATATCGTTTCAGTTAAACGCACACTCATACACACACACATATATATATGTATGTGTGTCCGTGTGTGTGTGTATATATGTGTATGTGTGAATGTTTTGATAGAGAAATAAAGCCGATTATATTTTTAAAGGTTTTTCAATAATTGGCGCATTAATTTCCGTGTGATAGGATTGTAAATATGAAGAAACTGTGTGAGTCCGTTGACATTCAGTTTCTTCATAATATCAATCATAAATTACGGAAATTACTCCGTAAATTAAAGAAAAAATATTCAAAAATATAATAGGAAAACTTTGCCTATTCTATCAAGTAATTCCAATGTAAATTATCTAACCAGGTTACCACACACACACACACACACACAGATACATACAGACATACATATATATATATATATATATATATATATATATATATATATATTCTGATAAAAATGCACAAAAACTAAAATTATATGAGGTAATAATTTATTTCATTAGGGTCGTGTGCCTTTTTTAAGAATAATTATTGCTACCATAGCGCCCTCCCTAGATGTATGACTTTTTGGATATATTTGTACTGATCTCTCTCTCTCTCTCTTTATATATATATATATATATATATATATATATATATATATATATATATATATATATATATATATATTTCACCACGGCCCTTTTAAAGGGCTCTGGATCATCAGACTTTAGTTCCAAAGGTTGAAATTAAAAATGAAAAGAAATTTGCACATTTTTGACGGGCCGTATTATTACATGGAGCCTTAAAGTGGTCTGTTTTTATGCAAACATATTTGCTCTGAATTGAGCTCTCTAGATATCATCCTCCTTGGGTCTACCCATACGGATTACCTAGTTTTGCATAAACTATATATATATATATATATATATATATATATATGCTATTTATAATACACAATATTAACAACATTCATCTGCCTGGATGTCGGAGAAATTTCATAGAACATATATATATATATATATATATATATATATATATATATATGTATGTATGTATTTATAGGTTTATTTTAATCCATCAATCATTTTAATTTAAATGTTATTATAGTGGATATTCGTATTTGAAACAGAAGACCCATTTTTATTTTTATTTTAAACTGTCTGTTACGTCAGTTGGTTTGTGCAATGGAGACATATTAATAAGAAACATGCTCTCTCGTAAGTGCTTCGAATCTGCATCGGCCTTTGTAGAAGAAACCACCGCTTAAACCGGTTACAGTTACGAATTGCGCCTTTACACAAGAGGTTCTTTTTTTCCGTTCGAAGGAACCGCAACCTTCTCTCAAAGATCTTTTTAGCGAAAGGCCATATCTGCAAAGTTTTATATGCGAAACGTAAACAAAGCAAATTCTAAAGAACAACATGCGTTTTCTTTTATAGGACAATTTTCTTACGTTATTATAATGGATTCTCGTATTTGAAATAGACGCCTCATTTGTATTTTCCACTTAAACGGTGTAAATTAACGTATGTTGGCTAGCGAACTTTACTTAAAAGTGGAAATAGACCATGCTATACCTTGACGGTCTTCGTAGCCGAGCCGTAAAGCACACCGGAGCACAGGGTGGTTTCTCTCAAAAAGATGGAGTTTAATCAAATTATACTAAATTCAACCGACAATGCCAATGCCAGACTTTGAGGAACCTCTCAGTGGGCCCAGCAAAAATTTAAATACGATATAGGAACCGTTCAGAAAGGAAAAAAGGAAGAAAGAAAGAAAGAAAGAATGTATTATGGGGCCTTACCCATAACATAATGGACTATTCCATACGTAATAAATACTGCTCCTCAAGAGGAAGCGGAAGTTCAGCCCGAATTCGGGCGACCAGCTGACCGGTTGATCGGTTGAACTCTCTGCCTACGGGCGAGGAGCAAACCGAAGGAGGCTACGCCGAAGGGCGGAGTCTCTTTCGGGGTGGTAGACCGACCCTGAACCCGTTTATATTGGTTCAAAGAGCATATTTTTGCCCGAGCCCACGGGCTCGGAAACCTCACGTTAAATCGGCCTTTTGCTACATGATGCCCTCTTTGGGGGGGGACTAAATACCGTTCAGTCTGAAGTCGGGCGACCGGCTGATCGGCTGATCGGCTGATCGGTTGAACTCTCTGCCTACGGGCGAGGAGGAAACCGAAGGAGGCTACGCCGAAGGGCGGAGTCTCTTTCGGGGAGGTAAACCGACCCTGAACGCGTTTATACGGGTTCAAAGGGCATATTTTCGGCCGAGCCTACGGGCTCGGAGATCCTACGTTTAACCGGTCTTGTGCCACATGATGCCCTCGTGAGGCGGGGTGACTAAATACCGTTCAGTCTGAAGTCTGGAGTGAAGTCCGTCAGTCAGTCAGAGCGAGCGAGTCAGTCAGTCGAGTCAGAGGCAGTCGGAAACAGAGTCGCGTTCAGACAATTACTACTAAACCTGATTGTTCGTACTAACACTTTCTACTTCTCTGTATATATTTCTGTTTGTAATATATCTGTGTTATTGCATTTCTGTATTCGAGTTCTTCTTTATTGGTTCTACCTTGGACTATCACCGTGGTACAAGAACAGAAAGAAAGAAAGAAAGAAAGAAAGAAACAGTCATTAACAGCAACAGCAGCACTTGTGACAAAAGAGAAGTTTTTGGTGAGTGTTTTTAAGCATAACAGTTAAAAATCTCTACAGCAGGCAGGTTTAAGTATCCATGTTCACCAGGGAATAACCTACAGGAAAATAGCCTAGTGGATTAAACGGCTGCTTTGCGTAATTGGTGATGACGAAATTCCGAGTTCAATCCTTGTGATAGGCAGAATCTACGTCGACTCACTGGAAACAGGGCGGGCAATGTGAACAGCCAGTTTTGTGGCATGCGTGATACACGCGCATGCGATTATATATCTTCGATACATGACTGACGAGGCAAATTTTTTACCGTTGTAGGTTGCCATATCTTTCTGCGGTACCAGTTGCCATCCAAGGCTATAGAACCCGTAGGTCCGGGGGCGGGGAGAGAGAAAAGGATTCATATTTTCCCAAGGATATTAGCACGTAAGTGAATGTAATGGATTCGACTGGAATTCGAACTCAGCTCTCCGATTCTTCAATTTGAGCCACTATCCATTACTCCACCATGCCACCCGTGAAGTGTACTAAAGTAAAGTCGAGACTAGAAATCCCTAGACATGAAAAATGGAAACAATCTACCCATTATGTTAAAGAAAATGTTCAGTAAGAAATTCCATGTAGGTTACCTGAACTGTTATATGTGCATTCCAAAGGTTTTGAGAATTCAAAGAAATACACAATCTCCTAAAAATGTAAAATCCTATGAATTCAAAAACAACAATCAATAAAAAAAAGAAAGAATTATAATTTCCGAGCCTATAACCTTAATTGTATATAAAAAGACAGACACGTCACACAACTCATACGTCATATCACTTTTTGCCTACGTCACAACACACAAAAGTTCTGACGCAATTTCGTTCTTGACATTTGGAAAAGTCAATCAATAAAAGTAATCGACACAAAATATCTGTCGTTTTAAAATTTGCCTTGAAGAATATTTGCAGCATAAATACACCATATATATATATATATATATATATATATATATATATATATATATATATATATAGGTGTGCGTGTGTGTGTATGTGTCTGTGTGATGAATAATGACAATAAATATGAGCACAACAGTGCAAAAAATGTAAATACTTACAACAGCCCATCTCAAAAATAGAGACAGATTCTGAAGAAGGCCGGAGCGTAAAACAACCGAATCATCGTGAATATAACAACAATCTATCTATCTATCTATCTATCTATAGCTCATCATCCTTATCTATCTATCTATCTATCTATCTATCTATCTATCCTTACCTCATCATCCTTATCTATCTATCTATCCTTACCTCATCATCCTTATCTATCTATCTATCTATCCTTACCTCATCATCCTTATCTATCTATCTATCTATCCTTACCTCATCATCCTATCTATCTATCTATCTATCTATCTATCTATCCTTACCTCATCATCCTTATCTATCTATCTATCTATATATCCTTACCTCATCATCCTTATCTATCTATCTATCTATCTATCTATCTATCCTTACCTCATCATCCTTATCTATCTATCTATCTATCTATCTATCTATCTATCTATCTATGTATCCTTACCTCATCATCCTATCTATCTATCTATCTATCTATCTATATATATCTATCTATCCTTACCTCATCATCCTTATCTATCTATCTATCTATCTATCTATCTATGTATCCTTACCACATCATCCTATCTATCTATCTATCTATCTATCTATCTATCTATCTATCCTTACCTCATCATCCTTATCTATCTATCTATCTATCTATCTATCTATCTATCTATCCTTACCTCATCATCCTTATCTATCTATCTATCTATCTATCCTTACCTCATCATCCTTATCTATCTATCTATCTATCTATCTATCCTTACCTCATCATCCTTTTCTATCTATCTATCTATCTATCTATCTATCTATCTATCCTTACCTCATCATCCTTATCTATCTATCTATCTATCTATCTATCTATCTATCTATCTATCCTTACCTCATCATCCTTATCTATCTATCTATCTATCTATCTATCTATCCTATTTGTTACTTCATTTTTTTTCTTTTTTTCTTTTCTTCTTTTCTCTTTCTATAGATCTATCTACCTATCTCTTCCTCTTTCCTCTTAAAATTTGCAGGAACAGACTAGACCTTATAGCCAGTGGACTGTCCATTTT
This sequence comes from Acanthosepion lycidas, assembly GCA_963932145.1. Classification (NCBI taxonomy): domain Eukaryota; kingdom Metazoa; phylum Mollusca; class Cephalopoda; order Sepiida; family Sepiidae; genus Acanthosepion; species Acanthosepion lycidas. Next base: position 52,551,353 of record OZ010609.1, on the reverse strand, counting down.
GTATAAGAAAAGCTGTTATTATAGAATATAAACAGCCCACATTAAATAAATTATCATTCACCACAGGGAAGTTATCTTGAAGTGCATAATAAATGTAAACATATATTTTATCAACATTATATATAAAAAAAAAATAAATAAAATAAATTGCATTCTTTTTGTGCGGCACCGTTCACATAAGTATTTAGGACTGACCATTTTAATCCTCCAGCTTCCCAAAGAATACCAGATATGTAAACAAAGAATTCTTCCACACAAACACCACATCGGTTCTAAATAATGACGAGTCAAAAGTACGTGAACGAAAATGAAAAAAAAATAACTTCGTATAGTTTATCCAAAACCTCGAATATAATACACAACATCATATCCGATAATTGGAAAAATACAACAAAGATTAAACAAACAATATATCTGTTCTTTGTCATCAAACGGCGCATATGATTTGATCATAGTAGTGAAGACTTTGTGCAGAACCAACCACACTTTTTGAAGGGCCAAATACAGAGATCTGGTGCACTACGTGGCACAGGTTAGCCAAACGACCCACTGTAATTCTCCTAGACCAGTTGCCATCCAAGGCTATAGAACTCCGTCTGTCCTGCTATTTACCCATAGCTGGAAGAATAAGGAGAAGAGTATTAATCCCTTTCCTAAGTGTATTAGAACGTATGTGAATTTAAGTGATTCAACTGGAATTCGGACTCGGATCTTCGATTCCTCATTCCGAGACGCTATCACTTACTCCACATTTATATATATATATATATATATATATATATATATATATATATATATATATATATATATATATATATATATATTAATAAAAAAGAAAGAACAGTAAGATATATAATCCGGTGTTCTTATAGATATTTTTATTTTTACAAAATAGTGCTCAATGTAAATTTACAGAGCATTAATATTATAAGTTAATAGACTTAAAATATTTTAAGTCTATTAACTTATAATATATATATATATATATATATATATATATATATATATATATATATATATAGTGTGTGTGTGTGTGTCTACGTGTGTGAGTGTGTGCTTATTTTTTCAGATAGTGTATATCTGTCAAAGGACAATATGAAAAAAGACAAAAAAGTAAACTTATCTAACTGACGTGTTACATGCTCTGTGAGACTTTAACAAGCCAAATATACGGTTTTATCTACTACTTATATCTGCCGTGATAAAGTCCCTCCGTGGACGAAACGCGTCAGCTAAGATAAGTTATCCTTGTTTTCTTTTACATATATATATATATATATATATATATATATATATATGTACGCCTACAAAAAATTTAATTTCGGTCGAGTAGTCTGGAGAGAAAGCGCGATAATGCAAAACTTTTTCATGAATTGAGCCCTCTAGGTCGCTGTCGTGTTTATTCAAAAATAAATACAACAAATTTCACCTTTCTTTCTACCGGGCGGTGATAGCTTAGGGGTAAAATTTCCGATTGATGCCAAATTAGTCGAATTTCTTTCCCGGCTTGAGGCAATCGGATGTGTAGCTACATTGATATGCTGTGATACAGCGAACCAGTCAGTCTGCAAATGACAATATATATATATGCATATATATATATATATATATATATATATATATATATATATATATATATATATATATATATATATATATATATATATTAAAGACATTTTTTATGTTTAACGTACTTTTTATAGATACAAGTATTTAAGTAAATGGTCTGTTTATAATAAACAGTATTAAACAATATTTACCGGCCTGAATATCCGAGAAATTTTCATAGAAAATATTCGTCCTTTGACAGGATATTTTCATATTCTATGAAAATTTCTTGGACATTCAGGCCAGTAAATGTTATTTAATACTGTTTATTATAAACAGAGCATTTACTTAAATACGTGTATCTATAAAAAGAACGTTAAACATAAAAAATGTCCATTTCTTTATATATATATATATATATATATATATATATATATATATATATATATAAAGTGAACCTTGAAGTCAACACTCAGTAAATAAAATAAAAATAAGCCCTTGTAACCAAATTCAACACAAAAAGATTTAAACCTGACGAGTCTGTGTCAAGTGGCGAATTAATTAATGCCTTTAATACTAGTCACTGCTAAAATAAGCCCTTGTAACCAAATTCAAACGAAAGAAATTCCTACAAAAACCTCAGCAATTCCTCACGGTCGCAAACCTTTCTGGTTTCGTATCATAACGGAAGCAAAGAAAAGTTTTTAGGAATGGATTAAATCTGACATATTTTTAATATATTTGATTAAACTTTATTTTTTAAGGATACCCCTATTTCAGTAGACGCCCCGTTTTTATTTTTTTTTTTGTTAAACATTATATTTATTTATTTACAACTACCGGCCAAATATTCGAGAATTTTGTTAGAAAAATATGCGCCGTACGGTAGAATCCGACTATTGAGGTTTGCTTGATCATTTTATAACAATATTTCTTGACTATTCTGAGCGGCACACACACACACACACACACACATATATATATATATATATATATATATATATATATATATATATATATATATATATAAGCTTCAAATATATATATATATATATATATATATATATATATATAAGCTTCAAATATATATATATATATATATATATATATATATATATATAAGCTTCAAATATATATATATATATATATATATAAGCTTCAAATATATATATATATATATATATATATGCTTCAAATATATATATATATATATAAGCTTCAAATATATATATATATATATATATATATACATATATATATATATATATATATAAGCTTCAAATATATATATATATATATATATATATATATAAGCTTCAAATATATATATATATATATATATATATATATATATATAAGCTTCAAACACAAAAATTCCATGGTTATAATTTATTACATTGGAATCGTAATCACGATGCAATTCATCAGACCTAGTAATTCAAAAAGAAATCAGAAAATCTAAATGTAATAAATTATAACCATGGAATATTATTGTTTGACCCATATATATATATATATATATATATATATATATATATATATATATATGAAGAAATATAGTCTTAAGATGTGCTATATTTATGGGATGCAGTGCTCAATATCAGAGATAGAGCGGGTGTAAGTTTCGATACCTAAGTTTAAAATGATTTTTTCAAAATGAAAAACCATTTTGGAAAGTTTCTTTTTAATTTCAATTTAAGCCACTTACCAAAATACTGTGTCGTATTACAGATAGAAATTATTTTGAATCGAACCTTATCCTTTTGGTTGGTTTCGCAAAATTGAACATATTGACACATTTTGAAACATTTCAAAACAAAAGGTAATTCTCGGTTATATATATAATATAATATTTTTCTGAAACTTCATTTGATGAATATTAGCTGATTTGACGTATGATTAATCAGATTTGAAAAAAAATCACATTAAGTTTAAAATAACAGAGAAATATATTTTTAAAACAAACAATGGCGGTGATTACGCACTTATCACATTCGCTTGTCACTCGCAGATCCCTTAACAAGTGATGATAAACTCTGTCAGCATCATTGCTGTTGTTCTACGGAGACTTTATATGTTAAAACATAATTTAAGAAAATGACACATGGATGTTTTTTATATAATTTTTATGTACTCTGTAATCTTAAAAATGTTGAAAAATATTCTACGTTATCTAATTTTAAGAATGGTGAATTTAAATTTACTATAGTCATCACACTCATTTTCTGATTATGTCGTATATGGTCGACCATAGTTTCAAACAGGAGCACGTTACGTATTATTTTATATACATGAAAAATATCTAAAAAAAGATATTTGGTGTAAACCCTTCTATTGAGCTTTTCAATTTTTGATTCGTAAATATAATTTTCACTTAATAAAAATTTCACTTAACTGGATTGAAGTAATACAGAATTTTAAACGATTTATAATATTATAAATGATTATAATTAACATTTTAAAAAATTAAAAAATTATTGTAAAAAATTCCTTCTTCATCGGATTTTTTTCTTAGGATAATATAGTCCTTAATAAATCATATATATAAAAGCTTTTTTAATTAAATAATGTCATTGTTTTATTGCATTTATTATTTTACGATTCAGAAAAGATTTTCGGTTAGTAGGTGTCCTGTTTTAGAAAAGGAATCTAATGGCGTAAATTCTCCAAGGAGTCATGTTTTTAACTAATAAAACAAATTTTGAGATTTAAATTAATTTCTCGAAATTTCATGAAATTAATTGGGAAGTAACATATGCCAAAAAAAAAAAAAAAAAAATCACAAATATCTAAAAAATAATAATTCCCAAATTAAATTCATTCAGTTGTGAATAAATTCTGAATGTGTCATTGAAATCCGACAATTATTTGATTTTTGCAAGAATTTCCAAATCAATCAGTTTCTTCACCTGATAAAAATGCGCTAAAACAGGAATCGTAAATATTACATCGACCGCTAACATAAAAAAAAAGAATTTTTTTTTAACCAACATTTCGAACGTGCTAGAAAGGATTTAAAAAATTAATAAAAAAAAAAAATAATGTCATCTTTTCTCTTCATAATAGCATAAACATTATAACGATAAAACTTTGTTTTTATTAAGTTTGGTGCCTTTTTTCATCATGGTATGCTGTTTTGTTCAGCGAAAAAGTCAATATATATATATATATATATATATATATATATATATATATATATATATATATATATATATATATATATATATATATATATATAATGTGTGTGTGTGTGTGTGAATAAAATATGACGCAGACATGTTGCTTTCCTCCTGACTTTTAGTTTTGCTGGTAAATTGGAAAATGAAATTATAGTGTTCTTACTGCATAACGATATGTCCTCTTCCACTCTTCTCCTGCTATCATTTCAACTACTATTACTACTACTTATAATAATAATAATAATAATAATAAAAATAAATATATATATATATATATATATATATATATATATATATATATATATATATGTACGTATGTATATATATATATATATACATACATACATACATACATATATATATATATATACACACACACACACACACACACACACACACACACACATATATATATATATATATATATATATAATTGTTCCTCACCTTTTTGTGCAACAATAAGTTTCATGCTCGTGCAAATCCTCAGACAGAAATTGAAAAACATGACGATTATTTTACATCGATAGTTTACATGTGAACAGACTGAGATAGACAGACAGACAGATAGATAGATAGATAGATAGATAGATGTGAATACCTTCCTATTTGAAACGATGAATTAAGTGGATATTTGTGTTTGAGTTCTCAAAGAATCTTTTCCTCTCAGAATGGATCGAAACAGCATTTCTTGTAAAGTTACATTGTAGCCACACGTATATATATATATATATATATATATATATATATCGCCAAATGTCACGTCAATTCACGCGATAGTATAGTTTTTATGTAACCAATATATGTGTTGTAATTAATATTTTTTTTATAGACATTCTCTAAGTAGGCAAGCGATTATATTGAGAGATTTGGTTTGTTGAATTTTGATATTATTGTTAATATCACAAAACAAATTAATTTTGTACACATATATATATATATATATATATATATATATATATATATATATATGTATTTGTATACCTATACGTGATTGTATGTGCAGTATGCCCATATATGTGTTAAAAATCGGTATCATATAATCACTCATACATCCTAATTTAATATCTATATACAGGGACATTGCTATTACATACATATACATACATACGTACGCACACACACACACACACACACACACACACACATATATATATATATATATGGTTGGATAGTGTGACCTTGTGAGCCTGGGTTTCACGCTTTAGCGATCGTCAGGCAAACTGATTAATTTTAAAAAAAAATTTGGTTTTATATAGATTGCGTGTATTGGTGTTATTGTGGAAGTGGTGGGGGAAACTTCGTCGTTTTTTCATCGTACTGACGCAAACATCGATGTATGCAGACACATATACATACTTGGTTGTCCGTCGGGACTCATACATATATAAACATATGTGGGCAGTTTCGGATATGACATATGCATGTATACGGGTGGTGTTGTGTCTATACATACGCATTTGTATGTTGAAATTTAAAGATTGAAAGTGTGGCGGGAATGCCTCGTGAATGTCTCGTGAATGTATACATGTCATATATTTTTTTTTTTCCGCTGAATAATATTTCCTCGCGTGTATGTATATACGTGTGGTGGGGTTTGTGTGAAATTATGATAGGTAAAAATTATTATTATTTATATTTATTTTTAAATTTTGAAAAGAAATGGCGGTTTATTTGTAATATTTAAAGCTGGTTATTTGTTTGTTTTTGACTGTGTATATGTAACAGGTAGAAATTTGTAATCCTTATTGGTTATTTATATGGTGATGTTTAATATTTAATATGCTGGGTGAGAGGGTAGTTTGATTTAATAACGGGTCTATATGATATGATGTGATAGTAATGTTGCAAGGGATTGGAGGCAATGATAATATAATTAGCTAATAGTTATTGTAAATTGGTAGAAATTGTAAATTGGTAGAAATGATTAGTAACGGTGGTGGGAGAATGATGAAACCATGAATGTAGTTATAGTGGTGATAGCTAAAGAGTGGTTGTTGGTGTTTTATTTTATTTTATTTTGTTCAGGATTTATACCAAAATAAATTGATACATATAACTAATTTTTTTTAAAATTAATCAGTTTGTCTGACGATCGCTAAAGCGTGAAACCCAGGGTCACATGCTCACATCTATCCAACCATATATGTTAGCTCTATCTCTGATGTTGAGCGCTTTCTAATAAGTACAGCGCATATAATATATAAATAATTATACACACACACACACACACACATATATATATATATATATATATATATATATATTTATGTTTATATACACACACTTTTTACACATGTGTGTATGTATGTATGCGTTCTTATGTATATGTAGTTTATGCTGTCAGAATGTACCGGATTTCTTCAACGTTGAAAGAACTGAACTTCATTAATAATCCTGTACAAGACTACTTTGTTAACAATTGCTCCATGGTGAGACACCCCCGACGGGTATGTACATGTGTGCCTGTCATTCTTTGTTCGTTTGCTTTGAAAAGTCGTTCGCGTCGCGCATGCGCAGACACACATCAGCGGTGTTCACAAAACTCAATGTCATTCATCGTCATTTTTTTTCTTTTTTTTTTTTATTGAATGCATTAATCTCGAAACACCAAGACTACACGAAGGTAGAAATAATTTTTTTTTCTCAGAATTGTGTTCATTAAAAAAAAAAAAAAAGAAAAAAAAAAAAACAGAAAAAGATATTACACTTCCTGTTAGCAATTTTTTTTTTTTTAATTCAACTCATTTCTCTATTCTCCCTACTCTCTTCTCTCTCTGTCTCTTTCAGTCATTGAGCATGTGGGTGGGGTGAAGCCGTTAAGATTAATAACTTGATAGCATTTGAAGAGAACGCACACACGCCGATGCAGATACGATCGTTAGAAAGCATATAATGGATTTCGTCTTTGTTTGCAAGTCTGTCTAAATAGAATTTGTAGATTTATATCTAACAATTTAGATAGATATAAAACGATGGACAGAGATCAATAGATGTGAAATGAGATAGATAGATAGATAGATAGATAGATATGGAACGACGAAGATAGATAGATATGAAAACATATAGATATATGAAAGGGCGAAGACATATATATCTATATGAAAGTACAGAGATAAATAGATATTAAAGAACGAAGATAGGTAGAAAAAGACATTGTTATAAGAAAGGGCCAAGATATATATATATATATATATATGAAAAGACATAGATAGATAGATAGATAGATAGGAAAAGACATAGTTATATGAAAGGGTCAAGATATATATATATATATATATATATATATATATATATATATATATATGAAAAGATAGATAGATAGATATGAAAGGACGAAGATATTTAGATCTGAAAAGACATAGTTATATTAAAGGGCCAATATATGAAAAGACATAGATAGATAGATATTAGGTTGGTGCAAAATTAATGTCGTTTTCTCACATAAGTTATTATGTGAGAATACGACATTATTTTTGCACCAACCTTATAGATAGATAGATAGATAGATAGATATGAAAATGCATAGGTATATAGATCGATAATTTTTATTTTATATACAACCTTCGGCCATTACCCAGCAATGGCATGAGTTATTCTCTGTTTCTGAGAAGCTCATTCTTAATTTAAAGAATTCACTTCAACAGTTTTTGATACAAAATTTTACATCTGTGACTTAAAAGTTAACTGAATATGCATCAATGTGCAGCGACAGTAAAATGTGCCATTCAGTAAAATAAATTCATTTTACTCGTTCAACAATGTACGATGGATTTTTGTCCTGAGTTTATTCAGTATCATGTACTCCATCACAAAAATATGATTTCATATTTTTTTTTCACGGCTAGACTTCCTATATTAGTATTTCCTTCACTTTCTGTGCAATCAGTTGGCGTAATTTGCCAGGGCACCTGCAAACGAAATAATTCCTGACGCTAAATGTACCTAGCGTAATTCCCCATCTATAATACGCAATTTAAAAAAAATATATTACGCACAATCAGTGGCACGTCTTACGCAGAGCTACAAAAAATATTTTGAAAATTTCCGTAAAATAAAATCAGAATTATCAAAACTAAATTAGAATTATATTATTCTATGTTTAAAACCATTTTAAAATAAGAGTAGGAAGCACTAGTCTTAATGAAATTTGAGAGGTACTATTTATAGGGTTTGATTACCAAACAAAGAGTGCGTATTATTCAAAATAGAAAAAATCTTTTAAAAATTGCCGTAAAATAAAATAAGAATTATAAAAATAAATTAGAATAATATTATTATATCTTTAAATCATTATTTTAAATATAATTGGGAAAAGTTGTCAGTAATGAAACTGGAGAAGTGTAAATTATAGGGTTTGTCTACCAAACAAAGGGTGCATATTATGCACAGTAACAACACATTTTTTAAAAAAATTCCGTAAAATAAAATCATAATTATCATAAAACTAAATAAGAATAAAATTATTATATTTTGAAAACATTTTTTAAAAATATGAGTAGGAAACGCTGACCGTAATGAAATTGGAGAGTTACAATTTATAGGGGTTGATTACTAAACAAAGGGTGCGTATTATGCGTGAGTAGAAGCATTTTCCCACACTTTTAGCACAATTTTAGGTGTGCGTATGGATGAAGGCGTATTATACATAGAGAATTACGGCGTTTGATTGTTTTAAAATATATTTATAGTTTTAAATATATTTTAAAACAGTGAAATGCCGTAATTTGCTATGAATAATAATCCCTAGCATTAAGAAGATGCTGGCTGAGTTGATATGCCGTATGTATTCGCATTTCATGTAACATTTGAAAACCTAATTTAGAAGTTTATTTTAAAGGAGTCACATCATACCCGTATACCTGAATGTACTGTTGCCCCCTTTTATCGCTCTCCTTCGCTGCCTTCTGTAGGAGGTTTTGTAAATCCCTGTCCTGGTCTGCTATCATAACTGTGTCATCTGCATATCTTATGTTATTAAGATTGTGGCCGCCAGTGATAAATCACATTTCCAGGCCTCTTGGAATTGCCTTGCTGTATAGCTTGAATAAGTTCGGTGATATGACACATCCTTAGAATGTATGGTCATCAGTAAAAACATGAACCCGAAATACGATTTACAGTTCGGGGACACTAAAGACGAGCAGGTGCGTAAATTTAAATATCTAGGAAGTTTTCTGGCAGAGGACGATAAGTGCGAGATCCAAAGATGTATTGGGATAGCTAAATGCGCAATCCAAAAGCTAGGCAGAGTATTAGAGACTGGAGGATTACGTTGGCAACCAAAGAAAAAAAAATTACTGAACTGCTACGTGGCATCTGTCCTCTTTTACGGCAGTGAATGTTGGACGGTCTCCTCAAAGATGAAGAAGAAGCCAACCGAGGTATTGTTCTACAGAAGGATGCTAAGGATACCATGTTAAGTAAAAGCCTTCTCCTTGTTCGAATCCTCTCTTCGATCTCATTGTTGCTCACACGCTCGGTCCATGATATCCTTATCATCCTTCTGTAGAACCACATCTTCGTTGCCTCGAGTCTCTTATTCATCTGTGAGGAAATCATCCAACATACGCTGCCGTAAAGAAGGACAGATGTCACGAAACAGCTCATCATTTTTTCTTCGTTGTCAAAGAAATCCTCCTGTCTCACAATACTCTGCCCAGTTTTTGAATGTGTAGGAAATCTTTTAATTGCTTTTATGAATAAGATATATTATGGAAACTAGTGTTTTAAGAAATATTTTTTGCAGATTGAAATTTTATAAGAATTTTTTCCATTTTTATTTTAATTAGAATGATTTAGTACGTTTTATAACTTTTAAAATTCCGTATTAATTTGTACTGATTAGATGATATTGTTATTAAGTCAATTGATATTTACTAATCATAAATAGCAAAACTTACTACAATTCAACATCCCCCAGTATTTTAAAAATAATTTTGAATTTGTCTTTGTGTGTGTTCCTCACTATGTGTGCATATAAATGTGTCGATTTTGGTAAATAATGATATCATATACACGACATTATCCTGTAATATGACCGCGAACTATATTGAATTATAAATTTATTGGTATTATCTCCTAAAGAAGAGTAAGTCCTGAACTAAAATTCAATTACGATTACGTAAAGATTATTTAAGGTTTCCAAGTTGACTTTATATTAGGTTGGTGCAAAAAATAATGACGTAATAATGTCGTTTTTTGAAGTTAAAAATACCTCAAAAAGCGACATTATTACGTCATTATTTTTGCACCAACCTAATAATTAAAAATTATATAAAGTGTTTCTCACGTTACATTTCTCAAGTTAGTTTTGCAGTTATGTCAACCGTAGAAAAATATTTCAAACATAAGTCGATCGATAAGTTTCTTAACACCTCATAAAAACATGCACCTCCGTATTAAAATATGCATTTTGTAATATTTTAAACGAAAAGCAATATTTGCTTCAAATTAAAATTTAAATCAGCTAATTTTCCTCAAATAATGTCTCAAGAAAGTGTATTTTATTTTTCAAAGATTCTTTAATAAAGAGAACCATGCTGTTCTAACAGATTCGCGAATATGGTTTATTTTTCAGCAATTTTGACGATTCTCAAAAAATCAATTTAAGTTCAATTTGAACTACATCAATTTCTTTTTTCTTTTTTTGCTTACTGGAAATATTAAATTTATTCTGTTACCTTGAAATTGAATCTAAAATATTCAAGAAAGATTTTGAATTTGTATAAATGTATTTTAAAACTTGGGCATGACGTTTATATTGAAGGTTGTTTCAGAATCCTCAGTAGGTCTGATTCACGTGACAACATTGAGTTTCGAACCTTAAAATTGAAGATCACGCTCATGGGAAAAACAACAACAACAAAAAAAAAACATATATAGACAAATCACAGAATTCAAAGTCATTCCTAAAATTCAAATTATCACAATATTTTGAATATCATTTTCGTTCTTTCAATTTTGATAAGGGAACGAAGTCATTTGAAAGCTGAAAATTATAACAAGCATGAACACGAACTGTAGACACATTCTTTACATTTTCAACAACAAAATACGGAAATTAATTCCCTAAGAAAAAAAAGAATATTTCAAAAAATATAATTACCATGAATATTTGTGTTGCCTTCAAAATATATGTCAATATATAAATCACCCTTACTCTCTCTCTCTTTCTCTTTCTCTCTCTGTATATATATATATATATATATATATATATATATATATATATATATATATATACAAAAGAACACAGGCACAAACACACATATATAATTAACATGAATACTTGTGTTGCCTTGAAAATATCTGTCAATATACAAACCTCCCTCACTCTCTCTCTCTTATCTCTCTCTCTCTATATATATATATATAAATATATATATATATATATATATATATATATATATATATATATATATATATATATACAAAAGAACACAGGCACAAACACACATATATAATTAACATGAATACTTGCGTTGCCTTGAAAATATATGTCAATATACAAACCTCCCTCACTCTCTCTCTCTTATCTCTCTCTCTCTCTCTCTCTCTCTCTATATATATATATATATATATATATATATATATATATATATATATATATATGTACAAAAGAACACAGGCACAAACACACATATATAATTAACATAAATACTTGTGTTGCCTTTAAAATATACGTCAATATACAAATCACCTTCTCTCTCTCTCTCTCTCTCTCTCTCTCTATATATATATATATATATATATATATATATATATATATATATATATATGTATGTATGTATGTACATACAAAAGTACACAGGTACATGCAAACAAGCATATCTATATAATTAACATGAATACTTCAGTTGTCTTCAAAATATACGTCAATATACAAATCTCCCTCCCCCTCTCTCTCTCTCTATATATATATATATATATATGTATATATATATATATATATATATATATATATATATATATATATATGTCCATACAAAAACACAGACGCACATACACACACACATATATGTATGTATGTATGTATGAATACACAAAGGACAACAATTTATCAAATACATTAGAAATTAATTCAACCGCAACTTCGAAATAAAGAATGACACACTTAAAAGAGTAAGTACCATTCTTAGACAGAACATTCTTTAGAGTAGCTCTATCTAATTATACCAAATATAAATCTCTGCGCAGGATTTTTTCTCCGTTCCTCAAAGAAATACTTCTTTTTCAAGTCAACATACATGACTAAAACTCTTTTTAAAAAGATAACTGTTAAATTGAAAATCTATTATTTGAAATATATAATACATGAATTAATCATAATCATAAAATAATAACATATACATATATAAATAGCAGTTGTCTGTATGTGTGTATTTGTGTGTGCCTGGCTAAAACGAGAAAATACATTAATCGCGACAAAGTAAATGTATATACAGACTCAGTAACATCCATGCATACTTTTTTTTAAAAAAAAAAAAAAAAGTATCATCGTATTATTTGTATTTATGAAAATATTTGAAAATTAAAATGTATTAAAATGCATGCGAAATTCTCAGAATTAAAAAGTAAAAAGGAACGGTAATAATTCTTATTCCCGATTGCTATTGTTATTACCGTTCGTTTTTATTATTTAATTCCGCTGATACTTTCGAAACGCGATAAATCTTTTGCATTTTTATAATTTCTATTCTCTTGAATCTCTTTTCAGATCTACAGTAAATAAAAGCGTAACTTTAAAAAATGAATATTAAATCAACAAATTAAATTTAAACAAATTTTAAATTAAATTTGACAAAATGTTTAATATTTATTCAAATATTCGAGTGAGTGTGTGTGGTGGGTACAAAATAAATATACAGACAAAACTCCCATCTCGTGCCCCATATCAACGGATTTCGGATCAACGGACAAAATCTGCAGGAAAAATAAAAAATCTGCAGGAAAAAAAAACAAAAAAAAAATTCCAAATTGTCAGCGATCTATTTCAAAATTTGTGGGCTTAGCGGAACGAGACATATTAGTTCTCAAAGTGACCGCTATGCGGAGGTGGCGGGCCTTTAAGTTGAGAAGGAAAAAAAGACGGAAAGTACGATACATTAGCGCGTGTATGAGAAAATAGCTGCAAAATATCTATTATTTTTGTTATTTTCATTAATATATCTATATTAAGTATAAATTTATTTATGCCATATATACATATTTATAGTATTTACATTATGATCATAACTACTGTTACTTTCTTTAGTGGTTTTATAACTAAAAAATAATCCCTTCTCATCTACGGACAATCCGCTTTAACGGAACATCCATCCCCGTATTAGACCGTTGATGAGAGGTTTGACTGTATATACAAACTCAGTATCATCGTAAAGGATATGTTCCGTCTGTATGTATGTATTGTGTGTGCGTATGTGTATTATTAATATTTTTCGGCTATCTCATAGAAAATATTTTTTTTTAGTCAATCTTTAAAAAATAATCTTCATTGTTGTTTCGGCTTTTAACTAACACAATAAAGTAAATAATTAGTTAAGCTTTATAAAAAAAAAAAAAACAAAACACTGTAGCGAGCCTTATTTTTTTGAAAATTAATTTAAATAAAATATAGTTGAATTCGTAAAAGAAATATTCAACATGACTAATGCTGACCGAAACTCATGTCTGTCTCCTAATTTTTACATAACTATAGCTTTCTTTTTCTTTTCAAAAACAAATGTAACTTGAAATTTTAACTTAATCGCTTTTCCCAACTAAATTTTCAATCTATCTTCTAGTTTACTTCAAAATACTTGGTAACTGAATTCATTTACAGAGAAATGTTTGCTTCTTTAATGTAATGCTTATAGTAAAACATTATTTACTTAAAAATATCTAAATTCTCTTTCAAAAATAAATAATAAATAATTCTTTTTCGAAGGAGTAAGGCTCGCTATAGTTTTTTTCTGGAAAAAATAATTAATTCTCTATCTATAAAAGGCAGGATGTGTGTGTGAGTGTGTGCGTGTGTGTCCGTGTGTGTGTGTAGGTGTGTGTGTGTGTGTAACAAATGCACGGCCGCAATTTTACACAGATTTGCACAAAAATTTACATGCACATGCTCCGAGTTAGCGGGAAGGCCAAGACCGACTTTGCATTTCCCAACGTCCAACGATAGTGGAAATAATCGATTTTTCATGCTTCTACGGCAGTTTTCATGTAGTTTGCGGCCATTTGCTACTGGCCAGAGTGAGAGCCAATATCTGGCTCCCACGAATAGGCAGGAAGATTCTTTTGGCAAGCGTGAGAGCCAACAGCTGACCGACACGAATGTTAACTAGCATGTTAGCATGCAAAAAAATCGATAGCTGCATTCGTCACAAGTGGGAAAAATTTAAATCTGCATGGCACTTTACTCCAATTGGCTCATTCGCTTGCTTAAACTCAACGTTGATTCTGAATCCGCAGAACTGGGTTGAGTGTGACAAAGTATTTGTTGTTAACATTCTTTTTTCATTCGGTTTTTCCAGTTACGAGTCCTTTTTTAAAGCTGATCGTTTCGTGTTCATTTTGTTTAGTTCTTTTTTCATAACAGATTTAATGTTTAGTATAGAGCTTAGAAAAAATTCGCAGTGTGAGATAGGCAAGACGTAAGGCATGTAGCAACATCAGCATGGCAAAGGACACTCCTTTAAAGGCAAGGAAGGGCAAAAATATTTTAAGTCAAGTGATAGCGATTGCTGTATGTGTCGTACGATTTTTGAATCAAGCACGGGCAACGCCGGCCCATGCTGCTTGTATATATATATATATATATATATATATATATATATATATATATATATATATATACTGTGTCTGTGTATATATGTTATAAAATATACTTCTACGGTATACTATATTTATGAGTTAAAGTATTCGATATCATGGATAGAGAATATGTAAATATAAAATTCGACATTGAGTTCAACACCCATCAGAAACAGTCTGTTTCCTGCTTAGCCCTAGAACACTACCCATCAGTTAAGGTTACACCACTACTAACCATGGGTACATCATACCCAATTTTGAAAATATAAAAAAAAATATTAAATATAAATCTTTATTTGAAATATTTTACATGCCGGCACTTAAAAATTTGTAATTTGAGTTAACATTAATAGGAACTGAAAAACATATTATTTAGGTAAGAAAATCAGGTACTGAAAATTGTAATTAAAAATAGGAAAATTTGCGCTGGGTACTATATGGAGCCCGTGGTTAGTGTTCTAGGATTAATATCACCACTATCATCAACGCCAAGGTTTTGAGCTATCCAGAGCAGTGTACATTCAATACAAGGAACTTTATAACCATATATACATTTGTAAAGAATCTAATTACCAACTGGGTACCCTTAATAACCTGCACAAATCTGTGCTACATAGACTCTCAACTAACTTCAGTAATAAACACATCTTTGACAAATATTAGGTTGGTGCAAAAATAATGATGGTTTTTGACGTATTTTTTAACGTCAAAAACCGTCATTATTTTTGCACCAACCTAATACATATATATGTTGATGCACTAAATAAAAGCAAGCATAATATGAAACTAGAGTATGTCCAAAGCGAAGGCACAGTGGAGTAATGTACATCGAACTAATGGTTAGCGGCTCGGACTGAGGAATCGGAGAGACGAGTTCGAAATCCAGTTGAATCCATTAAATTAACTTACTTGATAATACACTTGGGAAAGGTATGCATTCTCTTCTTCTCCCACTCCCAGTTATGGGTAAATAGTAGGACTGACCGGGTTCTGTAGCCTTGGATGGCAACTGGTCTACCGCAGAAAGAAATGGCAACCTACTGCGAGAAAAAATCTGCTTCGTCAGTCTTGTATCGAAAGATATATGATCGCCTAAGCGTGTAACACGCATGGCACATGACTGACTGACTGACGTTCCAAACACTAGCATGAATAACAATAGTAAACGTAAAAGTAGAAAACGCAAAATAATTTAGTTCAACTTACCTTTTAACAGTAATGTCAGGACCAACATCGGTAGAATCTTTCTTAAATTAGTACACTTTAGTCATGAACCATTACTCAAAAAATCTTCAACAAGAACAATATTAAGGTTAATTACAGCTATACTAGAAACATTGATCAATATATAGCCCAGCATAATAGTACAACACTTAACAAATACGTAAGCAACACTGATAACAACAGAAGCTAGGATGATCAAAAATACAATTACCTTAAATTACCGTCTGCCCTGTGAATGGTAAATGCATGTATAAAGGAGTTATATATAAAGCTTGCATCAGGCTCAATGACCAAATTGAATTTTACTTTTGGTCATCCGAAAATAATTAGAAAAAAAACGTTTATATCATCACCAAATGATACTTAACAACAAAAGACTAAACAAATGCTGCAGCACTCTCAAAGTTTTACTGGAGTATCAAAACAGATACCTACACTCCTGCAGTAAATAGGGAATACGTTGATAAAATCAATACATTTTCAGGCCGGGGGGACCGATGCAATTTGTGTTTACTAGAGAAAATAATCATCATAAAAATACTAATAATCTAAATCTACTTAATAAGCGGAATGAGCTTATTATGTAGTTTTAGATTATTAATATTAATAGTGGTATGCATAGAAAAAAATGCTGTAATCCTGGATAATTTACTTTTCGTCTATATTTAATTTACTGTTCGCCTTCATTTTAGGGCTTACGCCGATTAACTGCCTTTGACCATTCAAACGTAGCTTTAGTGCTGCGCCCCCTGTTCAAATTATAAACGTGCTTCAATCCCTGTTTTATTAACTCATACCTGAAACCATTTCCTGTAATTAAAATCTTGTATTGCTCTTGTACTATTTTTAACAATTTTATTTTTGAACTATGAATCAGCGTCTCTTCCATGAACATCTGTATATATATATATATATATATACATATATATATATATATATATATATATATATATATATATATATATATATATATATATATATATATATATATTAAATAAACAAGAAGCTATATCTTGTGCCCGAAGAGTTTAGTAACCACATCAGACATAGGTGTATCTATATTTATTAATATATATTTACTATCTTTGTTTAACCATATCGAGCACTATGTTTACACCTCTTGTCAAACTTTGGTAATTATTTATTTGCTTACCTGTTTATACAAGACAGCACGCGCGTACACGGTTGCTTATATTTAGTTATTTAATTTTCCTAAACTTATATATATATATATATATATATATATATATATATATATATATATATATATATATATATATATATATATATAAAGCAATTACTGGTCAAAGTTGATTTAAAAAAAATTGCATTAAAAGTATTCAACACACGTATAAAGAAATTATATTACGGTAATATTTCTGTTACTTGTCACGTTGTGGATATATACATACATACATATATATATATATATATATATATATATATATATATATATATATATATATATATATATATATATATATGTGTGTGTGTGTGTATAATATTAGTGGTCAAT
Organism: Acanthosepion lycidas; assembly: GCA_963932145.1. Lineage (NCBI taxonomy): Eukaryota > Metazoa > Mollusca > Cephalopoda > Sepiida > Sepiidae > Acanthosepion > Acanthosepion lycidas. The sequence continues at coordinate 52,533,095 of OZ010609.1, read as the reverse complement.
ATATATATATATATATATATATGTGTGTGTGTGTGTGTGTGTGTTTCATTAAATAATATAGCCAAGTGTTGTCTATTTTATGTAAATTCTTTTCATAACGCCTGATAAGCTTAATGACATTATCATTAAACGAAGAAAGAAAATCACAATATTGATACATATTTTTTTAATCCAATCTAAGCTTTCGGCTTACATAAGCCATTATCAAATATGTATACTAGATTTAGTGTAGTATATGGTTAGTTTAATTTTTTTATAGGGTCTGTAGTTGATATATTAGTATTTACTAATTTTTTTAGTGTATTTTCATCTTGTTTATAATTAGAATGCATTTGATTACGATATAGGATATTAATATGTTTGAGATTAGCAGAAGCAGTATTATGTACTATTTGCTTAGTATTGAGATTTCTAAGAAAGCATCTTATTTGTTCATCAACTATATAGTTAGGAAAGCTATCATTAATAAGTGTTTGTTTTATATTCTTTAGTTCACTGTAAAAAATCTGCTTTGTGGATGAATTCTTTTCTGAACGATGTATTAGATTCTTTATAATTGCTATTTTGTAGTAATATGGGCATTCGCTCTTGTAGTTAAGGGTAAAAATCAACATCCCAAAAATGCCTTTGAAACAAACATTCAAATGTTGCTTTAGTAATCAACATCCTAATCTGGACTTAATTATCAAAAATCTAATCATGCCTTAGAAATGATCCTCCAATCATCCCTTAAAAATCAACATCCCAAATCTGCCTTAGAAATAAACAACCCAAATATGCCTTAAAAATCAACATCCCAAATATGCCTTAAAAATCAACATCGCAACCATCCCTTAAAAATCAACATCCCAAATATGCCTTAAAAATCAACATCACAACCATGCCTTAAAAATCAACATCCCAAATATGCCTTAAAAATCAACATCCCAAATGTGACTTAAAAATCAGCATCCCAAATCTGCCATAGAAATCAACATCCCAAATATGCCTTAAAAATCAACATCCCAAATATGCCTTAACAATCAACATCGCAACCATGCCTTAAAAATCAACATCCTAAATATGCCTTAAAAATCAATATCACAACCATGCCTTAAAAATCAACATCCCAAATATGCCTTAAAAATCAACATCCCAAATATGTCTTAGACATCAACAACCACATGATGATTTATTATTCACCATCGTAATGATGACTTAGTTTTCAAAATTCTAATCATCCCTTAGAAATAAACATCCAAATAAGCATCAACATCCCAAAGATGTCTTAGAAATACACATCCGAATGATGTCTTGATAACCAATATCCCCATCATGCCTAACATCAAAATTCCAATCTTTAGAAATCAACTTCCAAATATACCTTTATAATCAACATCCCACACATGCCTTAGAAATAAACATCTAAATGGTGCTTTAGTAATCAACATCCCAATCATGTCTTCGGCATCAAAATTCTAATGATACCTTAGAAATGAACACCTAAATATGAGTTGGTAATCAAGATTCCAGTCATGCTTTAAGAATCAATATTCCAAGGATACCTTAGAAATAAAGAAACAAATGATTCAGTGGTAATCAACAATTCAAGTCATGCCTTAAAAATCTATATGCAAATGGTATCATAGTAATGTATTATCTCATCCTTGGCTTAGTAGCCAACATGCCAATTATACTTTCGAAATCAACATCCGAATAATGCCTCTAAAATAGTCATTCAAATGACGCCTTATAAATCGGCATCCCAATCATGACGGAAAAATCAACATCAAAATGATGCCTTCTAAATATAAGATTCAATGGTATGCATTAAACGTCACTATTCATAAAACAAATCGTTACCTAGGATTACTTCGCAGTGTTCAAGCAAATAAGCTCTAGGTTGCTAAAAATGTTCCATATAAAATAGGCATTTAAAATTCATATAAACTGGATTTGGCATTAAATACACAGTGGTTTATATGACATAAAACCCAAACAAACAAACAAACAAACAAAACAAAACGTCGTCTTGTAGAGACAAGTTAAACCTCTAGAGTTTAGCCCTCCTCACAACAGAGAAAGCAAAGCCAATAGGGCAACAGTACTTTTTTCAATATGGAATAAATTCTACGCCACGAATTGTGCGGAAGTATTTGATGTTTATGTAACACTGTGTCGTTGAATAAGGGATTTGCTCTGTATGTGCATTTGTCTTCTCTGTGTAAATATCTGCAGAAACACACAAACAGAATCAGAAAACGAATCAATATATATGTGATAGCGGAATTAAAAATAGAAAAAAAAAAGAAAAGTGAAATGACAGATGGAGAGATGGAAAACGATGTTAATAAAATCAGCCAATTAGTAGAATGCGTTTGAAAAGACAGCCTGACGAAACATAATACAACCAGAATCGACGTAGGCGTTTCTGACAGCTAAACAAAACTTCCCATTAAAGAGCGACACAAGAGTGCTGATAAGAGGTATCATGGCTTCCTTATGTTCAGAGATAGTTGCAATGCGCACGCGCTGCTGAAAACGGGTACTCATTTCCGGTTTATTCCGAAGCACTCTAATATCGATTATGTGAGTTAATTTCTTTTTGTGTTTCTGTTTCGTAAGTTAGTTGGATATGCATGAGGCAAAACTTTCTGCTGAGCTGCAAGTAAGAACAGCGATCCGAATGCAAATTTTTACCGCGCCTTTTGTGTTCACTTTGCGCATGCCCTTGGTAAAGCATAGATAAACCTCTCGCTAGTTAAAGCAAAAAAGTAAGGCACAATCAATTGATTAGTTTTGGTAGGGCAACAAGTCTCGAATAACACTGAATATAGAAACGCAGAGAATGCAACGATAACATGCTTCACATTTTTCAAGAAAAATCAGTATAGTTTAAATATAATAAAAAAGGAAAAACCTAGAGACATGATCGCCAAGTTCTTGAAATAAAAGAGCCTTAAAAAAACAATTGGGCATATTATATTCAAATGAGCAGACAAGTGATTATACATCAATCCTGTTCCTTTAGGATCTGTGGAGGTTACATTATGATAATGTCTGGTCCCACAAAATATCTCTATATTTGGTCTGGGTGTCTACTGACTTGTGTAATAATTAAAACTCACGGGGCGCTGTGGTCATCTTGCAATCAGTGACTGCTTGCGGTCGTAACCGAGGTGATCCCAGGGTCTGCAACCAGGAGACGAAGGAATATGATTTCATACTGCTACATCCAGATCTTCTCCGAAAAAAAATGTTCAACTCGGGGGATAGAGATATGCCTCTTGACTATCGAGTGAGAAGACATTCAATTTTCTGCCCCTCGACCGGACGGGGCCCCCAGACAAAGGATCTCGAGTCCGCAATGTGCGTTCGAGGTGCCCATGTTTATTGAGCCCTGCAATTCGCATCAGTTCTCGTTGTAGACCGCGCTCTTCATCGAGGAACGAACCAAGAGATCTAGTTTTTTTTTTGTTGTTTTTTTTTTTTTTTGTCAAGAACAATCAGGAGAGTTGTCATACACTGAAAAAAAAACACACCAAAATCTTGAAATAAAAGCTCATTAAAAATAATGGGCGTATTATGTAAAAATGAGTGATTATGCATCAGTTGTGTTCTTTAAGGACTTATGGAGGGTATATGATGATAATGTCTGTTCCCGCCATATATCACTGTCGTTGGTTTGGGTGTCTACTGGGTCGTGTAATGATTAAAACATACCTTGTATTGTCATCCATCCCTTCTTCCACAATTATGAGTTAATTAGTAGAATGTGCAAAAGTAAATCATTATTAACACAAAAGTCTGTCTATATTTCTGAGATGAGGTATTATCTACACTATTTACATTATTCAGACTATTGTACGTCCTGGGTATGACGGTAAACTACATCCGCGTCCTGGGTATGACGGTAAACTATATCCGCGTCCTGGGTATGACGGTAAACTATATCCGCGTCCTGGGTATGACGGTAAACTATATCCGCGTCCTGGGTATGACGGTAAACTACATCCGCGTCCTGGGTATGACGGTAAACTATATCCGCGTCCTGGGTATGACGATAAACTGCATCCAACAGCAACGTCTCAGATAATGTTTTCAGAAAAATAATGTTGCCAGCTCTAAGTTTTTGAAACAATAATGCTGCCAGCTCTAAGTTTTTGAAACAATAATGTTGCCAGCTCTAAGTTTTTGAAACAATAATGTTGCCAGCTATACGTTTTTTATTCTATACAAAATAGGCATTTAAAATTCATATAAACTGGATTTGGCATTAAATAACCCACAGTGGTTGATAAGACATAAAACCCAAACAAACAAACAAACAAATCAGACTATTGTTCTCGTTTTGTCCCTATATTTATTTGCGTAGTTTTCAATGAATTTTAATCGTGATTTTGAAACTCGGCTCTCGTGTCGTTTGTGGCATTCGTTGCATGCCTATAATTGTTGTTACTTCAAACACTTGTTTAAATATTATTTCCGTATGTTTTTAAGGAAAAAATCATTTAACCTTTTCCTATCCCCGATCTGCAATCTATTTATCTATCTCCTACGTTAGAAATTTATTCGCTTTGTCATTTTGCCACTTTCACTTTCACTTTGTGCAGTGAAAGTTAACAACAATAATATTAATAATAGGCGTCGAACACACTGTTTATCAGCCTTTTTAAGCAGTGGCACACCTACAAGTAAATGAAAATATCACAGCACACTTAGTAACATTTTTAAAGGGAATACATTTAAATCTTATGACATAAAACCATAGACTTTTTAAAAATGCACACACAAATATGTACTTTCTTTATTTCAATGTTTCTATTAAACTATTTGTGCAGCTTATTTAGCGTGAAACCCGTGCCTCATGTTTTTTTCACGATATCTTCAATATTTGGCCGAATGTGCGATAAGCAAACGCTTATTTCTTTTTTCAGTTGAGCGTAGTCATTCTTGCTTCTTATTTTTCATGTCATTTTGGACTGAAAACCGTAATTCACATAAATGAGAAGTAGAAAATTACAATAAAACTGATAAAAACTTTTTAGCTAGTGTGGGATATAAAAGATTATTAATTATCCATTTATTCATAAAAGTAAATAATAACAGAATTATTCGTTTTGTTTCAATTAATTTACACAAAGGAATACATATCATTGGCCACCTTTAGACACCGAAAGTATTAAATTTGTGTAAATCTTTTGCGTTGTTTTAAATGAATTTTAATCGTAATTTTAAAACTTGTATGGTTTGTGTCATTCGTTGTATGCCGATAATTAAACTGATTACTTTTTAGGTAAGGTGGGATGAAAATCTTTAATAGTTATATATTTGTTCACGTACTAAGGCTGTACTATTAATACTTCCATACAAGCATACGTATGTATGCCGTGAAAAAATTTCGTGGCTCACTTAAATGGCTCGCGCGGCTCACTTAAGTGGATCGCGCGGCTCACTAATGTGCCGCGCCCGGTGGTTGAGAAACACCCACACTTGACCACCATTTTCTGGCCGTATCAACGGATAGGTAAATATAGGTACATTAGAAATTCGAGAATGATTGAAATTGTTTTAATACAGATGTTGCTTGCATCCGTGATGATACTGATGCAAGTTCTAGAGAAATGAAGAAACTTACTGCAACTCAGTTTCCACAGACGATTTGAAGATATATTCCATGAATATGCAGATACTTGCAAGACAAACGGGAATAATTGTTACAGCACCTGTTCACCATTTTTATATTCAATGTCTCTTAAAAGGAATGTGCTAAAAAAGTGGATCATGATTTTATTTTCCGTGTTAGGGAAAATACAAGTGTACGAGATCAACTCGTGATTTTTCCTCCATCAATATCCTTTCATTCCCAGAATATTTTTTGTCAAAACGTGAAATCTTTGACATTGTGTCTTATCATTATAGATGTTCCTGTTCATTCTTAAAGTTGTTAATTGGTTTCTGGCATTTTCCTATCGTTCCAGTGCCTTTCTTCCATGGAGTCTGTTCTTTGTTCTCAGAACGCAAATGAATAAAGACTTGCACGACGGAGAAGAAAATTCAGCAAACGTCATTGCAAGTGTCTTCTTTTTAATTTCTTGCAATATTCAGCAAAAATGTATCTGCAATTCAATTTTTCTTTTTCTTTTTTTTTGCTTTTATCATAATTTGAAATGACGTTAAAGAATATGATTTATAAAGGCAGAATTTTCGGTTGTACACTTTTTTTATTCTTGCTAAAAGAAAAAAAAACAAGTTTTCTCTTCCACGCGCCTATCGATATTGACATAAAAAAAAATGTAGAAGTCGTCAACATATTTTAACGTAGTTTTGTTATTTAGTAAGCTCGGTTACAACACAATGTCAAATTATGAATAGAAAAATGAAAGAAGCTTGTCTTGCACGAGTTTTCTCGGTAAGAAGTTAAAAGGCAACATTCAAATCAGTGTTTCTTTTTAACTGGGATCGAACGTCAACAGCAACATCCAGAGGGAGATATGTCATCACCTAAGGAACAAACAAGACAAAAAGAGCGTTTTAGTTTATAACCTAGTACAGTGCTCGCCACACTTTTTTTTTCTCTGGACCCCATTTCAGAATTAAAACTTGCTCACGCCTCTCCTAATTTTATGTGATGAAAAGTATATTTAAAAATAAAGAAATAGAGCGAGTGTTAAAGGGAGATAACCGCAAATTTGAAATCAGAACATTATCATTGATCTGTCTATATCTCTGAGATGAGGTATTATGGTTACTTACATTATTTACATTATTCAGACTGTTATCCTCATCTTCATTGCCATAATCATAATGTTTCAGTCTCTATATCTCTGCGATGAGGTATTATGATTACTTACATTATTTACATTATTCGCACTCTTATCCTCATTTTCAGTGCAATATTCACAGCGTTTCGGATGTTGTACGCTCCGGGCTTCTTTAGGTAATCGAACCGAATCTTTTCTTTTGTTCACTGGGGTAGTTTATTCTAGTTCCACATGCCATGCCTCTTCCGGATGTCTCAGTTATTTGCCTTTAATTCAATCCAAGAACACATGGACAGTGGATAAAGGCGTTGGTTAGATCCAGTGGCTAAACCCAAATGTTGTGAGTTCAATACCAGGCCACAGCAGTGGTGAACCAAAAACTTGGAGTGTTTAGTTAAAAACATCCCCGAGTAAGTTCAATGTATCCTTGCGAATCCTTGTCGCCACTGTTGTGAAATCAAGGAACACTCGTTGGCACTTTTGTGATGCCAACGAATACTCGTTGTTTCTTTCGTAATGCTCGTTGTAGTAGAGACTTTGTAATCGCAGATACAACTATAATACCCCGTTGAACAATACTGGTGTTAAACGCCTTCGAATAATCTCGCACTAGTAGCACTTTCTCGATAATACTCGATCGAATAGTGATCCGTAAAGTGACCCGAATAGAGAAATTGTATATAGTATAAAGTAGAGAATAGCGGTTCATATAGTAATAGAGAATAGACTAGAAATGCAGATCTGAATATTAATAGAGGATAGACTAGAAATGCAGATCCGAATATTAATAGAGGATAAACTAGAAATGCAAATCCGAATATTAATAGAGGATATATTAGAAATGCAGATCCGAATATTAATAGAGGATAGACTAAAAATGGTGGTCCGTATAGTGATGTAGGAGAAACAGCGAGCAATTAGATGTCACGCGGCTTCCTACTTTTGCGTTTCCTCTATGGTCACCTGGTCTACTTAATTTAATAATGGGATCGCCTGTGTTTGCTCACTGGCGTTCTATGTTCAAACTCAAGTGTCGGCGGCGACACTTTATTCCTATTTAAGAACCCGGCATATTTCCACACGCAGGCATTGTGAAATAATAGATAGCAGCTCAGAAAAAGAACTCGGAGAACCGAGATCGAATTTCAGTCAAGTTCATTACATTTATTTAAGTAATATACAAATAAGTAATATACAATATTACATTGTCTTACGACATATACATATTGAGTAATATGTTTATGCTGTTGACCGAGGCACGAATTCATCTCATCTCCCTCAGCTATGGGTAGCATATTAAGATAGACTGGACCTTGGGTAGTAATGGGTCTAGGAGAAGGAGAGTTTGAATTCAAACCGGGTTGCTTAATCGAATTGTTTTGTGGATATTAGAAATTCGTATTATGAGGATATATAGGATGATCCTTATCATAAGAAATGTTAAGATTGTAGTGTACAGGGAATCATAACATTAGATATCTGTTCTACAGAGCAGCGGCCATTGAAAAAAAATCTGTTTGAATGGAACTGCTTTCGTACCAATGGAAAAGGCAATGAGCGGTTTAATCACCTTTTCGATAAACATAAACTCACTTGATTTCATTTGTCGTCTGCAATTCTTTTTTTTCTAAAATAATTTTCCATTATTTTATTAGTAGTATTATCTGTTTAATATATATTTTTCTTCTGTCAATTCAGAATTAGAAGAGAGGAAATATAAAAGTATACATATATTTGAATAAATGTCTAAGAAAACTTCTCCACCAACATAAAGGGCATCTAGATAATTGATATGCCGGTTGATCAATGTTTAGAAAGAAGAATCATCGACCAGAGTTCGAATTCAATCCGAGTCCGTTACGTTTACTTGCACAGATTTAAACTTTGGACATGTATGAACGTACCTCTTCTACCCCTTGTTAGGTTGATGGACTCCATTGCTCGAATTAGGAACCAGTCTAATGGGTTTGGCATATGTATTTACTCATTATTGATTTCATCATAAAATAAAATAAAAAATGTTTTAGATTTTCGTTAATGAAAGTTTACAAGTTGTTTCTTAAATTTATTGCAAATTTATAAAAATATATTGACAATCCAAAATGGTGTTCATTTAATTCACCATAACCTTTTATCTATACTCATATGAAGTGCACCACATCTTCGTTCAAATCGGGCAATGACATCCTAAGAGCTTCTTTTACGTCTCCTACACTCGTGTGTGAGATGCGTGAATCAACGCTCTCCAGTATGGTCCATCTGAGAAAATCCGTAGGATTATTGCCAGGATTCCATGGAGGACATTTTTTTTTAACAAAATCACTTTGTTTCATTATCATACCATTGTATAAAAGGCGAGAGACGATTAGATAGATTGTTTCAAGGCATACCACCAACTCAATGGGTTATTTAATGTCGACAATTTTTATTGTTAGTAATATTTTTTTACCAAAAATGTATTGTTAGTAATATTTTTTTTTTTTTTTTTTACAAAAATGTATTTCTGTTATTAAAACTTATTTTTACACTTTCATAGACTTTTGATACCAGTTTTGAGGGTTAAATATATGCTCATAGGTGGGACCCTTTATAGGTCCTACCATCCCGGATCAAGGTGGACCTGGGAAGACCAGCAATTAAGAGATGGTTCCACGCTCCTCAAAACCTCCTGATCAGAGGCCTTGCTGCTGGACGTAGTTTATCGTCATACCCAGGACGGGGACAAATTGACTTGTCAAAAAAATGAAGAGAAATGCCTCCTACAGATTTTTTGTTTTTGTTTTAATCATTTCACTCCAAGCAAGGCAAGGATGCCACTAGGGTGAAGGGCATTAAAGAAGTGAACAGAAAACTGAGAATAGCGAGGATTGATGGAAGGACAAAAGATGAATGAGATTCAAGAAGACATAAGAGACGATTGATATTGCATTTAAATCATTGAAGATTGTAGTTATCAGGGATGCAAAAAAAAAACGGAAGGGATTTCCACTGGTTGGAAGTGCGAGAAAAGTAATAGTTGGAAAAGAAGTGTGGAGTTAAATTTAGCTATTTCAGCAAGAAAATGGTGGAACATGGATGCAATTCTCGTAGCACGCTTAAATTCGTATATTCGGGGAAACAGAGAACAAAGTTTTCTAAGGCTACAATTTGCAGTGTGTACAGGAGCTCCGTCTGGAGTGAAGATAGCTTAATGCGACTGCAATCTGTGTAACGCATTTCTCTCGCACATTTGATGTTAAACACTGCTATTCCCGTTTACAGATTCGTCAATTTACCCAGGTCGATTTCGAAACAACAGAAGCAATAACAGCCCCATTTGTGTTCTGTCGCTTGAAATGTGTTTGTGACGAACGCTAGTCACCAGTGATAGAAAAGTGGTCTTAATTCACATGCATACATGTCTGTTGAAACTTTTTCCTCGTTAGCAGCAAAACAGCTTAACATGCCCAGATACAAGCCTCCCTGCAACACCGGTCTTTGTCAATAAAAGCGACGAGAAAAGCAGCAGTCAACAGCGGGCATTTGGGGAAACTCGGTGTCTTGTGAAGACGTTCCCTAGGTGCATTTTGTTCCGCAAGTTGCGTGCTGTTGTTTATGAGGCAATGGCCTCTATATGTCATTCATCAGTCTAACTTTGTTTCCCCTTTCCGCTTCTCTGTCTTTTACTAAGTGATTCTTAAGTGTACAATCGTGTAAGTGTTTCTCCCAACCTCATCACATCCTTGCCTTATTTTACAAAAGTGTTCTGACATGCTCGCGAAGATTTCCGGGTGAACTGGCGTAAACCCTATCGTTTTGGTAGTTGGCCACAGACTTGAGAGTGAAAAACCACACGTCCGGCCAAACGAAGACATTTTCTAATCTTTGCCAAGCAGTTTTTTGTATTTGGTGAGTTTGCTTTATTCACTTGTTTGCTTTTGATGTAATGAATATGCATACACCTGGGTCCCCCCTCAAAGTAATATGATTGCCTGGTGTCAGCCATAAATACAGACTAATGTGAACGCTTATTGGCTAGCCTATTGTCTTCACCTATTGCCTACACCTATTGCTTACCACTACGACGAGGACCAGTCATTCACGGTTACCTGCTAGATTGTCCTACTCAGTTACAGTTGTCCAAAACCAATTTGCTGCTTCGAACAAATATATCCCTTTCCGGAACATATCATCTTTATACGTATTAAAACACTTTATTGCAAGCGTTCCACTGTTTTATCCTTTCATAAGTTTTCATACCATCAATTTTCAATGGGATAATTTTCTCGCTTTGGTTGGAGACACCCTGTTCAATTAAACTGTAAACAATAAAATTAAAGAATTTTTCGCAAGGCTTATGCATAATCCGAAAACAGTTTTACGAACATTTTTGCTTCAACTTATATTTAAATAATACTTAAATATGCAGGCCTCAAATGAAAGGAGAAGAAAAAATTAAATTCAAAACCAAACTGAAGAGTGGGTAACTCTGTTAGGTTAACATGTATAGGATTTTTGTAAGGTAAAACAACCTGCGAAAATGGGTTATCGTAACTGTTTGTGGTAACGTTGATGTAAGGCCAAGCATATATCAAAGATAGACGACACGAGCCGAGTTTAAAAATACGTTAAATTTATTTAACATAAAAAAATGAAATGAATTACAGAAATTAAGTGCTTTGTGTGCCAATAATGGCGAATAACATGTATATATATATAGTGAGAAAATATACCTTTTTTTTACAATAAAGCATATTAAGTTATACCTTTTACAATAAGGGATATACTAAAAACAAAGCATGCTGTTTTACAATAAAAATATAAAATATGCTGCATGAAGTCCCCATAAGAAATGCAGCAAAAATGAAAGGTAGCATTTCTCTTAACGTTTCAAGAAGTAGATTCAATGTCCATACATAAATTGACTTCATTCCGTCAAAGTAAGTTGCCTTGCATTGCATTGTTCTCTAGAAGCAAAAATGTGTCACCATCTTTGGTGCTCTTATAGAGCCAAGCGTCATTTCATTAAATACTCTTGTCATAATGCTTGTAATTTTGGCAATTCCTGTTGATTTTCACTTTTAACATTTGATTAACGCTTTTCATTTTTCTTTTGTTGTAATATATTGACATTGCTGTTCTTTGAAGTTTCCCGTTTTTTTTATTCAGATCTCTTAACCATTAACCATCTTCATACTGACATTTGTCATTTCTTCAAATGCTATTCCACAATATTATTTCTTTTCACAATCGCTGCTTGTAACTGTTGGCCTTCTAATTTCTATTAACTTTACGTAATTTATCAGATCACACTTCATTATTCTTATGAAGTTAATCCAAAATAGATATTTAATGGTTTTGGGTTTAAAAAAAAACAACATTTTTTCAATGTTTAACTTTCATCTTGGTTTATAATTTGGTGATGTGACTAACTTATTTTTCTAGTTTATTACACACTTTGACTGAAGAAATCTAGCAGCTGCATGGATAAATTGACTTTTCAGTCAAATTTCTTTTAGGTTCTGATAGACTAGCAATATTAATTTTCAAGTCACTAGTATTTTTCTCCGGATCTTTTAAAAGTTCGCCATCCTAATTTCGACATTCGTCACCAATTCTCCAGAATATGCTTATTATTCTTTCCACTGGCCATTTCACTATTTTAACTTTTTGGCTTCTTATTTCTTGGTGATGTTATAGACCCAAGCGTCATTCCATTAAATGCTCTTGTTTTTTTTTTTAAACATTTTTTGGGATGCTTAACTTGCATCTTGGTTTATAATAGAATGATATGACTATCTTATTTTTCTAGTTTATTCCACACTTTGATTGAAGTAATCTTGCAGCTGCATGCATAAATTGACTTCATTCAGTCAAATTAATTTTCCTTGCATTGCATTGTTCTCTGGAAGCAAAAATGTGTCACCATCTTTGGTGCTCTTATAGACCCAAGCGTCATTTCATTAAATACTCTTGTCATAATGCTTGTAATTTTGGCAATTCCTGTTGATTTTCACTTTTAACATTGGATTAACGCTTTTCATTTTTCTTTTGTTGTAATATATTGACATTGCTGTTCTTTGAAGTTTCCCGTATTTATACGCAGATCTCTTAACCATTAAACAATCTTCATACTGACATTTGTCATTTCTTCAAATGCTATTCCAGAATCTACTTATTTCTTTTCCCAATTGCTGCTTCTTACTTTTGGCCTTCTAATTTCTATTAACTTTACGTAATTTACCAGATCTGACTTCATTAATTCTTATGAAGTTAATCCAAACTAGATATTTAATTGCTTTTGTTTCTTAAGCATTTTTCGGGATGCTTAACTTTCATCTTGGTTTATAATAGAATGATATGACTATCTTATTTTTCTAGTTTATTCCACACTTTGATTGAAGTAATCTTGCAGCTGCATGCATAAATTGACTTCATTCAGTCAAATTAAGTTGCCTTGCATTGTTCTCTGGAAGCAAAAATGTGTCACCATCTTTGGTGCTCTTATAGAACCAAGCGTCATTTCATTAAATACTCTTGTCATAATGCTTGTAATTTTGGCAATTCCTGGTGATTTTCACTTGTGACACTTGATTAAAGCGTCTTCTATTTCTTTTGGTTGCAATATAGAATATACTGCCAATGCTAATTTTAAAGTTTCCCCATATTTTTCTCCGGATGTTTTAACAGTTCGGCATCTTTATTTCGACATTTCTCACCCCTTTTCCAGAATATGATTATTACTTTTTTTTTCTAGTGGCCGTTTCTGTATTCTAACTCATTGGTTTTTTTCATTTTTCAGGAATACTTGTTTGATTCTGTTGTAAATATAGGGTCACCCCAAAAAACGGGAACTATTTAACAATCCAATCAAACCAAGAGTGATGGAAGAAAAATATTTTATTCATAGTAATTGAAACCTTAAAACATGCCATTAGAGAAACAATGATTGAATTTTCATTTTTTGAAAATTACGTCCTGTAGATGGCGTCCTCCTGTACTAATACATTCTTGATATCTCCTGTTGAGATTCCTCATTTGACTGCTGCAAAATCTCAGCTGGGATACTGTGAATTTCATCTTGGATTCTAAATGGCGAAATGTTTACTTGCTCAAGGTCACTGTGTCGCAGTGTTGCCACTTGCTCTTGTCTGGCACTTCAAAAATTCCCATTTTTGGAGGTCGCCCTATTTTTTTTGTCTATAGCAATGGTTCCCAAACTTTTTGCAGTCTGAGCGCATATGATATATTACCAATAGTAGGCGCTCTATATAATTCTGCAATTCTAACTCGCAGAGCCGAGTTCGAATTCCAGTTGTATCCATTATGGTGCTTATTATTATCCCTATGAATCCTCTTTTCTCCCCTACACCTATGAAAAATAGCAAGAAAGATTGGGTTCTATAGCTTTGGATGGCAACTGGTCTACAGCAGAAAGAAATGGCAACCTATTTCGGGAATAATCACCTCGTCAGTCATGTGTCAAAAGATACATGAACGTCTAAGCGTGTATCAAGATTGGCAGATAACTGACTGACTATATACAAATTTCGGAAAAAAATTATGTTATATTGATTCAAATACTATGGAAAATAAATAATGCAATAAAAAAATATAAAGTTTATTCATAATTTGTTTATGAGAAACCTGAAACTAATGAGTCATAGCGATTTCTTCAATGTTTGGGCGTATATCTGATAGATAAATTTTCATTTCCACGTCAATACATTGAAGGGTTCTTCTCTGTTCGCACGTAATTCTGGCGAGAGCAGAAAAGCCTAATTCACATAAATATGAACGAGATGAGTAGAGCAATATAATAAAGTAAACATATTTACTTCCTATACCTGGAGACATATTTCTTTAAAATGCCAGGGCGCCCAGTCGCACCTTTTCAGAACCAAATGAGATAGATAGATAGATAGATAGATAGATAGATAGATAGATAGATAGAAACAGACAGGTATAGATAGATAGATAGAAACAGACAGGTATAGATAGATAGATAGATAGAAACAGACAGGTATAGATAGATAGATAGATAGAAACAGACAGGTATAGATAGATAGATAGATAGATATGAATAGAATGAGATAGACAGATTTAAATAGGATGAGAGAGATAGATAAATAGATAGATATGAATAGAATCAGATAGATAGATAGATATGAATAGAATGAGATAGATAGATAGATAGATATGAATAGAATGAGATAGATATGGATATGATGAGATAGATAGATATGAATAGGATGGGATAGATAGATAGATAGATAGATAGATAGATATGGATAGAATGCGATAGATGTGAATAGGATGAGATAGATAGATAGATATGAGTAGGATGCGATAGATAGATAGATAGATAGATAAGGATGATGAGGTAAGGATATGTATATAGATAGATAGATATGAATAGAATGAGATAGATAGATAGATAGATATGAATAGAATGAGATAGATAGATAGATAGATATGAATAGAATGAGATAGATAGATAGATATGAATAGAATGAGATAGATAGATAGATATGAATAGAATGAGATAGATAGATAGATATGAATAGAATGAGATAGATATGAATAGGATGAGATAGATAGATAGATATGAATAGAATGAGATAGATAGATAGATATGAATAGAATGAGATAGATAGATAGATATGAATAGAATGAGATAGATATGAATAGAATGAGATAGATAGATAGATATGAATAGAATGAGATAGATAGATAGATATGAATAGAATGAGATAGATATGAATAGGATGAGATAGATAGATAGATATGAATAGAATGCGATAGATATGAATAGGATGCGATAGATAGATAGATAGATTTAAATAGGATCAGATAGATAGATAGATAGATAGATAAATATGAGTAGGTTGGATAGATAGATAGATAGATAGATAGATAGATATGAATAGGATCAGATAGATAGATAGATAGATAGATAGATAGATAGATAGATATGAATAGGATCAGATAGATAGATAGATAGATAGATATGAATAGGATCAGATAGATAGATAGATAGATAGATAGATAGATAGATAGATAGATATTAATAGGATCGGATAGATCAAGGGTTCTCAAACATTTTGAAGTTGGGGCGTATTTGAAATCCTACCAATAATTGTAGGCGCATTATATACAAACTTCGGAAAAATATGTTAAAATGAAGTCAAATATTGCAGAAAAGAATTTTAATGCAACAAAAATTACAAAATGGAACATGCATTAAGTTTTATTCATTCTTGTGTTTATGAGAAAACATGAATCTGATGATTCTTAGTGATTTCTTCAATGTTTGGACGTATATTTAATAGACAAACTCTCACTTCCTCGTCAATACATTGAAGGGTTCCTTTCTTTTTGCATGTAATTCTGATGAGAGCTAAAAAGCCTAATTCATATAAATATGAACGAGACAGGTACCGCAGTATAAAAAAAATAGTATCTTTATTTCTTTTACCTGGGCATTTCTCTGGAATGCCAGGGCGCACATTCACATCTTCCCAGGGCGCACTATTTGAGAAGCACTGATCTAGAGAATGTTTTGACTTTCCCAACGTTACGATTTGGCATTACTTTTTTGTTTCATTTTTCTTTCGACTGGGTTATATACTCATTTTTTTAATCATTTCAGCCCAAGAAAGGCAACAGAGTCACTAATGCACAACGGGTTACTGAGTGTAAAAGAATATAAGAAAATGAGCGAAAACAATAAAAGAACAGAATTCAAGAGGACAGAAGATAACGATTGACATTGCATTCAAATATTTGAAAATCAAAATTAGCCGGAAATCATGTAGTCGGCAAAGGTTTGGCAATGTACAGATAGTTTGCTTTAAAGATTACATTATTAAATACACTAAAATAGGTACCTTTATGAAAGGTTTAGAATATAATTTTCAATATGAAAAAGCTTTCCTGAAGTTTTCAATTTAGCGCTAAATGAAAGCTGAATGATTAAATTTACTATACCCGGTAAGCAAAATACTTTTGTGTATTTCAGATAAAAAGTATATTGATTGGAATAGATTTCCGGTTCTTTTTCAGTAATCTTAATTTCTTAGACCTTTGTAAACAAAAATTAATTTTCCGTTTCAAAAATCTTGCAAAAATAAAATATATATTTCTTAAACATTATTTAAGGAACATTAGCCAATTTAAAATTAAGTTAATCTCAATTAAAACAAATATTACTTACTTATATAATAAAATGTTGTATGCAAGAATTTTCTAACTATGGAGTCTTGCTTTTCCACTGTGTCAATCGATTTATTGATGGCGAATTGACCACCAAATGTGTTCATAATAATAGGGTAGCAGACAGTAAATTTCATTAGGGTTTTCTTTTTTTTTTCGCAATGGATGGGGGCAAGCTTTAAAACACTTGACCTTTTAAGAATAGATTTATCGGTCTGTATATCCATACTTCAGAAATTCTGCATCTATATATAAACATATAAAAATTAATCGAAATTCTTTTAAAAATAGTCGGGGTTTTCAGATTGTAATAAGCTTTAAAATATATGATTTGTAAATATCACTGAGTGAGGATCGAACTCACTCAGTTATGTGCCATGCGTGATACATGCTTAGGAAATCATGTATCTTTTGACACATGACTGACGAGGCCTGATTTTCCCGCTGTAGGTTGCCATTTCTTTCTGCGGTAGACCAGTTGCCATCCAAGGCTTATAGAACCTGGTCTGTCCTGCTATTTACCCATAGCTGGAGGGAAAAGAAGAATATTAGTAACTTTCCCAGGGGTATTAGCATGTAAGTGAATGTAAATATGTTAGTAAATAAAGTTTTACTTAATAAGAATTAGTTTTACTTAATAAGAATAAGTTTTACTTAATAAGGATTATCTCATCGAAATTGAACTTTGAAAGATGTAAGACTTAAAAAAAAATGAAACGAAATCTTGTAAAAATTCTTTTTTCATCGAATTATATTTTCTTTAGATAATATTTTCTTTGATATATATTATTCATGAAAGCAATTAAAATCTTCTCTTCGTTTTTATTTTTTTTTTGATTCAGAAAAGATTTTCGGTGAGACCGGGTCCGATGTTGGCAAAAGAATCGGTGGTTTGAATTCTTCAAAAACTTCTGCTTTTAACTAAAATTAAACTTTAAAATTAAAATTTAACTGAAAATTTTCTCGATGAATTTCTAAAACTTTAATGAAATTAAATAAAAAATAAATAAATAAAAATATTTTTACCAATATTTTTCTTTTCTTTTTTTTTTTAAAAATTTATACGATTTCTATATTTTTGTATATTATTTTTATTAAGAAACAGGCTAAACGATAAAAGGTGATAATAGGGTTGAGTTCAAGTATCCCCGCCAAATAAAAGGAAAAAGTACAATAAAATAAAAACGGCAAATAATTAAACCATACAATACTTAAGAAGAACCGTAAGATTTAGGAAGATTAAGATTACCTCCTCAGTAATCCATCGAAACTGCAATCCACCGAAATAAGAAAAGAAGCCAGTCCCCACCGCGGGCCATTTAAAACTTAGTCCGCGCAGCTGATTGGTTGTTACTAACATCCAATCGGATGCGCGGAATATGTGGTCTTTCTTCCTCTTATTCTTTAAAAAGGCCAGAGTAGATGTTAGCGTTTAATCAGAAGGGGGAATCAGGGGTTGATCTCTCCTGATTGGGTCGATTTGGTGATTGGGAGTATGATGTTGAAAGACCCGAAACTCACTGATGAACCAAATCAAAACATCACTGACGACCCGCTTGGGCGCCTACTTAAAAGCGTATTTTCGAATTTAATATAAACTTAAAAAATAATTTCATTTTTTTTTATGGATATATTCATTAAAATCCGGGAAATATTTAATTTTTGTAGGAATTTCCAATTTAATGTATCTTTCAGCGCAAAAAAAAAGCGAAAATTTGCTATTCCAAAAGTTAAAAAATAGCTGACGTAAGAAAAACAAGATTTTTTAATCAAGATTTCGAATGTCCTAAAAAGGAGTAAAAAAAAAAAAAAAAATTAATTAAATAATAAAAACATACTTCAGTCTTTTCTTCAATAATAACATAACGATTTTTACGAAAAAGAAAATATTATCATTACATTTGGAGCATGTTTTCATCACGCTATGCTGATTTTTTTTGGCGATCTCATGGACGTACCTATACTTAAACCTTTCTTGCTTGATGAAATGAGATTTGCACCTAATGTACAAATATGTTTTTCATGCTTCCATATATGGTAAGTTCAATGATAAAAGCTATTATTATATTCTATAAGAATAACTAATCTCTATCTATAAAAGGCAGGATGTGTGTGTGTGTGTATCGAATGCACGGCCGAAAATTTAGACGGCTTTTTGCACCAAAATTTACATGCACATGCTCCAAGTTAGTCGGAAGGACAAGACCGACTATGCATTTCCCAACTCCCATCGATAGTGGAAATAATCGATTTTTTCATGGTTCTACGGCAGTTTTCATGTAGTTTGCGGACATTTTTTACTGGCCAGATTGAGAGCCAATAGCTGGCTGCTACGAATAGGCAGGAAGATTCTATTGGTCAGCGTGAGAGCCAACAGCTGACTGACACGAATGTTAATTAGCATGCTAGCATGCAAAAAAAAAATCGATAGCTGCCTTCGTCACAAGTGGGAAAAATTTAAATCTGCATGGCACTTTACTCCAATTGGCTCATTCGCTTGCTTAAACTCGACGTTGATTCTGATTCCGCAGAACTGGGTTGGGTGTGAAAAAGTATTTGTTGTTAACATTCTTATTTTCATTCGGTTTTTCCAGTTACAATTCCTTTTTTTATACTGAGAGTTTTGTGTTGATTTTGTTTAGTTCTTTTTTCGTAACAGATTTAATGTTTAGTATAGAGCTTAGAAAAAATTCGCAGTGTGAGATAGGCAAGAAGTAAGGCTTGTAGCAACAGCAGCACGGCAAAGCGCACTACTTTAAAGGCAAGGAGGGGCAAAAATATTTTAAGTCAAGTGTTAGCCATTGCTGTATGAGTCGTACGATTTTTGAATCAAGCACGGGTAACGCCGGGCCATACTGCTAGTTTTTAATAACAGTAATGTAAAAGAAATTGTCATAACAAAGTAAGGTGACCATCAACGATACCCAGCAATCCATTATACCTCTAATGTACTGAGGAAAAAAAGAAAAGAAAGGCGAGAATTAAATTTAGGTGATAAAGGACTCTAAGCGGTGTTATTTTTCTGACAGTGAAAGTGGTAAGATTTTTATTTCCATTGTCGAGAAGGTGAAACACAGAATTTAATCTGATTTATGTTACGGGGCGGCAACTAAGATATATCCAATCTGCCCATGGCAATGATAAAAAAAAGATTTTTTCAAGTTGGACAAGAGACCTTCCGCAGGGTGCTGGGAGATAAAAATTAATTAGGTCAAGCTTGACCGAAACCAAAATGTCCGTGGAACCACCTCCATGTCATTTTGGAAAAACACCTGTTTATCGTAAGGGCTGGCTATGATAGCGAAATTATTTTATCAGAACAGTTAATTAACAACAGAATGCAAATACGTTCAATTGACCACCCACTTGTTTGGCGAAGGCCCCGGGTGATAAAGTCCAAGTGACATTTGACTATGATAAGAGTCTAAGGTTTGTTGTCGTGCAGAAGGAAAGAAAGAGAAAGAAAAGAAAAAGAAAAAAAGAAAGAAAAAGGAAGATATTTTTTTTTTCTTTGAGCAAGATTTTTTAAACCGAGGCTAGTCTGGCCACACCCACGCCGCTGAGCTCCCATTTGCTGAATGGTGGCATGAGCGTTAGGCGGAGGTAATCATGTGAAGAAAGAGGGGAGGCCTGTCGCGCCCCCTGAAGG
The DNA here is from genome assembly GCA_963932145.1 of Acanthosepion lycidas. Classification (NCBI taxonomy): domain Eukaryota; kingdom Metazoa; phylum Mollusca; class Cephalopoda; order Sepiida; family Sepiidae; genus Acanthosepion; species Acanthosepion lycidas. Next base: position 52,512,509 of record OZ010609.1, on the reverse strand, counting down.
GATAGGTGCGAGATGCCACTGTGAGAGAGAGGGGAAACCCGTTGACACCCTTTGAGGGCATGGTGAGATACCAATATGAGAACAGAAGGTGGGAAGACGAAAGACTTCCAAAAATGGAAAATAATAAAATTTTCCTGACCGAAAACAATGAAGTGGATTGTGGGTTTAGAATTATCAAGGAAAACCAATTCGAGTTCGAGTTCAAGTTCGCAGTTGGGGTTGGAGACTGATAGGTAAGCAGTTGCAGTGAGCTGAGAGCTCTGAAGACCCGCCTCGCAGAAGCTGACTAAGATTCGCGCATTATCGACCTCAACTTCTAATCAAGAACAATTTATTTTTGAAGAACGACATAGACTCACACCACCGAAACACATTTACGAATATCGCCTGAAGATATACCAAGAACCAGTTTCTTAAATAACAAACAACTTAGGATGTTAAGACGAATCCATATAGTGGTTTGGGAAGAAGACACAGTCCTGTATTCAGCAACCATATATAAAATATTGTTATCCTTTTTTAACACATTTGAACTTTTCGAGTTATTTTTTATTTTTATTTTACATATACTTGTGCGGTGTTACCCTTCATCGAACTCGACTTGCATTACGATCCGACGACTGATTGATTTCGTCTGCCTAAGATCAATTCACAACGTGGGTAGGTTAGACTGGAAATCAAAACAGTTACTTCGGTAACCAGACGTTGGAGGCGAGCTGGGAACGAAAAGGCTGAAACCGAATCTAACCAGATTCCCATCCAAATCACCAAAAGGTTAGAACGTCACGTTTGGTGCCGCGACCAATATCAAGCCAGTTGGTCTTCACAGGACAGGATAGCACGACGGACGCGGCTAGGCAGACGTCACATTTGGCACAGCCACACTGGGGGGATGTCACATGTTGAAACAAGGTAAATGTAAGTAAATACTAATAATGGGCAAAATTGTGTTTTGGTTTATATTCAACTGTAGTCGTTGCTTACTTGATATAAACATTTTTCCTCTTTTTTTTTCATGACTGTAGTCATATAGCGTATTTTCAGTATACTTGCTACATGTTCATATCTATTGATAGCTTGCTTTTTATATACAGTACTGATTTTTTCTATAGCTAAAGTACTTTTCTAAGGTTTTATAACATACAGTGGTATTCGATAAAAGTGACTCACCGGATATTAATCTTACTAATATAAAGACCACCTAAGAAGGCTGGAGCGTACAACGGCCGAAACGTTTAAATGAATATGTCAACAAAAGGATAATAGTCCGAATGATGTAAATAATGTCAGTGCTTCTTTATTTTCAATTTTTTGTTAAGGAATATCAGTGCAACTATGACCAGAATTTATGAAACATAGTTGAGGGTAAAGATACCCATGTGATTCAATTATTAAGCAGTTTTCACATGAAACGCTCCATAAGTTTGAAGAAAATTAATTTTTCACAGCTTTGGCTAAATGTGTGTCTTCATTTGTTTTGCCCTTGACAGTGAAATTAAAATTATCTTCGTCGGGCAAAATTTCCAGAACAGCGTTCGTGTTGCCTATTTCCAGAGAGTTTATTATTCCCAGCAGCATATAAACTCAAGATCACGGCACACGCTTTGTCAACAGGAAGTCCCTTGTAAAAACCTACCGCAGCGTTTGCTTTTGTTTGTCTTCGTATCTAAAGTCAGTCCCTCTGCGTTTCAGTCAATCATTTCCCGATCAAAAGTCTCAATAAAATCTGTGCCATCGCACGCAACAACAAAATCGCATGGAACGCCTTTCTATGTCAAAGATGGAAGATCAGGGAGGTTTCTTTTTCGTGAACAAAACGGAAGGTAGTCCTAATTAATCCCTGGTTAGGAGGTGGCTTCCATGAGAGCTGTGCACATCGAGATAAATAATAGATAATCAGCTTCGTTCTTGTTCGTTATCATTCTCAAATTCTTTCTTGATATTCCTCACGCATATTTTTTTTTTATAATCATATTTGGCCTCTGTTATTTTATCTCTTCCGTTACAATTTCCTCTTCTGGTACATATTTTTATACTTGTCTTACTTGACTGCTTCTACGTCCTTGAGGATTTCGTTACTGTGTACTATCAGTCTGTTTTTATCCATGCGTGATACAAGCTTAGGAGATCATGTTTCTTTCGAGGCAGATTTTTCCCGCAGTAGGTTGCCATTTCTTTCTGCGGTAGACCAGTTGCTATCCGAAAGCTATTTACCCATAACTTGGTGTGGGGGGGAGAAGAAGAGGATTCATACCTTTCCCAAAGTTGTTATGACGTAAGTGAATTCAATGGATTCCACTGGAATACGAACTCGGATCTCCGATTCCTCAATCTGAGCCTCGATCCATTGCTCCACCAAGCCTCCATTTCCCTCCATCACCACCGCTTTAACTATATTTTTTATTAGTCCAGTCTGTTATGTGCCATGCGTGATACACGCTTAGACGATCATGTATCTTTCGATATATGGCATGTTTTCGCGCAGTAGGTTGCCATTTCTTAATGCGGTAGATCAGTTGCCATCCAAGGCTATAGAGCCCGGTCTGTTTTGGTATTTGCCCATAGATTTGGTGGGGGAAGAAGAAAAGGATTCATACCTTTCCCAAGGGTATTATCACGTAAGTGAATGCAATGGATTCGACTGGAATTCGAACTCGGCTCTCCGATTCCTCAATCTAAGTTGCTATACGTTACCGTACCTCCCGTGGAACCTTAATATTTCAGTTTCCTCTTGTTATTAGGCTCTTATCATAATATTCCTTTTTTTTCTTTTGTTTTTTTTCGTTTCTTTTTCCTTTCTATCTTTGCCTTTATTTCTGTTATGTTTTTACTCCTATTGTACTTCCAGTCTTTTCTTCTCTAGGTTTACGACAGTATCATGTTGAAACACCGGTTCCCAAAGGATGAGGACAGAATTCAGAACCATAGTGCAAATATATGGGAAGTTTTTTTTTTTGTTTTTGTTTTTTTTAACAGAGGACGGAAATTGAGGCAATGAAATCCGAAGGCGCATTAGAATAGCGAAAGATGCCCTTCAAAAGCTGAGCAAAGAATTACAAAACAGAAAAAAATATCATTAGAATTAAAGAAAAGCGTACTGGAATGGTATGCAACATCAGTCCTCTTACATAGCAGTGAATTCTAGACAATATCCTAATGGATGAAGAAGAGAATTGAAGCAAGAGATATGTGCTTCTACAGAAGGATACTGAGAATATAATAAACTGTGCATGTGCGCATCCGGGTTTTAGAGAAAATGTAAACAAAATGTACGCATATAATTGTTACCATAAAGAGATATAAAAGATATAATAAAAACAACATTTATTAAGATAACTGCAAACGACGGGAAATTGTTTAGAGCTATGAACACTAATGTCCGGAATGGACCCGAAACATGGGAAGAAGAAGAATTAGCTTAAGTAAATGAATAACAGAACTGAGGTTTAGGAGGGATAGCAAAATGACAACATTTATTAAGATAACTGTAAAGGACGGGAAATCGTGGAGGGCAACTTCCAAAATGGAACAGACACAAAGAAGAAGAAGAAGAATGAGTCTAAGTAAATGGATGACAGAACATGGTCTAGATAATAAAATAAAAAGTCAACAATTATTAAGACAGTTACAAAGGACAGAAAATTGTGGAGAGCCATGATGCCCAACCTCCGGAAGGGACCCAACACATAAAAGTACAAGAAACAGCTTTAGATAACAGAACCTGGTGTAGGAGAGACAAGAAAAGATAACATTTATTAAAAATAAACAAAGGTGAGGAAATTGTGGAGAACCATGATCACTAACATCTGGATTTGACTCGAGGCATAGAAAAGGAATGACAAAACAGGGTTTAGATAAAAGACAACATTTATTAAAAGAACTACAAAGGAAAGGAAATTGTGGAGAACAATGATCACTGACCTCCGGATGGGACCCGAGACAAATAAGACGAATGTGCTGAAGTAAATGAACGACATAACAGGGTTTAGTAGAGATAACAAAAAAACAACATTTATTAAAAGAACTACAACTGAGAGGAAACTGTGGAGAGCCATGACCCCCAAAATGTCTCAGGAAAGCCAGAGAAATAAAAGTAAAGCGAGTATAACAGCGCAAAACAAAACCACGAGAGAAAAGACGAATAGAAAAAGGGGTAAGAGTTATTTGGATCAAGAAAAGAGAATTTGTTGATAGCCATGATCGCGCACATCCTAAAAAAGATATCTTTATATAAAAAAGGACCCGACACATAGAAGAAGAGGGAATGAGTTTAAGTCAATGGATGGCAGAACAGGATTTAGTCATAAAGGACAGGGAATTTCGATGACACATGATCGGTAAACGTCCTGAAGATACACTGAACAAGTAAAATCTCCAAAAGAAAGAAAGAAAGAAAGAAAGAAAGAAAGAAAGAAATAGATAAAGAAAGAAATACATACAAAAAGAAGAAAATATAAAATGATGGAAAGAAAGAAAGATATAGAAAAAGAAAGAAAGAAAGAAAATAGAAAAAGAAAGAATTAGAAAAAGGAAGAAAAAAATAAAGAAAAAATAGAAAATGAAAGAAAGAAAGGAAATATAAAAAGAAAAAATTAGAAAAAGGAAGAAAGAAAGAAAGAAAAAAATAGAAAATGAAAGAAAGAAAGGAAATACAAAAAGAAAAAATTAGAAAACGGAAGAAAGAAAGAAAGAAAAAAATAGAAAATGAAAGAAAGAAAGGAAATATAAAAAGAAAAAATTAGAAAAAGGAAGAAAGAAAGAAAGAAAAAAATAGAAAATGAAAGAAAGAAAGGAAATACAAAAAGAAAAAATTAGAAAACGGAAGAAAGAAAGAAAGAAAAAAATAGAAAATGAAAGAAAGAAAGGAAATACAAAAAGAAAAAATTAGAAAAAGGAAGAAAGAAAGAAAGAAAAAAATAGAAAATGAAAGAAAGAAAGGAAATATAAAAAGAAAAAATTAGAAAAAGGAAGAAAGAAAGAAAGAAAAAAATAGAAAATGAAAGAAAGAAAGGAAATACAAAAAGAAAAAATTAGAAAACGGAAGAAAGAAAGAAAGAAAAAAATAGAAAATGAAAGAAAGAAAGGAAATACAAAAAGAAAAAGTTAGAAAAAGGAAGAAAGAAAGAAAGAAAAAAATAGAAAATGAAAGAAAGAAAGGAAATACAAAAAGAAAAAATTAGAAAAAGGAAGAAAGAAAAAAAGAAAAAAAAAATAGTAAATGAAAGAAAGAAAGGAAATACAAAAAGAAAAAATTAGAAAACGGAAGAAAGAAAGAAAGAAAAAAATAGAAAATGAAAGAAAGAAAGGAAATACAAAAAGAAAAAATTAGAAAAAGGAAGAAAGAAAGAAAGAAAAAAATAGAAAATGAAAGAAAGAAAGGAAATACAAAAAGAAAAAATTAGAAAAAGGAAGAAAGAAAAAAAGAAAAAAAAAATAGTAAATGAAAGAAAGAAAGGAAATACAAAAAGAAAAAATTAGAAAACGGAAGAAAGAAAGAAAGAAAAAAATAGAAAATGAAAGAAAGAAAGGAAATACAAAAAAAAAATTAGAAAACGGAAGAAAGAAAAAAAGAAAAAAAATAGAAAATGAAAGAAAGAAAAGAAAGAATTGGAAAAAGGAAGAAAGAAAGAAAGAAAAAATACAAAATGAAAGAAATACAAAAAGAAAGAAAGAAAGGAAAAGATAACTGTGCGACACAATTTAAAAATACGTAGCCTTTAAGAACCGAGAAATACGGTCATATCACGGTGAAACACTAGTTCTCGTTTGTTAAGGGAAAGCTAAGCAACGTTGAGCTTTAGATGGGTGACCGCATGGGTATGCCAAGTGATGTAAGTTTGATAAAATGCAGGTACTGCACAGGATAGCGGCTTAGAATGAGAGCCGAGTTCGATTTCTGGTTAGGTTACATTCAAAAGAAAGTATGAATCTGCCTTTTCTTTCCTTCAGCTATGCGCTAAATAGTAGAACTTCTATCTACAAAAAATATTTGTTATATCCAAAATAACTTCCCAAAAAAAAAAAAAATAAATAAAAAGAAGAAGAATTATTTGATCATGACATTTCACGACTTCCTGTCCTTTGTAGGTCTTCATAAATCTTGTCTTTGTGTTATTTCTCTCTAAGGCTCTGTTTTCGCCATCTATTTACTCAAGCTCTGTAAATATGTTATACGTTGTTTGTCTCTGTTCTTGCTTTCTACCTGTCCCATGAGTATTATTTTTCCCTGTCTCTTTCTGAAGTTATGTAGTAGTTTCCCTTTTGTTTCTGTCTTCCTCAAAACTTCATCTTTACTCACATGTTCGGTCCGTGTTATCCTTCTGTAAGACGAGATTTCTATTGCTTCAAGTCTTCTCTTCCTTTTTGAGGAGATCGTCAAGCACTCACTGTCATACAGGAGGACAGATATCAAATAGCAGGTTAGTACTCGTTTCCTTGGTTTTAATAAAACTTTCCTATTGCTTAGTACTCTGATTAACATTTGGAATGCTTCCTTGGCTATCACGATATTATTAGGTTGGTGCAAAAATAATGACGTAATGATGTCGTTTTTGACATATTTTCTAACGTCAAAAAACGACATTATTACGTCATTATTTTTGCACCAACCTAATACTTCGGATTTCAGTGTCACACTTTCCGTCCTCTGTTAAAACACTTCCCAGATTTTTTTTTATTTACTTGTTGTCTGATGTTCGTGTCTCCGATTTGCAATTCAAACTTTGGGATCATCCTTTTGCTAACAACTATGCATTCTGTTTTATTGAAGTTGAAGCTTAACCCTTTCTTCTTGCTTTCCTTCCTTGCATTCTGTATGATTTGATTGCATTTTATTTTTATATTCTTTAACACAGCGTACGTTAGAAATACCCCCGAAATACCACCCGAAGTACATCATACATAATTGTAAGAGATTAACTCAAGGAAAACACCACTGTCCCTAATGCCATACCTTCGCGAGGGAGGTTTTTATACCACACCCTGTATTTTCTTTTCCCCGTTTTCTTTTTGTTATTTCATTTTTTTTTGGGGGGGGGGTATTTTTCAAAACCTATCTTGTGATTTCCCCCCCCCCCAGGGGTGAGTTTGTCGGCGCCGGGGGGTTCCTCGATAATTCTAAATACATATCCACCTCTCTGGTTAGGAATTTCAACCTTTTTCCATTTTTGGGAACCTTTCCTCACTCCCACCTTCTCATCATACTTCAGAGGGGCGTGAACTGCCCTCCCCACATCTTCGTAGCAACCTCTCTTACTCGTCCTCCAGATGGGCTGCAACAGCCTCCCTCGTGCGTCACGTGATCACCACTCGACCAATGATGTCTTAGTCGGGCGTGGACGAATCCGCGGCTTTGTTTTAGGAAGAAAAAAAAATATCTTGCTTAACTAAAAAAAAATTATCTCCCCTCTTTTCCTTTTCTTCCTCTTAATCGCCGTTATCATTTCTCTGGTCGCGAACGGGACAATATGACAATGGCGGTCATAACTCTTGTTCTACACGTGGTTTACGTCAGGTATTTTATCACTAATTATCAGAATGTGTGGTCTTCCTAACACGGTCTCAAAAAGAAACATCTCCAACGTTTCAGTCAGTCTGTCGCCTCGAAGAAAGAAAAAAAAACTTCTAGGTTCCCATTCATTTTCCTTCGGTACATACTTCTGATAACATAATTTTATATCTGTCCAAAGTCCCTTTAGTTGCCTGTTTTTCGTCACTTATCGAAATAACATTCTCATTTGAATTTTTTTTCTTTGGCCAGCCGGTCTGTAGTTGATAATAAGATGTCTTCCCGTACCAATAGTTTGTTTTCATATCCTTAGATAACACAGCCGATGCCAAAACATATCTGATTCTTTACTTCTTTCCCTTTCTTTTTACTCAGAATTTCCCTGTCATTGTAATGACACTCTTTCGCTATTTGTTACTTATCAAAATATTCTTTTATCCATTGTCTCATAGCCGTGTGTGTGTTCTTGCTTATCACCGACGATTCAGTCCTTAGCCTCTCCTTTTCCTCTTTTCTTTCTTTTCCCTTTCTGCCTCGTTAAATGGTGCCACACTTGGGGCAACACTTAATTGCTGATGATCCTAGGTCCACCATGATCCAGAGTGGTAACAACTGTTAAGGTCCCAGCTATGGGAAAATAGTTAACCCTAAAACCCGTCCGCATCTTGGGTACGACAATGAATTACAACAGGCGTCCTGGGTAAGACGATAAACCACGTCCAACAGCAAGGCTTCTTGGAGACACCACCACTTAATTGCTGGTGTTCTCAGGTCCACCATTAACTGGGGTGGTAGAACCTATTAGTCCTAACTATGAGCAAATAGTTGACCCTAAACTGGGGACAAAGCAGAAGCTGTAGCAATTATTTTTTCGAGGAAAATTATTACCAACAATACATTATTATTAGCAATACATTTTTGAATAAAAAGATATTACCAGCAATAGATCGTTGAAGGAAAAAAAATATTACCAGCAACAGATTTTTGGTAAAAAAAATATTACCAGCAGTAAAGATGTCGGCTGTAAATAACCCATAGATGTTGATATGCCGTAAATCAAACCTAACCAAACTAAACCAAAGAATACACATTCTATTCATATGAAACTATCCTGAAAATCTCATCCGCATTAAATAACCCATTGAGGTGTTGATATGCCGTAATATGAAATAAACCAGACTAAACCAAACAAAAGAATACATATTCTATTCATAGGAACCTATCCCAAAAATTTTGTCGGCATTAAATAACCCATTGAGGTTCTGATATGCCGTAAAACGAAGTAAACCAAACTAAATCAAAGAATACATATTCTATTTATACGAACCTATCCTAAAAGTCTTATCCGCATTAAATAACCCATTGAGGTGTTAATATGCCATAAAACAAAACAAAACTTCATTCCATTTCATTTATTCTTAATTTTCTACTTTTCTTGGCCATATTGGTCTAGCCTTTAATCTATAGTTTAAAGGAAATGATTAGTCGAGTTTATACTTGAGACAATAGATAGAATTTTAGGTAGATTTATACTATTTTAGAATATATAAGTAAAAATTCTATGAGGTTATACACGTGTCGGTTAAACATTAGTTGAATTTATACTGGTGTCTATATGGGTAAAATTGCTCAAATCTATAGTTGAATCTATAGATAATCATTGGCTGTCTTTATAATTGGGTCCGAAATCATCAAGCTAGAAAAATGGCCATTTTTGTACGTGGAGGCCTCCAAGTGTATTCATGGCTTTGTCAAAACAGTGTAATATTCCATGGGAGTATATATATATTTTTTCTACTTGATTATTTTATTCTGCGATATTTTCTTCCAACCTGATTGTCTTCATTGCCGATTTTGTCTCATTATCTATGTAAAGAGTTCTTTGGTAAATAAATGGTAGAATAGAGAGTTGAAGGGATATTTAAAAGCTTACTAAACGCTACAAAAGAAAGAAAATTGTAGCGAGCCATGATCACCCACGTCATGGTACAACGAGACAGGTGGCCTCGGGGAGTTTATCTGAGGAACAGGGATATTCTAAGAAGAATACTCTCTGGAAAGAATATTTTCAAAATCAGAAAGAGACAGCTGAAATCCTGGGCACATATGAAAAGAAAGGAATAAAGTCTTTAGAGAATTTCCCATTTAGAGGAATCTCTAAAGGCAGGAAAACCAGAGAAATAAGAATAAAGCGAGTATAACAGCGCAAAACAAAACCACGAGAGAAAAGACGAATAGAAAAAGAGGTAAGAGTTATTTGGATCAACAAAAGAGAATTTGTTGATAGCCATGATCGCGCACATCCTAAAAAAGATATCTTTATATATATAAAAAAAAAATTATTACATCTCAAGAAAACAGATACCAAGAACAATATATACATTATTTATAATTCTTTTTTCCAAAATTTGTTGCCGCGAAAGATTGAAGAATTTTATTGTTCACAATAGCACTGACAAAACTTTAAACACCCCGCTCGCGACCTTGCAGGTTTGGCGTTGGTCTATCATTTAAGATCATGCTATCCTTATCAAAGAATATTCAATTATTTCTATTACTTAGAACTGACATCAAACAGTCGCTTGCAATTGAAATCCCTTTGATTCATTCAACCCTCGTTTGACTGTAACCAGCAGATCGATGTTCGTATCATATGGATATCTCGTATTTTACAAGTACATATTCGAGTGTTAATACAATTTAGTACGCGAAAGATATTCCGATCATCGCTAAACCATTTACCACAAGGATAAATATGGCATAGTAGTTCAGCAATCATTTTAGTTCTTCAAGGTAGAGACGGAAATGCAAGGTGATAGATCCTAATCTGGCATCTCGTCTACCGTAACTCTGTCACAGACGTGCTGAGGCTTCCCTCTGACTTATCTACAAGTATCTTCATGGCAACTACTCTTACGAGGTACTTTTACTGGTTCCCAAACTGAATGAATTTAAGCGTGATACTAGGTTGGCATCTCGGACCCACCCTTTAACTGTCAAAACGTTTAAATATAGGCATCTCTTCTACTCCAACAGCTTGTCTCACACTTCCCGTCAGGGGAACTCCATTCCTCTTACTTGCTTCCCTGATACCTTTAACCTTCAAACATAACATTCAAATATAATGTCAATAGACATCTTCTGATACCTTGATCAAGGTCCCCGTCTTTCTTTGTGTACTTTTCTCAAACAGTCCTCTTTACTCCTGCTCTCAATTTCTGTAACCCCTTGCGAGCTAATGGCACTCCCGTCTTGCCTGGAATGGTATGCTTAAATAAAATTCCCAGAAATTCTGAAAATTATTTATTCTTCAAGAAACTGCGTTAATTAATTTGTCTTTTTTTTCTTTTTTTTTTTAAGCAGAAGTCTGCGTTTTTTCGTTACACTTGTTTTAGCTGAAGAAAGAGTGAAAAAACTTAAGGGCAAACTGGATACTCATGATGAATCTTTATTTTGTCAGTTTTCACCCCTAATAACCAAAGCTGAAAACCTAGACGGAAATTTACTTTCACAGACAATAGTGTTTAGGTGGTGAAGGTTTTTTGGTATTACCTTTGACCGGGGTTATCTCTCATCCTAATCTTTGGGACGATGAACTTTCTGGAACGTTGTTTTCTTTATTTTATACCAAACTAGCCGCATTGCCCGGCGTTGCCCGTGCTTGATACAAAAATCGTACAACTCATACAGCAATGGCTATCACTTGACTTAAAATATCTTTGCCCTTCCTTGCCTTTAAAGGAGTGCCCTTTGCCGTGATGATGTTGCTACATGCCTTACTTCTTGCCTATCTCACACCCCGAATTTTTTTCTAAGCTCTATACTAATCATTAAATCTGTTACGAAAAAAGAACTAAAAAAAATGAACACAAAACGATTAGCTTTAAAAAAATGACTCGTAGCTGAAAAAAAAACGAATGAAAAAATAATGTTAACAACAAATACTTTTTCACACTTAACCCAGTTCTGCGGAATCAGAATCAACGTTGAGTTTAAGATGCCAGTTATCAGTTATCTCCTGTTAATTTCCCTCAAAAAGTTCTCCACTGCCTTATGGGAAGAGGGAGAGGGGAAGTAACAGGATAGCTGACATCCATTAAACATGGCACGTAGAACTAGAACAGTCTACACCAGTGAGCGAAATTCGACGTTCAGTTCGACATTCAAACCACCTGAAGAATGGCGGAGCGTACAACGGCCGATACGTTGTAATAAATATGGCGACAAAGATGAGGACAATCGTCCGAAAAATGTAAATAATGTACATAATACCTCATATCAGAAATATAGACAGTCTCAGAAGTCTAGTATTCAGAATCCATCGATATTTCTACCCATAAAACGCATGAATATAATTAGATATGTATCCCACCCTTGGAGAATGAATGCAACGACAGGAGGGTTTCATAAGATTCATACTAAAATATTTGATTAATTGCTCTTACAAATCAATCAACTAATGAAATATTTCAAGATGAGCACGTTCCCCATTATGTTACTCATGTTTATGTTGCTTAACTTTCACGCCGGTTGCATTTCATGTGGTTTGTTGCATTGATTCCCAGTATAACCCTTTTTTCTTAAGAAAAGCGACAGAAAGGCTTGTACTTTTTAAAAAATACGTTTATACTTATATGCAGTTTTTAAAAAAAAACTTGAAGGCAGATTTACTGTCGAAATATTGTTAAACATTGTTGAACAGTATGTCTTTCATAAATCACCCTATTCTGTAAAAAAAATTTATGTTATAATAAAAATAACAATGACAATAAGAATAATATCAACAATGATAATAATATTAATAATAATAATAACAATAACAATAGTACTCATAATAATAACAGCAACAATAATAGTATTAATAATAATAACAATAACAGCAATAATAATAATAAAAATAATAATAACAATAATGATAATAACAACAATAATAGTAACAACAACAACAATAATAACAGCAACAGCAACAACAATAATGATATTAATGATAACAATAATATTAATAACAGCAATAATAATGATATTAATAATAATAACAGCAACAACAATAATAATAGTAATAAAATAACAACAACAAAAACAATAATAATAACAAAAGCATTAAAAACAACAACAATAATAATAACAACAACACTAATAATAATAACAACAGCAAAAATAATAATAATAATAATAATAATAATAATAAATTCTACATGCTACAAATAATAATAATAACAATAATAATAATAACAATAATAATAAAAATAACAACGACACTAATAATAATAATAACAACAGCAATAGTGTGGATTGCTTATCGTAAAGCCTTTGATAATGTTCCACAAATTTCTTTTGAGCTTGTCTTTGTATCTTACCCATGTACGCCCTACATTCCTGTAGCCCTGATCTAACTGGCTGTACACTAGGATCTTGAGTATCCTGTCATCAGACATTCTCAAGACATGACCAGTGAAACGTAATAAATAAATAATAAAGTTAATAGACAGAGTTGAATTAAACGAGGAAACCGTTGTATATAAAAGTACTCAATACAGGTATAACGAGCAATATATATTTAACATATAGAGATTTTAATTTTTTTTTAAATTATTAGAACAGTTGATTCCGCTACCTTGGTTTCATTTTTTTAAAACCAAGCATTACAAAAATCATAGTCATACTTGGAACATTTGTCCACAAGAAACGTTCGCTATCATAATATTTCCTGATTAAAAAAAAATGTATGAGAGATCGGTAATTATGACCTGTTCCTTTTGAGTTCATATGAAGTGGGATGAAGACAAACTATATATATTTCATTTAAAACCGCAACGTTACATTTCAATATACTTGCTTTATATATATTAGGTTGGTGCAAAAATAATGTCGTTTTTGACGTTGAACTTCAAAAGAAAAACGACATTATTTTTGCACCAACTTATATATATATATATATATATATATATATATATATATATATATATATATATGAAGGAGTTAGGAAATTAATCGAAGACAGAGAAAGCATGAAACCATGTTAGCAGAAATGGCTGATCTAATTTTTCATACTTTCATATATATGTACATTTTATATATATATATATATATATATATATATATATATATATATATATATATATATATATAGTTTATGAAAAACTAGGTAATCCGTATGGGTAGATCCAAGGAGGATAATATCCGGAGAGCTAAATGTAAATTCAGAGCAAATATCTCTGAATAAAAACAGACCATTTTAAGGTTCCGTGTAATAAATTATTTCCCCACAGCCCTTTTAAAGAGATCTGGATCATCAGACTTTACTTCCAAAGGTTGAAATGAAAAACGTATATATATATATATATATATACACACACACACACACACCATATATATAAATATATATATATATATATATATATATATATATATATATATATATATATATATATATATATGAAGAAATATACTCTTAAGGTGTGCTATATTTATGGGATAGAGTGCTCAATATCAGAGATAGAGCGTGTTTAAATATAAAAGTGAACATTGAAGTCAACACTTAGAGGCGACAAGCTGTTTCACGCTGGACTCAATCGTAAGGCCACGAGCGTTGTTGTTTTTTTCTTTTTTTTCTCATCTATTGATATATATACATGTTATCAGTACATTGAGGGGAGTCTATTTTCGCGGTTATTTTGCCGGAAGTCGTTTAATTGTTTATTTCTTTATTTGGGTTAAATTACTTTGCTTATTTTTATTTAGTTTTATTTTTATTTTTTATTTTTATTTCTTATCTTATATATTTATTTTTTATTTTATTTTAATCGGTGTTTTATTGACATAGTAAAAAAAATTGCTTATATCGCTTATTTAATAGTTCTGTTTTGGTTTGCGAAGATAATTAAAGCCATTTATTCAATTTTGGGGTTGATTGCTGTAGTTTATTCTAACTATTATTTTGGCGGCAGCAGTTTTTAATTTGTTTATTACTTCAAATATTTATTTGGATTGATTATCTTTACTTGTTTTTTCTAACGGTTAATTTATCGGGATCGGTTTTTAGTTTATTTATTTGGATTAATTTAGATTAATTTATTTTAATTGTTTTTTATTATTTATTTATTATATTGTATATGTTTATTTACTCTTTTCTGTTTTCGATTTTTAAGTAATGTAGTATTTTTTTATCGTTATATAACAGTTATAGCTATGTTTTTCGTCCAATTTTTTTTTTTTTTTGATTTCTATAGACTAACTAATATTTTGGTCATAATCATTTGTTAATTTGTTTATTATTTACTTTATTTATTTGGGTTCATTGATTTTGTTTTTTTTCTATTTTTAATTGATTTATTCTATTTCGTCTATTCTAACGGGTGTGATTTATTAATTTGTTTGTGCTATTTTACTCATTGTATTGTCATTTTGTTTATTTATTTATTTTATTTTATTTTTTACTTTTATTTTTCAGTTTTCGATTTTTATGTAACGTAGTAAAAATTGTTTTCATGTCTGCATTTTGAGATGAGCTCGGATCTATTTAATAATTTATTTTGGTCTGGGAACCTAAAGATAGCTATTTTTTCCTCCAAGTAAAGTTTGCAAGTTTTGGATTGGTTGTTAAAGGCTGATGATCTTTTCCTTATTTCGTGGCCTCTTATTCAGAAAATGTCTATAATGTATACAAAGGTTTCCTCAGATAAATAAAATGGCTTCGAGCGAATGAAGTCAGTAGGGCTGAGCGAACCTTCCCCTTCTTCGAGTGTCAGGGATTGGTGCTGCAGAATCACAAACATTGAACTGTACCAAATAACAGAAACCCCATCACTTGTGGACTATCATCAGCAGCAACAACGAAAATGTATAGCATATGTAAGTGGAAGAGAGAATAATGACATAATCAAGATGTTTGATTTCCTCTCTAGTTCACCTGATACTACATTTTGACTCAATTTTTAATTTACAAATTCTTAATAAAATACAAAAAAAAATCTGATTGGGATAACATCTTCTTGGGATTTTGACCCGCAGAAAGAAAATTTTCTTAAGATCTTGTTGCTCCTGTGGAATCTGTTAGAATTTTTTGGGTACCTTGGCGTACTAGTGATCCAGCCAAAATGAGCTGACTCATTTTATAGTTCACCAATAGAAAGGTTAGCCAATCAGAAGGCTCAAAATATTCAATGCGATGTGTATAAAGGTGGCCATTTTTCCCGAATATGCATTGTCATCCTTTGATATCGAAGACTGAAGAATTACGGAACAGCTGTTGGCAATATAGTCAGATTCAGTAAAATATCTGACTCGTGAATATTAATCTTTAACGTTGTTTCATTGAACAGATTATGTACTGCGCTGTATTCTATGGTGAACATGGTCAACACATTACTATTCGTGTGAGTATTATTAGTGTGAGAGTATTCGAAGGCGTCTGGTGCCAGTATTATTCAACGGCGTAACATAGTGCATCTGCGATTACAAAGTCTCTACTACAACGAGCATTACGAAAGTGACAACAAGTATTCATTGGCATCACGAAGGTTTCTAATGTTATCTATTCTGCCTATATCTTTTTTTTATTATAATTGATCGGTATTTCTAGTCTATACCCTATTAATATACGGATCGCTCTTCTCTTCTCTATACTCTTCTTTATATTGATTACTATTTGGTTGTTACTATTCGATCGCTTATTATAGAGCAAGTACTATTAGTGCGAGTTTATACGGAGGCGTCTGACATCAGTATTGTTCAATGGTATCTGCTATTGCAAAGTCTCTACTACAACGAGCATTACGAAAGTGACAACGAGTATTCGTTGGCATCACGAAGGTGACTAAATATCACTGCTAGCCTTTCATATCGAAGACTGAAGAATTAGCGAACAGCTGCTGCTGCTGGTATTGGCGATATAGTCAGATTCAGTAGAGTGTCTGATTCGTGAGTATTAATCTTTAATTCATTGAACATATTACGTACTGCGCTGTATTCTATATTCATAGACTATGGTAAACAGGGTTATCAAAATCCACATCTCACCAATGAAAAGAGAAAGGAATGAGGCTAGTTCGTTACAATACACGTGGCTTGGCGGGTCTGAGTTGTAAAAGTTGGAATTAGTGGACCTAAGAAATGAAGTCCCCCTGAACACTTTCCATGGACATAGAGATATAGCCCTGAAAGGTTTACGATGTTTCGTTTTGGAAAAAGAGGCTGTAGGGTGGAAAATAATTCATCACCCACAAGGACGAGGATAAATAAAGATTACCAGTGAATTAAAAGGCACATGGGAACTATGATATAGGGTTGAGATTGTCACTTGAGCCGAGATGTCATATAAGGGCGTATAACATTGCAGATTTTATTTGGATTTTACCAAGTATCTCTAAAAATATAGAAGTAGCAGATATGATCTTACAGCAGTATTCAATGCATAGTCGAATGGTAGACTTATAAACGATATTATTTTTGCACCAACCTAATACATGTTTATAAATCTACCATCTATTGTTACTATGTGAGAAAACGATATTATTTTTGCAACAACCTAATAAAATACATTCTGGCGACAATATGTTATCTCGCACGACATAACGAAAGTTGCTCCTAGAAACAGCGTTTGGTTCAAAATAATCTTTCCATTTTATGTCAACTGATCTGACCTTTGCTTATCTCCAGGGAGAAACGGAATTATTGGATTTTTTTTGGGGAGGTGGGAGGGGGTCAGGAAAGCGAATACGCTTTATTTCTTTACAGCGATTTTACATATATATTTAATATTCAGAATTACTATTTAGCAAACTGCTTTTATATGAGAACATATATAATCAAATAGTTTTTATTAGAATCAAGTTAATGACTGTTCGGAATTCCTCTAAGGGTTATTTCGAATGGTTTATATTGTAGCCGGGAACTAAGGAACGGAAGCACTGTTTCAGTTATTGTTCAGAAACGGAAGTACCGTGTCGGCCATATTATGTATGTGTGAATAAAATGCGGGAGTATCTCTTCTGCAGACAGATGTCACTAGACTAAGCGACGTTATCATCGATATTATAGATCCCTTACCAAGTTGTGACAGTAGTTATAAAAAAAAAGAAGCTTTCCTAATCATAAACGAGAATATTGCCAGCAATATTTTTTATCGATTGACACACTGAAACGTTCGTCATCTTTCTTTTTATGCGCCGTGTCCTTTCATGATGTAGGCGATTATGACTCTTCCCACTATCCCTTGTAGCTCTCAATAAGTTTCGTCCCTCTGCCACCTCCACCAGTTCTGTTCTGTCATCCACTTGCTTAAGCCCGCCAGTTATGTCATGCGTTGCTTTCTCTTATCCCTCTACCCTTCTAATCGACCCGTGAGTATCAGATTCTCCAGGCATTCCTTCCTCATTTCGTGTCCCGGAAACTTCAGATGCCTCTTCCTCATGTTAA
Organism: Acanthosepion lycidas; assembly: GCA_963932145.1. Classification (NCBI taxonomy): domain Eukaryota; kingdom Metazoa; phylum Mollusca; class Cephalopoda; order Sepiida; family Sepiidae; genus Acanthosepion; species Acanthosepion lycidas. Next base: position 52,494,586 of record OZ010609.1, on the reverse strand, counting down.
GTATAAGCCTCCTCCTTGTTTGTATCCTCTCCGTGACCTCATCGTTGCTCACACGCTCGCTTCATGATATTCTTAGCATCCTTCTGTAAAACCACATCTCCGTTGCTTCAAGTCTCTTCTTCATCTCGCTGCCGTAAAGGAGGACAGATACCACGTAACACGTCAATAATCTTTTCTTTACTACCAAAGAAATCCTCCTGCCTCCCAAAACTCTGCCCAGCTTTTGACACATACTTTGGAAGACAAACTTTACAGATTATTTTCTTTGTCAGTTGTTAAACCGTTTGTTGTTTGATAATTTATTATTTGTCTGTACATATATATTGTTTTCTTTCATGATTTCATTACATTTCTTTATAGTGGACTCAACCTCCGAGTCCGCCATGTTTGTTGCAGGCCATTTCCGGAAACACACATGTTTATTTCACAACGCATACACACCGGGTCGCAACACATCAGTTAACAATACGTTTTATTTCCAGAGCAAATTAAAAGAAATGATAAAATGGATGAGAAGAAAGGTGTGTTTGTTGAGATGAATAAGATTCTTTGAACCACTTAGACTGGTGCTATATTATAAAAACAAGAAACTTTACCAAATAACAGTTGTTTAGGAAGTCTGCTATCGCTGATAATCGAAAGATGCCCTGATAACCTAAGTTGGATTTATATGGATTCAATGACTTTCTTGTTGCGTTTAGTCAAAACTTGACTGTTTCTAATACGACCACTCAAATTTTGTGACAAATGTTTCGTAGGCAATGCACGGGGAATGCATCGAGTTGATTCATATGTGTCATCGGTATACAGTCCAAGATTCTGCACTACATACATACATACATACATACATACATACAGCCTGGGGTTCCATCTGATTGCCACTGGTACAAGGACCTACGTACATCTTTTATATTTTAACCCTCTACTTCCACACTTTTATCTTCCTTTTCCCCTTTTTTTTCCATTTTTCCTTTTCCCATATCATTTTCAATTAAATAGGTCAATGTCTGATCCTTACCCCCTCCTCCTCAATATTAAGTATTGTAATAAAAATAAATTCTAAAACTCTCTCACACTATTCCTCACCACGCTCTATGTCAACTTATATAAGCTTAATACTGCTGTTCAAAAGTCTATATTTTAAATTCATTTTTCGTTTCACATTTGAAAGTGAAGTCAGAAGATCCAGAGACAAATAAAATTCTCTGGTGAAATAAATTATATCTAATCGAGCTTTAAAGTGGTCTGTTTTTTCTTTAAATTAAATTAAAATTATATATATATATATATATATATATATATATATATATATAGTTTATGCAAAACTACGTAATCCGTATGGGTAGATCGAAGGAGGATAATATCCGGGGAGCTAAATGTAAATTCAGAGAAAATATGTTTGAATAAAAACAGACCATTTTAAGATTCCGTGTAATAATTATTTCCACACAGCCCTTTTAAAGGGATCTGGATCATCAGACTTTACTTCCAAAGGTTGAAATGAAAAACGTATATATATATATATATATATATATATATATATATATA
>OZ010609.1:52450538-52488038 GCA_963932145.1 Acanthosepion lycidas | reverse complement strand
TGTGTCCCTCATTTTATCCCAATTCTCTGTTCCCTGATGCGTTTTTAAAACTTAATCGTCTTTCTACAATGTAACCATTGTCTAATTTACGATATGGCTTAAATATATATTAGGTTGTTGCAAAAATAATGACGTAATAATGTCGTTTTTGACGTAAAAAAATACGCCGAAAAACGACATTATTACGTCATTATTTTTGCAACAACCTAACACACACACACACACACACATATATATATATATATATATATATATATATATATATATATATATATGGCGGACTCTCATATCGTGAACGCTAAATGAGACTCAGCATTAGATGGTGTCTTTTGTTTTAAACTTATGCATGCTAGCAGGGGCTATTGTGGAGAAAATCAAGGGAAAGACATATTTAATCTGTGCTTTCTTAAGTTCGATACTATCCAAGTCTTGCTGCGGGCGACAAAACCACATTGACGGATGAAATTTGTTAAAACATTATTTTGATGTCGTCTCTGCTTGACGAAGCTGATCATGGTGCTTCAGTCTACTGTTTTCAAAACTCTTTAACTTAATAAAACATGTCTTACGCCACTACTTCCGCATTGATTCTTGGGTTTCCCTGGTTTTTGTATCAAAGTTGAGAAATTGCATGTTGTCTTTCAATTTGTCTTTGTATCGTAAGAATGGACGTCCAACTGAACGCTTGGAATTTTGTAGTTGTTCATACTGCACATTTTTTGGAAGCCTATGATCATTCATTCTCACAACATGACCAGTCCACCATGCGGGACACACGCGTAGGCGATCATGTATCTTTCAATACATGACTCGCGATTCTGATTTTTTCCCGCAGTAGGTTGTCATTTCTTTCTACGCTAGACTAGTTTCATCCAAGGCTATAGAACCCAGTCTGTCCTGCTATTTACCCACAGCTGGAGGGAGAAGAAGAGGATTCATACCTTTCCCAAATGCATTGCTACTAGGTTGGTTCAAAAATAATTTCGTTTTCTCACATAGTAACATATGTGAGAAAACGACATTATTTTTGCACCAACATAATACGTAAGTGAATGTAATAGATTCGGCTCAAATTCGACATCCCAATTTCTCAATCCGAGCCGATATCCATTACTCCAGCGTACCTCCTCAAAGTGGTTATACGGACATTTAAACAATTATATTCACCATCAAAAAAGATATTTTTTCATGGTGATATAGAAGATTGCTATGCGGCGTATATGTATATATGAGTATGTGTGTGTGTGTGTTTGTATACTTAATATTAACCGTAAAAAAGCAAGCACTCAATATACACATCCATTTCTCACTATTTACATTATTCAGACTGAAGAAGACCGCGGCGTACAACGACCGAAAATTTGTAATAAATATGGCGACAAAGATAAGGACAATAATGTAAATAGTGTACATAATACCTCATCCCAGAAATATAGGCAGATACATCCATTTCTGTTTATCATTTCACCACAAGCAAGGCGATAATGCCACTAAGATGCAAACGGTGACTCGGAGTGAAAGGGAATGTGAACACTTTATTGAGGAGAAAGGACAACAAAAGAAACTGTGTTCCGGAAGAAATATGGCCATAAATAGTGAGGTTAAATCTTTGATGGGTGTAGGTTATAGCGAAGTAAGTAATCGGAAATAATTCCCAAGTGCGAGAAAAGAAACTATGGTATTAGGACTGACGGTTACATCAAACCAATTCTACAGTAAAACGATGCGACCTACTTGCAAATCTTATAGCAGGCTTACGTCCATGCAGCAGACGTATCAAAGAGGAAAGCCTATTAGAATAAATGACATGAAAATATTTATAGAAAAGTCGATCCTTGAAATCCACAAATCAACCATTCGACCTTGCATGGAGTATTGCTGCCATATATGGTCTGGAACCCCTGCTGTTTGTCTCAATGTCCTTGATAAAATCCAAAGACGGATATACAATGTAACTGGCCCTGATCTGGCATCTCGTCTGCAGTCGCTCTCTCACAGACGTTCCGTCGCCTCTCTCAGTCTTTTTTACAAATACTTTCATGTTAACTGCTACGTTGATCTGCTTTCGCTGGTTCCCAGACTTCATGAATTTAAGCGTTCAACTAAGCTGGCATATTGCTCTCACCCTTTCACTCTCGAAACTGTTAAATGTAGCCGTCTCTTCTACTTCAGTGAGTCTTGCACTTTCAAATCTTGCTCTTCATGCCTGTGGAGTTCTTTCCCCTTTTACTGTTTCCCTAATAGCTATAATCTCAAACTATTCAAATGTAATGTTAATCGATGTCCCCAGATGTCTTGATCTATCCCCTATCCTTCTCTTCATCCTTTCCTCTATCAATCCTATTTGCTCTCGCTCCAACTCTCTGTAACCCCTTGCGTGCTCGAGGCTTCCCACATTGCTTGGGGTAAAACGCTTAAAAAAATGACAGAGGGAATCCACGCCACGACGATGGGAAAGACTGGTGTCGTAAAAACATGTCTGGACTGAACACAATATAGACCGTTCTTTGAATTTAATCGAGAATTTCGTGATATTTAGCCGGAGAAGCAAACCTGATATAGTAGCAATATTCATTGCGCGGACGATTGGCAAATTTATAAAAATCATCTGGTATGAAACAGTGAGCCAACATTCTTAGCTACAGATTTTTCAAATGATTTAATATAATCGCCCCATATATATATACATCTAAAAATAAATACGGATAAATTCACCGTTATCCCTGCCGTACGCCAACGGCTTAGTGGTAGAATCCCCGACTGATGCCAATAAAGTCAGATTGCGATCCAAGCTAGATGAAACTAGACGTCTAGCCACACTGATGAGCTGTGATACAGCGAAACAGTATGTCTGTGGATGACAATATATATGCTCCTGAAAAATATATTTCGGTTGAGTTCTCTGAGGAGAGAATGTGAGTTTGTAAACAGTAACTATTACGGCTAATAATGCAAGACACTTCAGTAAATCGAATCGAGTTCTCTCAGTCACTGTGTGTTTACCTAAAAATAAATACGCATAAATTCACCGTTATCCCTGCCGTACGCCAATGGCTTAGTGGTAGAATCCCCGACTGATGCCAATAAAGTCAGATTGCGATCCAAGCTAGATGAAACTAGACGTCTAGCCACACTGATGAGCTGTGATACAGCGAAACAGTATGTCTGTGGATGACAATATATATGCTCCTGAAAAATATATTTCGGTTGAGTTCTCTGAGGAGAGAATGTGAGTTTGTAAACAGTAACTATTACGGCTAATAATGCAAGACACTTCAGTAAATCGAATCGAGTTCTCTCAGTCACTGTGTGTTTACCTAAAAATAAATACGCTTAAATTCACCATCATCCCTGCCGTGCGCCAACGGCTTAGGGGTAGAATCTCCGACTGACCCCAATTTAGCTATGTTTTGTCCCTAGTTAGAGGCAACGGGAAATGGAGCCACACTGATGAAATGTGATACAGCGAAAAAGTATGTCTGTGCATGACAATATATATATATATATATATATATATATATATTGGCTATAAGGGGAAACGACTTGCTCTGCTGGAGGTTAACATCAGCCATGCTGACCGAGTGCATAAATGATTCTCTATTAGGGTTAATGGAGAGAAGGTTCGTATTTGAAGCGTTAAAATTTACAAGTAATTTATTGATACAGAATGATAGAAGTTTCTGCAAACTTTCTAGATATCTATATTTATAGACAAAAAAAATCTAGTCATAATTGCTGCTGAACTCAAAGACTAGTAATTGTTCGTACTGACACTGATTCAAATTCTGCTGATGTGAGCATTTCTATGATGCGAATGTATAATTGTGTCAACTATCCTTAACTTTACATACTGCAACATCATTACTTTTGGCACGTCAGTGTCAAATATATATATATATATATATATATATATATATATATATATATATATATATATATATTCAAACATATACAGTTAAATATAACAGAGAACGAATATCTATTATGTTTGATCATTAGCTATTCTAAGCTTCGTATAGTGCCTTTAGTTTTTCGGGAGAAGGTAAAGACAAAAACTATCCAATATATATCATATGCGACATCATCAGAGTGGTTATATGGACATTGCAACAGAGATGTTGATCATCAAAGATGATATCCTGTTATGGTGAACATCTTTGTTGTAATGTCCATGTAATCACTCTGATGATGACTCACAGAGTCGAAAGCTCGAGGAACAGGATAATAAAAAATATCCAAATGTTGGACAGTTTTTGTCTTTATTTTCACACGAAACTAAATTCACTACACGAAGCTTAGCACGGTTTTTGATCAAACATAATAGACATTCGTAGTCTGTTATATTTAACAATATATGTTTGAATAATGATCTGTTGTCCCAATACATTCAATAAAAATATATCGATAATTAAAAATAATTTATCTAAAGTCAACATAAAACTTGATACTACTACATCCAACAGAATAAAAAACTGAGTCAATACTAAAAAAAACCATAAGCTAAAATGTAAAAGCGGAATTTACTCTATCGCTTGTAATAACTGCCACAAAAATACAGAGGAGAAACCTCAAGTAATCTAAATAATTTATTATACGAACACAAAAGTGGCATTTTATAAAACAATGCAATGAATGCTTTGGTTGGCCACAGTAACGAGACTGGCCACAGTTTTGATATAAAAAATGCTACTCTGGTCAAGGAAGAAAAATAATTGACTACGACGTAAAAGTTTATAGAGTGCCTTAATCGCAAAATCATCTACCGTAAATTTGCGAGCTGGCTCTTCCAATATTTCACCATTCCTGGCAGAACTTCTATTAACACAGAGTGGGATATCTACTAACAAATTGATGCACACAAAAAGAAAAAAAGAAGATTTAAATAAAAAAAAAAATTGTTGGTATATTCCTAGCAGCCCCCGTTCGTACTCATGTGTAGTCGAACCCACATAACGAATTTATTCCAATAAAATCTTAAAAGACAAAACGAGTCACAGGAACTTGTTGTCACTGTGTCATATATATAATATATATATATATATATATATATATATATATATATATATATATATATATATTTGAATTTGTAGATCTGATGAATACGATCGTAACTGGGATTCCAATGTAATAAATTATAACCATGAAATATTAGTGTTTAAGACATTATATTATATATATATATGGTTTACTCTCCTGTCGCATTCGAAGTATCAGGGTCAAGTAGCTCAGTTCCTTGAAACCGACGGGCCAGAGCATATAAGATTTGATGATAGTGGTGAAGGCTTTGTGCGGAACATAGAGCTGGCGCACTCCGCATGTTTTTGTAATCATTGTTATTTTCCTGACCAGTTGCAATCCAAAGCTATATAACCCATTCCTGCTATTTACCTATAGCTGGAGAGAGAGGAAGAGGATTCATACCTTATCCAATGGGTATAAGCAGGTAATTGATTATAGTGGATTCGATATATATATATATATTCTACACGTATATACAAATATATATATATAGGAGTAGAATATATATATATATACATATTAGGTTGGTGCAAAAATAATGTCGTTTTCTCACATATGTCAGTATGTGAGAAAACGACTTTATTTTTGCACCAACCTAATATATATTATATATATATATATATATATATATATATATATATATATATATATATATATATATATATATTCTACAGTTATATATGAATATATATATATATGAGTAGAATATATATATATATATATATATATATATATATATATTCTACACGTATATAAAAATATATATACGTGTAGAATATATATATATATATATTCTACACGTATATATATATATATATGTATATATACGAGTAGAATATATATATATATATATATATATATATATATATATCTACACGTATATATAAATATATATATACGAGTAGAATATATATATATTCTACACGTATATATAAATAGATATACGAGTAGAATATATATATATACATATATATATATATGTATCTATGTATCTATATCTATATCTATCTATCTATCTATCGATCTCTCTCTCTCTCTCTCTCTCTCTATATATATATATATATATATATATATATATATATATGTATATGTATACGTATATATATCTATATATACGAGTCTGTTCTTCTTTATGTATGTTTTTAATACCGTAGCATTGATAATAATCACTGAACTTTGACCTTCACCCAAACGTGGACAACAGACGCTCATATCTTCTTCGTTGTTGAATCTTCAGTTTTTAAAATAGGAAATATTAGCTTGCGTAAAGGTGACTTAGTGTCAAATGTCGCACCTGCCTTCTTCGTGAATCCTTATTTAAACATATTCTATAGGTCGCAAAAACTAGAGAGGCATTGGACCCCATGCTACGTGCTTACTTTAAAATGTCAGTATTTGCTAATATTTCGGCAAACTCGACCGCGCCTATAGTATACGATATATAAATAAATAACCTTTTTTAAAAATAAGATTCTTTTTCCTGATTTAAAAAGAAGAAATATTATTTTCATTTCCATTAAACGCCACGTAAATACTGGAGTCAAATATTCAACTTGTTTTTTTATAACGCAACGGCCAAACCATTTAACATTTCTGTTAACACTAGGATGGCCAGCTCCTATATCCATCTCTAATATATTCCATATTCAAGGAATAACAATATTAGTATACCTCATACTGAAAGAAAGTGATGATATATATATATATATATATATATATATATATATATATATATATATATATATATATATATATATATATATATATACCCAAGTATATCATTGGTGTATATGGAATGAATTCCAATAACCAACAATTACTATTCTTAAAAGAGTGCTCAATACAAAGTAGAGCAGATATAATTATTTATTTAAAAAAAAATTATAACATAAATATGTTATAAAATCACTATATATATATATATATATATATATATATATATATATATATATATATATATATATATAATTATGTGTGTGTGTGTTTAGATAGAGAGATAAATAGATAGATAGGAGGCATAAACACAAGTATTATTGCTCGTGAGAAATTCTTCGATGCATTTACCCTATAAAACCTCAAATATCAGCTATTCCACTGAATATTTTTTAAAGAATAAAGTCTGTTAAGCATCTCAGCATCGAACCAAAACTAGTTATTCCATCGTAATTTGTTGAAAATTTGAAGGTATCGTAAACGACACCTTGGCCATCCTAGTGTTATATAACAAAGATGGTATGAATCCTCTTCATCTCCCGCCAGTTATGGGTAAAAAGTAGGGCCGACCGGGTTCTATAGCATTGGATGGCAGAAAGGAATCACAGCATACTGCGGGTAAAAATGCCCCATCAGTCATGTATCGAAAGATACATGATCGCCTAAGCCTGTATCGCGCATGGCACATAACTGAGTTCGATCCTCACTGACTGCCCCATCTAATCTATGCTTGTAAAATCACTATAACAAACTTTCGATAGTTGTGCTCACCAGTGTACTTCAGGTTTTTTCATCTATCGTTTTGTTTATTTTTACTACTGTTTGGTTAAATCTCTTTCAGTTTCCAGTGAGTCTGAATCTGTAAAATACAGCCCAGGGATTGAGCTCAGCAAATTTCAGAATACAGGTTTCGGTGACGTGGAACAATCCTGAATATGGGCCTTCAAACTAATATTGCTATTGACTGTCTGTTTAGACTTTACCTTCTTGCTAAAGAAGCCAGCAAGACAGGGCAGGTATTGGAATACAGGAACCTTTTTTGGTTCCTGTATTACAAGAGAAGACCTAGAGTGCATGCTCCAGATATCCTTCATTCAGTTGAAGGCAAACTTGAACGCAAAGGGGTTGATAACCCGTTCTCATTTCCCCTGGGTGTTCGCTTGAATATACTCAGTGTTGACTGCCCTCAATGCGTCAATGGTGCGAGGGTTGCCCTTGTAGATATTGTCCTTGACGAACTCCCAGAGGAAGAAATTTGGCGGAGTGGGGGCAGATCAGTCGAGATAAATATTCCCTTTCCTTTTCTTCTGTTGAGACGCTCTCACCATGGTAAGATTAGTAGTGTGAGAAGGATTGCCATGATGTTGAAACCACTATTCCTCCTCATCAAGGTATTCACGTTCCTCGAGATCTTCCCATCTTCGAGTCCGCTGCTTTGTTTCAACAACTGTGAAACCACCTGTAGATATGAAAAATTATAGGCAGACATATATATAGATATGAAGAGTCTGATAGATCGATTTGAAGAACATGACAGATATGAACAGACATAGATAGATAGATAGATAGATAGATAGATAGATAATGACAAGCATTACAGACAGATGTTTAGATACGAAGATTAAATGATCGATTTGAAGAACCTCAAAGATAGATAGACATGACCAGCCATAGATAGATAGATAGATAGATAGATATGACAAACATTATAGATAGATAAATGTATAGATACGAAGAGTCTGAGTGATCGACTGGAAGAATCTCATAGATGGATAGGTATAAAGAGAATTATGGTCTCACGTTCCTCTAGCTCTCCCCATCTGAGAGGCCGCTGCTTTGTTTGAACTATTTTGAAACACTATGTAGATATTAAAGAAAACACTTTATCAGGTTGGGAAACTCGACGAACCTCTAGGATCTGCTAGGTCCAGTTTAGTACGCGGAACATAACAAAAGTAATTTTGGGGAAGATTTCTTTTTATCACATTATTTCTCATTACTATAAACGTTCTTATTAGCGAGTCCATATGTTTGAGATGTCATACCGGATTTTGTTTTTCTAATTTTACTAAACAATGAAATCAATAATAAACAAGCGCAGTTTAGAAATACTGCTCTAGAAAAATCCTTCCTCGAATCGATCCTGCATCCCTATTTTCTATCAGAGTAACATCTTTCTTTTCTTTCAATGTCATAAGCCAAAGGCTGCCTCTATCTGTTCGGTCATAAACACCAACGTCAGACAGAAGGCTTGTAATTACCTATTCCCCTTTTGAACGCTGATCACCGGTTTACCGGTGGTAGAGAAATACGTGGTAATACCCAGTCACCGGTTAATCAGTGGAAGAGAAAAATGACGTAATGCCCAGCCACCGGTTGAATGGTAGGTAAACACTTGTAACTATTTTTATATCTACCATGAAACATTACATACCAATTATTTGCAAAGGCTTTTACTCAGCAGCTCATGCAGAAGGATTAAAATTGTTTAGTTACGCAGGGCTCAAATGGATAAATAAAGCAGGTTTTCTATTTGGAACCTCTACAGAAAGTCTGATTTCTTTAATAGGCAATTCCAACATTGAACCGGTCTGGCAGGCCTTCTTGGCCGAGCTGGTAGAAGCACACTTTGGCTTATTACCGTTCAAATTAATTTTGGGAAAAAACGTATTTGTTTTTCAAATGAGAATTTGTTAATGACTCTCTCCGGTCGAGTATTGCAAATGTAAAAAAAGGAAGCATCTGTTTGCTTAAAATAAATTAAATTCCTTCCAGGCGTGCTTAATTTTTGGAATTTAAAGCTTTTCATCTTTGCGATTACTGATGCGAAGATGATGGAATCTTTTCCCCTCGGGAACCTGCGGTTATGAGCTCCTTGTACTGCTGATATGCCTAAACGCTGCGTCGTCTAAAATAATTGCGTAGTATGATGAGTTGGAGTGGCTAGATGACGGAAAAGCAAATAGATAGATAGATAGATAGATAGATAGATAGATAGATAGATAGATATGAAAAGACAGAGATAGCTAGATAGCTAGCTAGCTAGATAGATAGATATAAAAAGACAGACAGATAGATAGATAGATAGATAGATAGATAGATACATAATGAACAGAGTGAGATAGATAGATAGATAGATAGATAGATAGATAGATAGATAGATAGATAATGAACAGGGTGAAATAGATAGATAGATAGATAGATAGATAGATAGATAATGAACAGAGATAGATAGATAGATAGATAGATAGATAGATAGATAGATAGATAGAGATAGATAGATAGATAGACTGAAACTCATAGACAGATAACTGATAATGAATAGACAGGAATGAACAGAGTGAGACAGAGAGGGATGTGCATATATCTATATCTATCTATCTATCTATCTATCTATCTATCTATCTATATATATATATATATATATATATATGCACATCTCTCTCTCTGTCTCACTCTATTCATATATATATACACATATATATATATATATATATATATATATATATATATATATATATATATATATATATATATATGTATGTGTGTGTAGATATGTATATATATGTGTGTGTGTATATATATATATATATATATATATATATGTGTGTGTGTGTGTGTGTGTTTAGGCAGGATATTTTCATTTAAGCAAGTTTGTTTAAATGATTTAGAGTATTATGTCATTTTCTTTTAGTTTTAATCCTTTCAAGTCTACGAATTAATTTCATGGATGCTGTATGAAATTGATTAATAAAAATTCCGAGGTTTTTTTTCAAATAATTTTTATTTTTCTAAGTACTTTTGAACTCATCCGTGGCCATCGTCAGGGGTTGCATATTTATGGATATATTATGCATTTATATATATATATATATATATATATATATATATATATATATATATATATATATATATAAGTGAACATTGTAGTCATCACTCAGAGGCGACAGGCTGTTTCATGGTAGACGCAATCGTCAGGCAAGAGGAAGAAGGGAGATTAACGATTTACAGAAAAAAACCGTAATGTGTAGAGTTAGACAGATAGATATGCACACACACACATACAAACGCACACGCACACACACACACATATATGTGTGTGTGGGAGGTGTGTGTATCTATCTATCTATCTATCTATCTCTCTCTCTCTCTCTCTATATATATATATATATATATATATATATATATATATATATATATATTAGATAATGAACAGACGTAAACCAGCAGTTAAAAATGAATAGACGGAGATATATATATATATATATATATATATATATATATATATATAGATATATATATAGATATATATATATATATATATATATGGAGAGTGAGAGAGAGAGAAAGAGAGAGAGATAGGGGGACAGAGAGAGAGATAAACTCACTTTTAGAAAGAATAAACATAAATATAGAAACAAACTTCCACTGATCGATACAAACTGAAATAGATAGAAAGAGACAGGAAAAGAGAGAGAGAACGAGACACTGAAAAAAACAATCTGAGAAAGAAGGAGAAAGAAAGAAAAAATAAATGAATGAGAAAAGTAAAGGAAGGAAAAAAATATATGAAAGACAAATATAAGGAAAGAAAAGGAAAAGAAATAAATAGCCAAAATCTATGGAAAATATGGTAAGAAAAACAAAGAAAGACGATGGAATGAAAGATAATGAATGAAGCAAAGACCAAAAAGAGAGGGAGAGACTTAGAAGCATAGTTATTAAATAATATTGAATTAATGAGTGAAGGAAAACGAGAAAGAAAGAGACTGACGAATGCAGAAAATAAAGAAAAGAATGAAATAGAAAGATAGATAAAAATCGGTAAAAAAAAGTTAAATTCATTCTTATTTATGAATGCATGAGAGAAGAAAACTGAGATGATTGAAGAAAGAGTGAAAATAATAATATGAAAAGAAAGACAGAAAGAACGAATGAATGAAATGTTTGTAGCCCTAAGGAGTCTAAAAACAAACGAGTTTGTCAGAATGAAATTTACGGACTCAGAAAGAAAATTACGAAGGAAGGAAAGAGCAAAACAATAAAAAAAAATAGAACGAAAGAAAGAATGAAAGGCAAAATATTAATCGAGAAAGAAAGCAAGGAAGAAGTTGGGTTATTGAAAATGAAAGTTATTGACTATGAGTGAATTTGCATAGGAAGAAAAAAAATGAAGACTGACAGATTGTCGGGGGAGGAGAAGAACAAATTGTTGTAGATATAAACACTGGAATATGAGCAAATAAAACGAAACGAACTGATTGTTTTATATTACGTATTCTACTAGTCATAAGAAGAGTTAAAATAAACCACTAATAATCCTAGATGAAGTATTGGTACACACATATTTTATATGAATATAACGTATAAACAGAATATCTATCTATCTATCTATCTATCTATCTATCTATCTATATGAAGAAATATAGTATTAAGATGTGCTATATTTATCCGATAAATTGTTCAATATCAGAGATAGAGCGTGTGTAAATATAAAAGTGAACATAGAAGTCAACACTTAGAGGCGACAGTCTGTTTCATGCTAGATGCCATCTTCAGGCCTGACACGCAAACACCGGACCGTTAATTCTGCCTTATTTCTTTCAAAGACAACGGTCGAATGTCATCGGATTATGACACCCAATAAAAGCAAGGCTTTTTACAAAAATTTGCCTGCGATCAGACTACTAATATGACCGGGGAAAAATTTCACCAAATGGCTTATCTCCATATATGTATATATATATATATATATATATACATATATATACACACACATATATATATATATATATATATATATATATATATATATATATACACATTTTTATGTTTATACATTCTTTTCATATAGAAAAATATTTAAGTAAATGCTCTGTTTATAATAAACAGTATTAAACAACATTTACCGGCCTGAATGTCCGAGAAATTTTCACAGAATTTATTCGTCCTCCTATGAAAATTTCTCGGACATTCAGGCCGGTAAATGTTGTTTAACACTGTTTATTATAAACAGAACATTTACTTAAATATTTGTATCTATGAAAAGAATGTATAAACATAAAAATGTGTATATATATATATATATATATATATATATATATATATATATATATATATATATATATATATATATATATATATATATATGTGTGTGTGTGTGTGTGTATATATGTATAAAAATGTCTTAAAATAAATGTCAGATTTCTCCATTTCATATATATATATATATATATATATATATATATATATATATATATATATATATATATATATATATATATATATATATATTCTGTTTATACGTCATATTTATACATATAATTTATTTAATTAATGGCTCTCTCGGGCTGAATATTCGAGAAATTTCCTAGAAAATATGCATTCTCCAAACCTCTAACACTTACCGTGATCTGATGTGCTGTTAGTTTTCAGCCACAACGAAGCGTCTGTGTAGCAAGTCCGAATTACTGTTTATAAACACACACCTTCGGTTTTTCTTGATCGAATATTTCTGTTCCCATAATATATCGTAAAAAATTCCAACATATAAAATAATTAAATGAAATTCGGATTTAATCCATTTCGCAGAATATATATATATATATATATATATATATATATATATATATATATATATATATAAGGAAGAAGTTATTGTAGTTCCAACGAGAAAAAAGTATGTATATTAAAAAGAAGAGAGAAACCGCAAGTGTTTTTGCTACACGTGTTTCAGGTCTTGCGACAGTCATCAGGCAAAGGTTTCAAGATTTCCACATATTATTAAAAATAATTAATTTTTTTTCCTTTATGTTTTTCGATGTTAAATATTCTCTATATGAGACATTCTCTTTTTTGTGTTAGTGACCAAATGTCTTTCTTGAACTGGCAGTGAAAAGTTCTACGTGAAGTTTTATAAAACAATTTTGATTGGTCCGAGGAATGAAGTAGGTATCGGCATTCTTATCTTTTAATGACTCCTGCGTGTCCTTTGATCTATTTCGAATTTCGTGTGTTTCTGTCAGCATGCGTGTATATATGTGTATATCCCCTCTCCATACATACACACTGTCTCACTACGAGGAATTAGTAAACACATTTGTACTCATACGCACATATACTCACATACACACACATATATATATATATATATATATATATATATATATGTGTGTGTGTGTGTGTGTGTGTGTGTGTGTGTGTGTATGTTTGTGTTTGTGTGTGTACTACAGTTCAAAAGTTTGACACCGCTGCTAGTAATTTTTTTGATTTGTATTTTAAAGCAGAGAGAATCATTATAAATGTTTAAAAAAAAGTGTGACATGATTTTTTATTAGAAATTTTATTATGGCAAAAGGAAAAACAAATATGATTAAACTTTGTTCTCCTAAAAATATCCTTCATTAGCATACAATACTCCAACACAAATTTTTGGATTTCCTACCAGAAGTTTCTCAATGAATAAGTTTGGCAACTGATTCCATCCTTTGTTCAATATCTATAAGAGCTATTTTTTCACTCATCTCTCATGTTCATCCAATGGTAATCCTAAAAAGTGATAAGTGATAAAAATATGTCGGATTAATAAAAAAAATTCCCAGATCTCATGAGAGTTTCCGTTCGTAAAACACATGGTCGGATTCTGCCGTACAGTTCATATTTTTCTAATAAGAATTATTGAATATACAGAGCGGCTGATGAAAATAAATAAAAAGAGCATCTGCGCAAATACAGGTGTCTACTAAAAACATACCTACCTAGGTTTCACCTACGCTGGCCCTTTAGGTTCATAGTTAGATTTGCTCTACTTAGTGTATTGAGCATTTTGCTTAGTTATTTTTGCTTTACTCGTATTGGAGGTTTTTTTTCTTTGGACTATGAGCTTCGTTTCTAGACGATTGTTTTCATCTGAATTGCATGTTCTTAGTTCTTTCTTTTTTATTCCTTATTTTTCCTGGGGTATTGGTTTGTTCATTTACAAGACAAAACACCTAAGCTTTTTCCGGACGTGTATAATTACTTACATTTATAAGATTATTATTATTATATATGTATGTATGTATATATGTATGTATTTATGTATGTATGTGTGTGTGTAGATAGTAAAATGTCCTTATTGATTTAGTTACCTATTAACAGCCTGCTTCTTGAAATGTGTGATTGAACGTTTTTTTAAAAAAAATAAAACAAAACAAAAAAAAAAAAACAAAAAAAATACACCTACTGCGGTGACAGCTTATTAATGGTCGTGTAAATGGAAAAGGTATTTTTGATATGTATTAAAATAGCCTATTTAAATTATTGAAAATAGGACGCTCATATATATGTAAGCAACTGAACATTAAAAAATATGTTATTGATTTCCTGCATAGGTTAGATAGATTGAGAGATATGAATAGATGTGGGCAGATAGATAGATATGAGCAGATACCGCTATATATATAAAACAGGATCTTTTCATTCATAAACAGATTCGGCAAAGATGAAACTTCGTTTCGATGCATTTAATTGCACTACAGCTGTTCTGAAGCAAAATAGTTAGAAACAATTCTTTTGTTCATAACCATTTGGTACTCACCAGTCGAAGTACAATGAAATGCACCGAAACGAAGTTTCATCTTTGTAGTTTGTAAAAGTTTTTGTCTATATGAAAAAATTTTAATATATATATATATATATATATATATATATATATATATATATATATATATGTATAAATATATATATATATATATATATATATATATATATATATATATGACGAATTCTGTTTATATCTTTCTATCTAACAAACTCACACACAGATATATATATATATATATATATATATATACATATATATATATATATACGTATGTATGTATGTATATGAACAAGCATAGATAGATAGATAGATAGATAGATATGAACAGACAGATAGATAGATAGATAGATAGATATCTGACGAATTCTGTTTATATCTTTCTAACAAACGCACACGCAGATATATATATATATATATATATATATATATATATATATATATATATATGTATGTATATGAGCAAGCATAGATAGATAGATAGATAGATAGATAGATAGATAGATAGATAGATAGATATGAACAGACAGATAGATAGATAGATAGATAGATAGATAGATAGATAGATAGATAGATAGATAGATAGATAGATATGAAATGACAGTGATAGAAAGATTTATTTACTTAGAAAGTGCGGACATAAAAATCAACTTTAGTCTGGAGATTGTATTGACGTTTGGAAATGACTGTCACACTGCTATGTTGATTCCTATATCAACATTGCATTAATATTTACTATATCTGTATAACATCTCTATCTCTCATCGTAAACACTCGCCCGTTAAAAAAAAAATATTATATAAAAAAAATGCCAAAATAAATCCCGGATTCTCCTGTCGGTTCAGTACCATGAAACTTCTTATTTCGCTTGGGTTGTACGTTGATACGCAGTCTCAAGTCTGTGCACCCCCTCCTGTTCTTTTACGTGCTCACTCCGTGTGCGATCGAGATGAATGCAGCATTTGAGTTAACGTCATTACAACAGAAAATAATCTGAGCAGTTAACGTCGTTATAGAGCAAGTTGTTAACATGATGGCGCGTTCTGCCGGTGTTTAATCATGTGAAAGCGCGGGAAAGAAGACGTGGGCGGTGAGTGTCGTTTTCATGTCAACGAGTGCACAGCGCATTTTTTCCACGTGTTATGCAAAGAAACAGTTAAAGTAAAGGATATAAACAGAGAAGGAAGAAAAGATAAAGATAATGTCTTTTAAAATATACACTCGGCAATATATATATATATATATATATATATATATATATATATATATATATATATATATATATAATGAATGTTTCATTAAAAACGACAGGCAAGGTTCTACGGTTAAGCTTTCTATTTAATTTTTCTTGTGTTCTAACAAGTGCTTTCTTTTCTGGACAAAGGGTGTGTAAGAACTGTCCAAATGTTTTATATTTCCGAGCGCTTTCGGCTATACCTTTAGCCATTATCAAGGATGATTCGATTTTTCAGCTTAATTGAGTGTGTGCGTTCTGTGTATGTCTTAGTGTGTAGTAGGGATGTTTTTAATTTCTGAATACGGTTAGCACATAGTGGCTTTGTTTCGAATACGGATAGCACATTGTGGCTTTGTTTCGAATACGGTTAGCACATTGTGACTTTGTTTCGAATACGGTTAGCACATTTCCGAGTACGGTTAGCATATTGTGGCTTATATATATATATATATATATATAATATATATAGTACAGGTAATAGATATGTTGGTATATAATCGAAGTGCATCCTAGTAATAACAAATATTAAGGCTGATACACAGAGAGCTTAATGCCTTTATTATAACAGGGCATATATGGCTCTAGCCATAAATAAACTCCAACCCCAGACCACTTCCTCTGGTAATGAGATACCTCACGCCCCACAGTCACCAACACAAGCCCCTTGTCATAAAAAAGACAACTCTCGGAGGGGAACTGATACGAAAATAAATTCTAATTCCTCACTTCCCGACGAACACTTAAGAGCTGAAGACTGCTGGATTCAAATCAGCCCGAAATAGACGATTCTCAAGCTGAGGGAATTTGTTTTTTTTTGCCTAATATATATATATATATATATATATATATATATCAGAGAAAGAAATCGTTTTTTATGTTAGGCTATAATAATGGGTAAAGACTGCTCAATAGATAGATACATGTATACGCCACCTTACATTGGTAATTTGTTCCAGAAGAGACGACTTAAGTCGAAAAATGACTTAATTCGAAATTGCTTATCTCCGAATTTACTTGTCACTAGGCTAAACCACAAATAACCATTCCCAGTTCTGTATTTTATTTATAAATGCATTTTTAAAAATATATGATCAATAATAATCTATTTAACCTGAGAAACAAATCAACTTCAGTTTTTAATATAGTACAGAAAAAAGTAATCTAAATTTAACAATGCTTCAGTATCTGTCTATATTTCTGAGATGAGGTATTATGTACATTAATTACTTTATTTGGGATATTGTCCTCATCTTTGTCGCTATATTTATTACAACGTTTCGGCCGTTGTACGCTCCGGCCTTCTTCAGGTGGTTGGAATGTCGAACTGAACCCAAGGACACATGGCCCATTGTATAAAGGCGTTGGTTAGATCCAGTGAAAGGCCCCAAAGAGTGTGAGTTCAATACCCGGTTAAGGCAGTGGAGAACTTTCAGAGGGAAATTAACAGGAGATAACTTACATCCATTAACCATGGCACGTGGAACTAGAAAAGTCTACCGCAGAGAGCAAACTAAAGGGTTCAGTTCGACATTCCAACCACCTGAAGAAGGTCGGAGCGTAAAATGGCCGAAACGTTGTAATAAATATGGTAACAAAGATGAGGACAATAGTCTGAATAATGTAAATAACGTTGAGAATGCTTCTACGTATGTACTTATAAATGGAGATGTTTACAATTTGTCATTCTTTACAGTACATCGCGGACTCTTTATTTGTGAATGTGGTTTTCTCTAAGACATTATGAAATAAAATGATTTTTTAAAGATAAGTAACAAATACAGTTTTGCGATAGTTGAAAATAAACTAATTTATGTTAAATTTACTAATATTTACATTCAGTTTTTTTTTAATTCAATCGCGTACGTAGATGGCTATGGATCGTCAGCATCAACAGCTGATTCTGGCTGCTGTTGTTCGATACGCTTTAAAAAAAAATCTGGTGGAGATTTCCTTGAACTGAGTTCTTTTCTTCAAGGATTATATTATAAGGAGCAAATGCTTTGTGACAAGCGTGGATAACTTTTGAAAAGTATTAGGTTGGTGCAAAAAATAATGACGTAATAATGTCGTTTTCTGACATTATTTTTTAACGTCAAATACGACATTATTACCTCATTATTTTTGCACCAATCTAATATTAACTATTTGGCTCCATGTCCTCGAAGATTTGAGAGCCCTTTTTTCAATAAAGGAAATGCTTTCTCCATTTTCGTAAGAGGAAAATGACGAGACTCATATTCGACTTCTTTTTGGCTGCTCGTTGAGATCTATCAAATCCTCGTCCGTTAGGGGCTGCTTTTTTCTTCAAATAAATGTATGAAATCTTCCTCTAAATCCATTTCCAGGTCTTAGCTCATGGTCACCAACGTTTTCTTGATTTCACCATTATCAAACCCCTTGAAATCATTAACGAATTTCGGGAGTATTTTTCTTCACATACCATTCATCGCCGCTGCTATGTTCTGTTTAGTCTTATGTATATCATATTTCTCCCCAAAATCATGAAGTGTGCATAACTCATCAAGATCTGTTGCAGTTATTGCTTGCCGCAAAATAGTCTTCATATAGTAAAGCTTGAAAGTTGCAACGGCTCCTTGAACCATTGGTTGTATAAGCGACGTGGTGTCCAGAGGGAGTTTCAAGACGGTGACTTTAAGGGGAAAATATACAATGTTTTGCGGGTAGCCAGGATCATTATCAATTATCAATTATAACTTAAAAGGAATCCCTTTCTTCTTGCAAATTTTTTTTGCTCCCGGGATAAATTAATTAAAGAAACATTTTCAAAAATAACAGCAGTCACCCATGCTTTTGGATTCGCCATCCATATAACAGGAAGGGATGTCTTTGTTACGTTTTTCAGGACACGGGGGTTGTGTGCATGATACACCAGCAATGGTTTTAATTTAACATTTCCAGTACCTAAAATAAGGGTCACACGTTTTTTTTAAACCGTGTAACCGCGAAATAATTTTTCTTCTTTCGAAATGAAAGAACGGTCTGGCAATTTTTTTCAATATAATCCCGTTTCGTCAACGTTAAAAAAAAAACTATTCAGGAAAAAACCCGTTTTCTACGATGATCTTAAACAATGATTTAGAAAAATCAGCTGCTGTTTTTTTGTCAGCTGATGCACTTTCACCTTGCTTCTTAATAGAGTCCTAAATTCTTCGTTGTTTAAATCTCATAAACCAGTCTTGTCTCGTATTAAACTCTACATATTTCTCATTTGGGTATTTTTTCAGGTCCTTAAAGATAACCCTTTCGCTTGAATGCTTTCTTGACTAATGACAGCACGCTAATGATTCAACCTATCAATCCAAAGAGAAAGATGTTGCTCCACCCCTTGAATTTTTTTTCCTTTTTTCTTATTGATAACAATATTCTTCATTACTGGGATGTCAGATTTAATATGTGGCAAAATCTTATCCATATTGTGAAAAATCTTGATATAGTTCGGATCGAGCAATCGATATAAACTTTTCACCTTTAAAATGGCGTTTTATCATAGAAAGTTAATCGTCCAGCGTTATAGCATTACGCTAAGCACTTGCACTAAGAATTTTCTTAGGAGCCATTGGGACAAAATATAAAGTCAGAATTGAATGAGAATGAGGTAATAAGTAGATGTATACGTGCGTATGCCAAAACTAAACTGGATCTCAATTTCACGGGAATTACGAGTGGCGCTGACAACGACGCCAAACGGTAGATATTGGAACTACTGTGGAAAACCTCAATATTGAGCTCTTAAGAACCGCTAAAAAAGACAC
The DNA here is from genome assembly GCA_963932145.1 of Acanthosepion lycidas. NCBI lineage: Eukaryota > Metazoa > Mollusca > Cephalopoda > Sepiida > Sepiidae > Acanthosepion > Acanthosepion lycidas. Next base: position 52,467,715 of record OZ010609.1, on the reverse strand, counting down.
AGATGTTCTCATATTTCCTTCCCTAAAATTTATGATGATTATATTAACATTTTCTATAAATGTAAATATTTTATAAACTTTTATTCTTATTTATTGTAAAGTAACATGATTTTATGCGCTTTTAACGTTTATATTGTGATATTACGACTTCAATATTTGTGGCGGACAGACTTAAAGTCAATAAAATGACGTAACGTAACCCGAGCTATATCTGTATAGTAGGGGGAGTCAGAGGCTTACTGGAACAATTCAATTAACCAATCAGCATTTTTAACAACAGATCAGACATATGAGTGTTCTATTAGTGCCGAAATTTAATTTTCGTGGGAGATATGGAGTAATAAAATATATGCTACACTTTCACCTTCTTAATTAGAATGATATAGGAACTACCGTGGACAACGACAATCTCTTAAAGACCGCTAAATAAGACCACAACACAGAATCACATATGTTTTCATATTTCGTTCTCTCGTATTTATCATGACTATATTAACATTTGATGCATATATACGTATATTATATACTTTTATTCTTGTTTATTGTGAAGTAACATGATTTTATGTGCTTTTAATGTTTTTTCTAGTGATATTACGACTTCAATATTTGTGTCGGACAGGCGTAAAGTCTAATAAAATGACTTAAATTTGATTTTTATATAGTTTTTGACAAACGACGTATAATCGAGAACGACTTAACTCGAAACGACGTAAACCGAAGTATAACTTTAAATATATATGAACAGACATGAATATATATATATATATATATATATATATATATATATATATATATATATATATATATATATATATATATATATATATATATATATATATATATATATATATATATATATATATATATATATATATATATATATATATATATATATATATAGCGAGACTCTTCGCAAGCCGAATTGAGTCACTGTCGGTCACTGGGCGTGTTTCCCAAAAAATACGCTAAAAATCCACCTTCGTCCCGACCATGCGCCGACAGCTTAGTGGTAGAATATCCGCCTGATACCAATTCAGTCGGGTTTCGATCCTAGCTAGTGGCAACCGGATGTCTAGCCGCACTGATGAGCTGTGATACAGCGAAATAGTCTGTCTGTGGATGACATTATATATATATATATATATATATATATATATATATATATATATATATATATATATATATATATATATATATATATATATATATATATATATATATATATATATATATATATATATATATATATATATAATATAAAGGTGGACATTGAGATCAATACCATGCCATTGTTGTGGGCCTCAGTTAATGATAAAAAACGAAAACAGACAAGTGATGTCTTTTTTTAAAAATATGCACACTGCAAGACACATACACACGTGTGCGTGTGTGTGTGCGTGTGTGTGTGTGGTGTTTGTGTGTGGTGTGTGTGTGTGTGAGTGTGTGGTGTGTGTGCGTGTGTTTGTGCGTGTGTTTGTGTGTGTGAGTGTGGGGTGTGTGTGTGTTTGTGTTTGTGTATGTGTGAGTGTGTGGTGTGTGTGTGTGTGAGTGTGTGGTGTGTGTGCGTGTATTTGTGTGTGGGAGTGTGTGGTGTGTGTGTGTGTGTTTGTGTTTGTGTATGTGTGAGTGTGTGGTGTGTGTGTGTGTGAGTGTGTGGTGTGTGTTTGTGTGTGTGTGCGTGTGTTTGTGTGTGTGTGCGTGTGTGGTGTGTGTGTTTGTGTGTGTTTGTGTGTGTTTGAGTGTGTGGTGTGTGTGTGTGAGGTGTGTGTACGTGTGTGTGTGTGTTTGTGTTTGTGTGTGTGTGTGAGTGTGTGGTGTGTGTGTTTGTGTTTGTGCGTGTGTTTGTGTGTGTGTGAGTGTGTGGTGTGTGTGTTTGTGTATGTGTGTGTGTGTGTGTGTGTGTGTGATATCGTCACTATCAACGACAGAACGAAAGTGAACATAAAATATAAAAGTGGCTAAATAGGTCAAAACTGTGGACATCAGTTAAATTTAATAAGCGAAAACAGACAAGTAATGTCTTTTAAATATACAATGCTATATATATATATATATATATATATATATATATATATATATATATATATATGTTGTTCACTCATATATATATATATATATATATATATATTGTTCACTCAGTTATTCGAGATGAAACTGCCAGGTTTAACAAAATTAAACCTGCTTCAGTGGGTAAATGTCCGGTCTATCTTCGTCTGCCGTGGTTGGGTAGCATTAGTGAATCCTTCGCCAAGCGTATTTCATGGAGTTCACGTCAGTGTTATTTTGCAGCCAATGTTCGTGTTGTTTTTCAAACTAAGTCCGTACTTTCATCTATGTGTAAAGACGTTCTATCCCCCCCACCATATTAACTCTGTTATTTACCATTTCAAATGTAATTGTGGATGCGATTACATAGGTAGAACGTCACAGCGATTGGACGTTAGAATTAAACAACACGTACCTGCTATAATACTGAATAAAAAAATTTCCGTTGGGCGATACCATTCGTAACACGTATGGGTCTTCGATTGCGGATCACTTTATAAAGAATCCTACTTGTGCGTTGAATTTCAGTGTGAACTGGTTTTCTGTTTTGGCCAGTTCGCACTCGCTATTCCATCTTAAGGTGTTAGAGACGCTTTACATCAGGTTCAGGCAACCTACTCTTTGTAAACAAAGAGATTGTTTGCTTGGACTTGCTGTGCTGCGTTTCTAGCATATATTGTTGGTATAACTTTTATAATAATTTATTTCTTCCTGTCCCATCATTCATGTCATGCATAACAGACTTCTTTTTCTTTTCCTCATAATTTTAGTTCCCCGTTAACAGTTCTGATGAGAGGGGACGAAACTGGAACTTTTTAACAATCCAATAAAACCAAGAGTGATGGAAGAAAACATTTTATTCATAGTAATTGAAACCTTCAAACAAGACATTTAAGAAAAAATGGTGGAATTTTCATTTTTTTTAAAAATACGTCCTGTAGATGGCGTCCTCCTGTACGAATGCATTCTTGAAATCTGCTGTTGAGATTCCTCATTGACTGGTGCAACATCTCAGCTGGGATAATGTGAATTTCATCTTGAATTCTAAATGGCGAAATGTTTACTTGCTCAAGGTCACTGTTTTGCAGTGTTGCCACTTGCTCATGTCTGGCTATACGCACTATATATATATATATATATATATATATATATATATATATATATATATATATATATATATATATATATATATATATATATATATATATATATATAGCCTAAGGGTAGACTGAATGCCAAATCGGTCAGGTTTCGATCCTGGCTTGAATCAATCAGCCGTCTAGAACCACTGAGGTAGCTGTGATACTGTGAAACAGTCTGCCTGTAGATAACAATATACCCTCCCAGTAAATCCGGTTGAGCTCTCTTCTTGAGTAAAAGGTAATTTTAAAAACAATGGCTGCTACCGCTTCAACGCATTGCTCTTCAAACCACTTGAATTGAGCTCTCCGGGCTACTGACGTATTTCGCATAGAAAACGTTAAAATTTCATCTCCTCTCTGCTATGCGATGGGGTAGAATATCTGACTGATACCAAATCGGCCGGGTTTCGATCCCGGCTTGAAGCAATCGAACGTCTAGCCTGGGTATTGCCAGAGCATTCGATTTAGAGTGTTTCAGAATAACAAGTACAGTTTATGCAGACATGTGGTTTACACTTGTGCTTGAACAGGTTAAGATTGTATTGAGCCGGAAACATTTTTTTTTTATTTATTTATTTATTTTTTATATATATATATATATATATATATATATATAAATAAAATTTTCAAAGATTAAATATTTTTACTGTTAAATAAGAAATAGTTTGTTGTATGTATGTTTTATAAAATGTTTTCATTTTTCCAGACACGGTCAAAATATTATGTCCATGTTCAAAGTTAATACTATTAAGTGTTGTTTTTCTGTTTTTTTATTGATAAGGCTTCCATTGTTTTTAGCTTTTTTTTTCATGTAGACGATGCTGTTATATTATTGCTGTGAACAAATATGTTGAAAATGGCTAAATGTATAGCCGAATGCGCTCGGATAAAAAGAACTTTCGGACAGTTTTTATATAATTTATCATCCGAAAAGAAAAAAAATAGGATTAGATCGCATGATAAATTGTATAAAAAAAAACTAAAAAAAAGCTCCTTGTCTGCTGTATTCAATGAAATTTGCATGAAAGAAGGATTGCTGCCTAAATACACACATACACAAATGTATACATACATATATACATATATATATATATATATATATATATATATATATATATATATATATATATATATATATATATATATATAGATGGAGATGAGCCATGTGGTGAAATTCTTCCGCGGTCATATTAGTAGTCTGATCGCAGGCAAATTTTTGTAAAAAGCCTTGCTTTTATTGGGTGTCATAATCCGATGACATTCGACCGCTGTCTTTGAAAGAAATAAGGCAGAATTCTCAAGAAAGCTTTTATACTGTTAACGGTCCGGTGTTTGCGTGTCAGTTAAACCTATTAAAAAGTTTCTTGATCAATCAGATTACTAGTTTGGTATTAGACAAAAAAATTATGTAGCGAACTTGTCTAAATTATGTGTAATATTCCGATAAGTATGATCGTCGTTTTCCGAGAAAATAATGCAGAATTCGCGAGAAAGCGTTTTTACTGTAAATTGTCCGGTGTTTGAGTGCTAGTTAAACCTTTTGGTAAGTTGCTTCATGTACCAGATTACTATCTTGACCACAGGCGAAAATTCTGTAGAGAACTTAATTATGTTATATTCCAATGGTTTTCGGCCGTTTTTTTTTCGGGAGAAATACGCTAGCATTAACGAGAGAGCATTTATTCACGAGAGAGCAAAATTCTAAACACCTGAAGAAGGTTGGAGAGTAAACGGCCGAAACGTTATAAATATGAAAACCGAGACGAGGACAACAGTCTGAACAATATAAATGCAAATATGTACAATGCATCATCTCAGAAATATAGACATGGCTATGTCATATGTTTCCCACTAAAAAGCAGTGAATACTGGATTATTTGCTTGCAGATAAAGCATATTTCCGAGGTAATAGAGATAAAGTTTTACAGTATCTACTGAGAATTCTATGGCCAGAACCTGTGAGCAACGAATATCAGTTAAGCCTTTTGGCATATTGCTTCATTTGTCTGTGTAATGTTTGATCGGAGGCGAAATTTCTGTAGGGATCTTGCCTAAAATATGTGTAATATTCCGATAAGGATCGACCATCGTTTTCGGAGGAAATAATGCAGAATTCGCGAGAAAGAGTTTATACTGTAAAGGGTACGATGTTTGAATGCCAGTTAAATCTTTCGGTAAGTGCCTTCATGTGCTGGATTACTAGCTTGACCATAGGCGAAAATTCCGTAGAGAACTTTGCCTGATGATTTTCAACCGTCTTTTTTTCGCGGGAAATGAGATAGAAATCACGAGAAAGCATTGATACTGTTAAAGATCCATTGTATTGAAATGAACGTGGGTGGAAATGCTATATTAGCGGAATAGATTATAACGTCACCTGTCAAAAATGACCTAGTGTTCAAACGCATTTTAACATGCGCGTGCCGAGATGACAAGTTATTAAATTCAGCATTTGAACTTAATAATCTCTTAAGCCTCCAATTACCTTGTCGTATAGTGATTTTCTAAATTAGCTTACCAGTGGCACAAGGCCACCAGTATGGAGCACCCAGTGATTATCTAACTCACTACACAGTCGTAACTGATCTAGCGAGACGTGTTAACTATGACACTACAATGAAGTGTTCAATACTTGATCGCTCATAAGAAATTTAATATAGAGAAGAAAATTGAGAATTGAATAGGCTGCAGTGGAGGTATTTTTGTCTTAAACCGCACGATGTATCTTCTTCCTCTGTCTGCCATGATCGTTCAAGACATAGGTGATTGTGGTTCTCCATATCTTCCTATTCCTTGTGGATCTTAACAATTTCTCTCCCTTTGCTAAAATTACATCCTTCTGTTCCGCTAGTCATTCACAGAAGCCCGTCAAGCCTGTGGTTCGCATCTTCCCCTGTTTCTTTTGCCCTCGATATATCCCGCCAGGGTTAAGTTTCCCAAAACCCTTCTTCCTCATTATGTTCCCAAGAAATTTTAGTTATCCCTTCCTGATTCTGAGTAGAATGTCCATTCTATTGCCATTTTTATTAAGACTTCTTTGTTGCTTACTCGCTCCGTCTATGGAATTCTAAGGGTCCAACTGTAAAACCATATTTCTACTGAAACCGGGTGTTTCCAAATCCGCGTGGGGCCGGGGACTGTCTATCTTCCTAATCCGTGTGGGGTGTTGAAATATCTAGCATTCATTGGTATATAAGAGGATGGCTAAGACGTAGAAATCCAGCACTCATATCTTTGTTTATAACATATACACTTAAGTCTCATGCGATTTTTGAAGAGTTAATTTTGAAGCTAATTTTAGGTGGGGGTCGTATCATGCACGAGATATGTACGTACGTACTGCTGCCCCTGATTATACCATTGACAAAACTATAGATTCATATAGCCTGTAGTTTACTGATGTTAATAGAAAACGATTAACAGGGGTGCTGAAAAATAAAGAATTTTTTATTTACTTTTCTTTTATAACATAAGAATTTGTGTAAAAATCCGGAAAACAAAAGTGAATAATTCGTGTTTTTCTTTTCTTTAAAGTCTCTGGGAGATATAGAGAAATAACAACAGCAGCTAGGTGTCAAATGTATTATTGCCGAGTTACTAGCCGTAAGTTTGATACTGTTCATTCATCGGTCAAAGGAGCAGGCTGCGGTGAGAAACAGTTGTATTCATCTTGCCGATCAAGTGAACAGTTTTATATTTAACAGTCCCCACACAAGGAATGTATGTGGCAGAAGACCAAGTTTAACGTGGGTTTCTCCGAGCCTGTAGGCTCGGCCAAAAATATTCCCTTTGAACCCCCCTAGACGGGTTCAGGGCCTGTTTACCTCCCCTGACTAAACTTTGCCCTGCGGTAAAGGTTAGTCTCAGTTCCTCTCTGCCGATGCAGAGAGTTCAACAGAAATGAACAATCTGGTTGACTGTTCCAAAGCGGGTTCAAAATATTCTCATTATTTAAATGTTTTTATAGGATCACGTCCATGCGTGTTTGCTCCACAAATTTCTTACGAAGCGACCGCGTATTTTTTGCACACCAGGTTGGTCAAAAAATGTTATTTTTAGAATACGTGCGTCGGCGTCTTTTATACGTTAAGAATTACGACAAAATTGTTCCGATTTTTCTCGAACTGTGTCTGACTGAAAATTTCATCATTTCCTATAAGCCTGTACTTTTCAGGCTCCGCCATTACAATTCATATTTATCTTCCTGTAGGTTCTGTCTTTTTGCAAAACAAACCAACGTTGTAAATCAGACAAAGAAATTAAAACTATTGAAAACTGATGAGAACTTTGTAGTTAATTTCAAAGCTCCAAGGAATACGAGAAAATGTCCTACTATTCCTGGAAGGCAACACTGAATCAAACGAAGACACCAGTACGCTTAGTGTTATAATAGCAGTAGAGCCCAACGTTGCCCGGGGATGTAACAGTAAGAGATAGATCAAGTGCCGACCATCATAAAGACCGAAAAATAAAATTGACAAAGATTATTGTTTAAGGTTGACGGACACACATGTCTTAATTATTATTTTTTTTTTTTTTTTACGAATTGGTCAAACCCAAACTCAAACAAAAACATTGTTTTCAATCATTATGAGTCTACCGATTGAATAGAATTTTATTATAAACAATTGTCTTGTAAATGGAATTTTTAAAGCATTATGAATGTAAAAATTAAGAAAAAAGTGTGCAAGACAATAAGAAACACTACCTGCCAAAAAAAAGTGAAGTTTTGTTAAAATCGGTTGAAAAATGTAGGAAATCCGATCCCATATATAAACACACACACACACACACGCACACATAAACAACCTGGGCTTTTATAATAAGTGTAACTCGATACGAGTTGTCACCCTTTCATTCTCACGACATCCATGCCTGTTAATCGTGTTTTCAAATTGATTTCATACAAAAACAATTGTGTTTTTTCAATTTTTGGCGCTGTCAGAACCACCGTAAAGTAATTTTGCGTAGTCCTGTGAAGTTTTGTTGAAATCGATTGAAAAATCTAGGAAATCCGATCCAATATATAAACGAAAACACACACACACACACACAAACACACACCACCTGGGTTTTAAAATAAGTATGATTACATAGCTAGATACGATCTGGCCTGGGATCCTAAGTGTAACGATTACAAGTCTGTAAAACGATAGAAATGATTGATTCGGTTTATCAACCCTTTGCTGGTTATTTGAAGCCAGAAAACTTTTTTAGATTGTAAGAATTTTTTTTTTAGATAATAATGATTTAGTATTTCATAACGTAATAACCCATAGCTAGGGGACCGAAAGTTAGCATAATGCCTAATCATAATTTGATAAAACAAACAAGAAATTAAATGTGGATATAAAGTGGGGGATCAATTCTCTATTACAATCAATACATAAACTGATCCCTCATGTCATGGCCATGATATGATTCTCTACGTATCTCTAAATTGATACCTGTGTCGCTAATCGTTATTTTGTTTATTGATTGAATCGTTTTCTACGACTTATCAACCAGAAGAAGGTTTTTTAAAAAACTCTAATCACCGGATCAGAGGCCTTGCTGCCGGATGTAGTTTGTTGCCAGACCCAATGCTCCTGTAGCCTAAGCTATACATCCTCCGCCATTGCAATTCATATATATCACCATGTGGGTTCTGTCTATCTTCATATTAAGGAGCCTGGAAACTGAAGATAACTTTGCAGAAAATTACAAAGGATAGGAAACAATGAAGAAGAGAAAGAAATCAACTATCACCCATTGAGGTGTGACTGGTTGGTCTGTTGATTGATTTTTTTAGCGGTTGTTTCATGGTGAAAATAAAATATTTTGAAATATAGTTTGGTGGAAAAATAATGTCGTTTTTTGACGTTCAACTTCAAAAGATCATAACTCCTTTCATAATAAACTTTATTAATCGAAATAAGAACCATTAGAATCGACACATTTTTGCCAACGAGAAACAAGTTTATTTATCCCATTAGCATAGAAATCCGGAGTTCTGGAAGTGATGAAGTCATTGAAGGCCAATTCGGCATCATCTCGGCTTTTGAAGCATTTTTCGCGCAATAAGTTGTCGAGATGCTTGAAAAAGGGATAATCGGTGGGCGAGAGGTCCGGTGAATATGGCGGATGAGGCAGAGTCTCATAGCCCAATTCGTTCAGCTTCTGCAGGGTCAGTTGAGCAACATGCGGGCGAGCGTTGTCATGGAGGAGAATTGGTCCCTTCCTATTGACCAATCTCGAGCACATACGTTGGAGCTTTTGGTGCATTTCGTCAATTTGTCGGCAGTACTTCTCCGTCGTAATCGTTTCGCCCGGATTCAAGAAGCTGTGATGGATGAGACCGGCCGCAGACCACCAAACAGTCACCATAACCTTTTTTTTTGAGCAATTTCGGCTTCGGGAAGTGTTGTGGAGCTTCTCCGGCATCCAACCACTGTGCCGAACGTCGCCGGTTGTAGAGGATACACTTCTCATTACACGTCACAATCCGCTCGAGAAATGGATCGTTTTTGTTGCGCAGAAGGAGCGTAGAAACACCTGAAAACGACGATTTTTTTTATTCATGCGGCACCCATTTATCCAACTTTTTTGACTTCCCTATTTGCTTTAAATGGCGAACGACTGTTGACTGGTCGACCTCGAGTTCAACAGCAACTTCTCGTGTGCTTTTGCGAGGAGCGGTTTCAATTAAGTTCTTTCAAATGTTCGTTATCAACGGGAGTCGGCCGGCCGCGACCGTCTTCATCTTCGAGGCTCTCGTCACCATTGCGAAATTTCTTGAATCACCGTTGTGCCACACGTTCGTTAGTGGTTCCTGGGCCAAACGCATCATTGATATCACGAGCTGTCTCGGCAGCTTTTCGGCCTAGTTTGAACTGGAACAAGAAAATCGTGCGGATTTGAATTTTGTCCATGCTGTCGAAAAGCCTGCAAAAAAAATGAATGAAGAGATTGAGAACGGTAACGAATGACACGATTCGATAGAGCGAAAAACGCGCTTCAAAATTATATATAACATGGCTATATATATATCAATCAATTAATTCAGAAATCATATATAAAATTAACATATGTGAGAAAACGACATTATTTTTGCACCAATCTAATATATGTATATATATATATACGATAAAATATATTGTTGAAAATTTTAATATAAATATGTATGTTTGCTATATTTTTAATATATAAAAAGCGTATTTCTATACTTTCATAAAGTTTTGTTTGGGTTTTGTAGGGGTTTACTATTTGTCTATAAGTAGGGCCGTAACAGGTGCTGCCACTCCGAGTCAAAATGGGCCTGGAAACAGCAGGAACTAAAAGGTGGTTCCACACTCCTCAAAAAACTCAAGTCTCGCGATCAGAGGTCTTGCTGCCGGGCGTAGTAAATTATCATACCCCAGTGCTTATCCCGAGAAGTTGCTGGGAGTGTGTTTGTGTGTGTGTGTGTGTGTCTGACTGTCTGTCTGTCTCTCTCTGTATGTGTGTGTGTGTGTGTGTGTGCGTGTGCGTTTGTGTGTGTGTGTGTGAGAGAGAGAGAGAGATAATATGTGTATTAAGGGTGTGCAAAATTTACAGACATTATTTTTGTTAATATTTTTAATGGCATGTATAATCAGAACGTAGGTGATTATGGGCCTCCACAGTTTTCTTCGTTGATTATCAATGAAATGCTGTGACTACCTAAGAAGACTACTTGAGGGATTTCCCCTTGTCTTCTCCGCAATTCTGAATTAATAGTAGACACGTTGCAACTCTTTAATCCCATAGATGAGGCAATTTTGATTGTTGATAGATCCATTCATTTTCTAGTGCTTATCAACCCCTCCAAGTAATTTCAAACAAGAAGGTATTTACTTAGATTATAAAAACTTGGTGATACAAGTCTTAATTAACATATACCTGAGTCGAGAAGAAGGGGAGTTATACGTTTCTCGAAGTTATTTGCCCATAAGTGAATATAAGTAACCCAAATAGAATCTGAACTCGCCTCTCCGATTAGCAATTCCGAGCTATTATTCTTTACACAACCTGCACATCCATGCTTACAGAAGTACTCACCAGGCTCGACGTTGCTTAACTTATACATTACACCACCTGCACATCCATGCTAACAGCAACTGAGATTCCCAAGCAATCACTTATCTAGGTACTGGCCAGGCTCGACGTTGCTTAACTTATCCATTACACCACCTGCACATCCAAGCTAACAGCACCTGGTATTCCCAAGCAATCAGCCATCTAGGAAACTGACCAGGATCGACGTTGCTTAACTTATCCATTACACCACCTGCACATCCAGGCTAACAGCTCATGGTATCCCCAAGCGATCACCCATCTAGGAAACTGACCAGACAAGGCATTGTTTAACTTCGGTCATCGTACAGGAACCGGTTTTTCAACGTGATATGACCGTAAGGCGATGGGTAAGCTGCTGGAACCTGCCTTTATCAAGGGACATGGCGAAATCAGATGTCCTAAACGTGAATGTGAACTCGTATAAACGATTTCTATTTCCGCGTCAATAAGCGTTACGCTACTGGAAAGGAAATGTGATCTTTTTTTTTTTTTATTACCCTAGATAAAGAATTGAATCAAAGCGACAGAGATGTGCTTCAACAGAAGGATGCTAAGGATATCATTGACTAAGCATGTGAGTAACGGACAGGCCTTAGATAGGTTACAAATAAAGGAAGGCTTATACTTAACATCAGAAAGTGGCAGCTGAAGTTTCTTCGACACATAATGAAGAAGGCGGGCCTGGAGAATCTAAAACTCACGGGTCGAATAGAGGGAAAGATAGACAAGGGAGAGCAGCGCGTGACATACATGACGAGCTTGAGCAGGTGGATGACAGAACGTTGTCTAGGAGAGGAAGTAGAGGCAAGGAGCTTGCCGAGAGCTTCAAGGGATTGAAGGAAGTGGAGAGACATGATCATCTACGTTTTAAAAGGGCATTGCACATAAAAGAAAAAAAAAGAAAAGTTGTGGAGGTTTCTGAATTTCATATTCAAAAAATAAGTCTCCTTTCAAAGCAATAAGATTTTCAGTTAAATTTCAACTGTCGGATACATTTTAAATTTTTTTGATCTTATGAGATTACTACGATCAAAAGAAATGATAATCCAACAGAGTCATGTCTCTTGAATATGCTTTCTGGGGATTACATTTCAAACTGCTTTCGAAGGTTTGACATTCAAACTGCTTTCGAAGGTTTGACGAAAGCGGGGTCATTTCAGTGTATAATATTCTATATACGAAGTTTCCTCAAAAATTATTGGAAAATCCACAGCAAAATATCATTTCGACATTTCATTTTCTTTGAAATAGTCTCCTTCTGACGCCAGCCGTCTTTCCAGTGATGGAAGCATTCCCGGAGGACCTGTTTTGGGGACTGCGAGCAGATGACTTGTCGCATTTTTTTACATATCCTCGTCGTCTTGAAATCTTGTCCTTTTAAGTAGGATTCTTGACGAGGAAACTTTCCAAAGTAGGAGGAGATCCTGGAAACATCGCTACACGTAAACCATTAATCTGAAACTGGTTAGTATGCCACTAGCGTTGACCGCTGGTGGCCCGCTGTTGGACCGCCGGCGTGTTCCTCTCGGCAATTTTACCACTGACGGACGACTAGAGACCCACCAAGGGCTACCTGCCGCTGCCATCGTAGCCCCGTCATCAATAAAGATGGTGATTGTCGGACCAGAGGAATGTTATTTCTTGGAAAAAACCGCTGCGCACAAGCCATGATCACTGAGGCGCTCACACTCTGCACACCTTCCTTCAAGGCACATTTACTTCATGTTATATATCGTACCTATGAACATTAATGGGTATGTACCAATCCTCATAAATACGTTGGACACTGTTATAAATGACGTTAGTATGCTGTGTAAGTAGTCCAACATATGCAGTGGTTTACCTACTTCACGCCGCTGGCGAGTATTGTATTTTGTTGATATTATAAAGATTAGCATTTCATTTCCAACCTCCGTTTCGGTTTTCCTCGTTCAGTAACCCTTTTTAGGTTTTTGTTAATTTTTCTTCTGTCTTTGTCTTTTTTTTTTACTTTTTTCTTTACTTTTTCTTTCTTTCTTTTTACTTTCTTTCTTTCTTTCTTTAAAAGCCTTCACTTTATTTTAGCGAGCGTTTCGTCCTCTTCCACTTTCTGTTATATACCGTACCTATGAACACTAATGGATATATCCAAATTCTATATATATGTTGGACACTATTGTATGTGTGGCAATATGCTGTCTAAGTAATCCACTACTAGCAGTGGTTTACCTACTTCACGCCGCTGGCGAGTATTGTATTTTGTTGATGTTATAAAGATTACCATTTCATTTCCAACCTCCATTTTGGTTATTTCTCATTCAGTAACTCTTCTTAGGTTTTTGTTAATTTTTCTTCTGTCTTTGTCTTTTTTTTCACTTTTTTCTTTACTTTTTCTTTCTTTCTTTTTACTTTCTTTCTTTCTTTCTTTAAAAGCCTTCACTTTATTTTAGCGAGCGTTTCGTCCTCTTCCACTTTCTGTTATATACCGTACCTATGAACACTAATGGATATATCCAAATTCTATATATATGTTGGACACTATTGTATGTGTGGCAATATGCTGTCTAAGTAATCCACTACTAGCAGTGGTTTACCTACTTCACGCCGCTGGCGAGTATTGTATTTTGTTGATGTTATAAAGATTACCATTTCATTTCCAACATCCATTTTGGTTATTTCTCATTCAGTAACTCTTCTTGGGTTACAACACTTTTTCGAGTGTGCAGATAGATAGATGAAATAAATAATGTTAAAAAAACGGGGAGTTTACTTAAATACGAGTCTCCAGTAAAAAATAACGCTTGAAGTAATAAAAAGACTAAACATGCAAAAAAAAAAAAATTATCATAGAATTTGAAAAGAGGTAGAACACATAACACAAAAAAGATTTAAAGTTTCTATTGTAATATCATAACACAAAATACACAGTGTCTTTTATATGACGATAAACTATTAGGTTGGTGCAAAAATAATGACGTAATAATGTCGTTTTTTGACGTTAAAATACGTAAAAAAACGACATTATTACGGCATTATTTTTGCACCAACTTAATGCATCTGGCAGCAAAGCTTTTGATCAGAAGGCTTTGTGGAGAGTGGAACCGACGCTTAACTGCTGGTGTTCCCAGGTCCACCCTGAGCAGAGGTGGTAGCGCTTATCAGGGTCCCACCTATAGGGAAATAGCAAACCCCGCAAAAGGGGTCAAATCACTATGAAATTATAAAAATAGGTTTTAATATCAGCAATACTTTGTTTGAAAATTTTTTACCAGCAATACATTTTTGAAAAAAGAAAAAAAATATTAGCAGAAATACATTTTCGAAAAAATATTACCACAATTAAAAACCTTGTTGGTATTAAATAACTCATTAAGGTCGATATGCCGTAATACCAAACCGAAACAAACCAAAATACACAGATGTATTGAAAGTGTGTTTCAAAAACTAATCAAGAAAAGCATACCAATAAACTTAACGACTGTATAGTAATATAAACCTTTTACTATTATTGTCAGTATTTTTACTTGATTTCTTGTTCATGAAGAAAAAATTGTAACAAAAACGAATCTTTTAAAAACGAAAAATTTGTTTTTAATTTTCGTTAATGTCTTTACTGAATGACATCAGCTGTCAACATGTTATCGAACTTGACAAGACAAACATTTTTTTTCTGTCTCGAAAGTAAGTCTGATCAGTTCGGTAAGGTTAAATTAGCAGCTTATTTCCAAAAGGACCTTCAGTCTGTTGTTAACTGGAGCAAAGAATGGCTTGATAATTTTAACGCTTCCAAAGAAGCCGCTCTCTGAATTCATCAGTATGGTTGATGCTAATCTGCAGGAAAGTGACTCGTTTCGCCTTCACGGGCTAACGTTCTCGACTGACAGGGAGTAGAAAGACTATATCGAAACCATTGCTAGGCCAGCCAGCAAGAAAGTTCCTTCACTGTGTTGTGTTAGATACCCCTCACCCCTAAAATAAAATGGATGTAATGTCGAAATCTGATCAAATCCGGTCAGCAAATCGCAAACGGAGATAATTTCGAGCCAATGTAGCTGAAAAAAACATTTCTTATTACATGTTTGTATATATATATATATATAGAGATATATATATATATATATATATATATATATATGATGTTTTTTCCGCATCAACACGAAGCAGGGGCAAAAAAGTGCGTATCTAGTTTCAATGTTCATTAAATACACTCAGTTTAACCTGTTTAATTTCTGTTTTCTCTCTGCGCGAAAACATGTAGGTAAATATGGAGCTATATGCTTACAACCGATATTCACAAATGCACGGGCATAGATCTTTACGTAATTTACATTTTTCTCACTATACATATACATACATACATACATCTATCTATCTATCTATCTATCTATCTATCTATCTATATATGTGTGTATATATATATATATATATATATATATATATATTGTGTGCATCTATTCAGTAAATAATATATATGTATATATAAAATTAGGAAAAAGAGTCTACGTGTGCTTTATATAGTTTATAAAACAGAGTAAATTTGTTGGTCAGTAAAAAAAGGTAAACGAAAGGGTACCGATGTAATCAGTACGAAAAACAATATTAACCACGTGACAAGAATGAAGCACGGAGATTAAGGTTCCAAGTTTGGAATTTTCGAACACGCCTGTCTTCTTTATCAGCGGATGTGAGAAATAAACAGAGGGACGGTGAAGACTATCCAACATTAGTTTTGAGGCTGTGTAAAGTCCTGCTTGTATGTGAAATTCTTAGTAAAAATTCGTTACCTGTTTGATTTCTCGCTGTGCAAAACTTTTTGTGAGAATAACATTTATATTTAAATTTTTTTATTGGTGGTGGGTGTAAAGGGAGTGAGATGTTGAACGTAGAGGAGAAAAGATTATAAATGTTATTAAGCAACTTATCAACTCTCTCTTTATATATCTATCTATCTATCTATCTAACTATCTATCTCTGTCTCTGTCTCTCTCTGTCTGTCTATCTGTCTGCCTGTCTGTCTCTCTCTCTCTCTCTCTCTCATGCATGTATGAGAGAAAATCATGGAGAATTGTAGTTTAAAAACAGTAAAATCGACCATGCTAACCGAAACGCTCCTCTGTCTCTCAATCTGTAATAGCACGTCTGGCTATATGACGGTTCCGTATAGGATACAGGTTCGATTGCTGTCGGAGGACGTATATTTTCTATGGAAATTTCTCGGACGTTCAGCCCGGTAAATGTTGTTTAATACTGTTTATTATAAACAAAGCATTTACTTAAATATTTGTATCTATAAAAAGAACATATATAAACATAAAAATGTCTTTATATATATATGTGTGTGTGTGTTTTCAGATTTTAACTATCCAATACATTTTTAATTTTTTAGCTCATGGGATTACTGCTGGATGATGTTATAGTCATCACCTTGACTCGTACATAAAACCTTTTGTAACTGTTTTGTTAACCCTCATTACGAGATATCTACAATTAGCATAACGAATGCAAAAGGTTCGTCTACGAAATTTCAGAACCGAGGTGCTGTATATAAGGTCAATTAGCTAAGTGACACATTTACTAATTCTTTTAATCCTATTAAAGCTCTATCTCTGATATCCAGCATATTATTGCAAACACCTGGCATGTCCTTTCTTTCAGGTTTCCACTGACTGACAGAATTTTCTGGCTTTATATTACCATCAGTATATATATATATATATATATATATATATATATATATATATATATATATATTAACCAGAAAAAAGGCTTAGTCAGAAGCGTCTATCATTTAAAATTTGTATTTTTAATGTAACTCTAACAACAAAAACATTTCGATTTCATTTTTGCCTTGAAAAAGTCGGAAGACGGAACGCGTCGGCAAAATGTCAGAATGTTTCCAATTTTCATTTGATCCCATATATATATATATATATA
>OZ010609.1:52425538-52440538 GCA_963932145.1 Acanthosepion lycidas | reverse complement strand
CATCTTGCTTTCCATTCCACTTGCATTCCGTACCCTTTGCCTTCCGTCCATCTTGCTTGCCGTCACTCGTACCTTCCTTCCATCTTGGCTTTCGTCCTTCTCGCCTTACGTCCCTCTTGCCTTTGGTCCACATTGCCTTCCGTCCCCTTGCCTTCTGTCCCTCTTGCCTTCCCTCCCACGTGCCTTCCGCCCATCTTGCCTTCCATCCCACTTGCCTTCTATCCCACTTGCCTTCCGTCCATCTTCCTTTCCGTCCCTCGTGCCTTCCGTTCCAATTACCTTTCGTGCCCCTTGCCTTCCGTCCCTCGTACCTTCCTTCCATCCTGGCTTTCGTCTTTCTTGCCTTACGTCCCTCTTGCCTTCCGTCCATCTTTCCCCCCATCCCTCTTGCCTTTCGTCCACATTGCCTTCCGCCCCGCTTGCGTTCTGTTCCTCTTGCCTTCCCTCCGACGTGCCTTCCGTCCATCTTGCCTTCCATCCCACTTGCCTTCTATCCCACATGCCTTCCGTCCCTCTTGCTTTCCGTCCATCTTGCCTTCCGTCCCTCGTGCCTTCTGTCCATCTTGCCTTCCGTCCCTCGTACCTTCCGTCCATCTTGGCTCCAGCCTTCTTGCCTTACGTCCCTGGTGCCTTCCATCCATCTTGCCTTCCGTCCATCTTGCCCTCCGTCCCTCTTGCCTTTCGTCCACAATGCCTTCCGTCTCCCTTGCCTTCTGTTCCTCTTGCCTTCCCTCCCTCGTGCCTTCCGTCCATCTTGCCTTCCATCCCACTTGCCTTCCATTCCACTTGCCTTCCGTCCATCTTGCTTTCCGTCCATCTTGCCTTCCGTCCCTCGTGCCTTCTGTCCCTCTTGCCTTTCGTCCACATTGCCTTCCGTCCCCCTTGCCTTCTGTCTCTCTTGCCTTCCCTCCCTCGTACCTTCCGTCCATCTTGCCTTCCACCCCCTTGCCTTCTATCCCACTTGCCTTCTATCCCACTTGCCTTCCGTCCATCTTGCTTTCCGTTCATCTTGCTTTCCGTCCCTCGCGCCTTCCGTTCCAATTGCCTTTCGTGCCCCTTGTTTTCCGTCCATCTTGCCTGCCGTCCCTCGTACCCTCCTTCCATCTTGGCTTCCGTTGTTCTCGCCTTACGTCCCTTGTGCCTTCCATCCATCGTGCCTTCCTTCCATCTTCCCCTCCGTCCCTCTTGCCTTTCGTCCACATTGCCTTCCGTCCCCCTTGTATTCTGTCCCCCTTGCCTTCCGTCCCTCGTGCCTTCCGTCCATCTTGCCTTCCATCCCACTTGCCTTCTATCCCACTTGCCTCCTATCCAACTTGCCTTCCATACATCTTGCTTTACGTCCATCTTGCCTTCTGTCCATCTTGCCTGCCGTCCCTGGTACCTTCCTTCCATCTTGATTTCCGGCCTTCTTGCCTTACGTCCCTCTTGCCTTCTATCTATCTTGCCTTCCGTCCATCTTGCCCTCCGTCCCTCTTGCCTTTCGTCCACATTGCTTTCCGTCCTTCTTGCCTTACGTTCCGCTTGCCTTTCGTCCACATTATCTTCCGTCCATCTTGCCTTCTATCCTTCATGCCTTCGTTCCATCGTGCCTTCCGGCCATCTTGGCTTCCGTCTATATCGTCTTCCGTTCCTCTTGCCTTTCGTCCATATTGCTTTCTGTCCCTTATATGACTCCCGACATCATGCCATCTTTTAGTAATCTTTTCTTTGTTTCTTTATACCGACCGATTTTATGAAATATTTAAATGAAATCTTTATTAAAGAATCCGCGCCGCTCAAATTAACGAGGGTAAGGAATTGCCTTAACCTTTTGATAACTGACCACCGCTTTACCGGTGGTAGAGAAAAAATGACGTAATGCCCAACCACCGATTGAACAGTGGTAAAGAAAAATGACTTATTTGGAGGATGGGTAAGCACTTGGAACTATTTTATATATACTGTGAAACATTACATACCAATTCTTTGCAAATATTTTACTCGCGAGCTCAGGCAAAAGAGTTGAAATTGTTCAGGGACACAGGACACAAATGGTTAAATGGCATTCTTTGATTCCAGACATTGTTGTCATCCAAAGATCTGAATACAACATCATGGAATCAATAATAATCTTCGACTATATGAGAAGAACAGGAAACCTTATGAGATTATGGGATGACGAGATTATTTTTATACGAGGAGCTGAAGACAGTAAAGCTTGCGCAACACAAACCTAAGAAAGAGTCTTAAGGATAATCCGAAGGATAATCTGAATGCATTGCAAATGAACGTGCAGCACTGGGAAGAACTGACTTTCAATCGGCTGAACTGGAAGCACTTCATAAATTGTCTTGAACGGCATCCTCTAGATCTGTTTGCATTAATGCGAGCATCCCCCAGCTTCTATTCTTGGCCCTACTTTGTTCTTAATTTTCATCAAACTTTGGAGCCTTGTCCACCTCTTTACCGGTGGCAGAGAAGGAATGACGTAATGGCCAGCCACCGGTTGAAAAGTGGTATAGAAAAATGACTCAATGCCAAGCCACCGGTTGAACGGTGGGAAAAAAACTTGTAACTATTTTTATATCTACCGTAAAACATTATATACCATTTATTTCGAATATTGACCCAGGAGCAAAAGCCGGAGGGTTAAAATTGTTCACCAACGCAAGGCTCAAAGGGTGAAAAAGAAAAAAATGGTGACTGGAATAAGGGAGCAAAGTTGGATTTTGCGTGATTGCAGTGTATGCTTTTCTTTCGAAAGAGAATTGAAAAAACAAGCAAAAAAAAAAAAAAAAAAATAGACAATGACATTGTTTTTTTTTTTTTTTACCGAGGATTACTTCTTTCTTTTCGTATGTGCCGGGTCCATTCAGAAAGTTGGCGATCATGGCTCTGCACAATTTCTTGTCACTTATAATTTTGATGAACATAAGATGAAAATATAACAAATTTATATAAAGAAGAAAAAATACAAAAAAAACAAAACAAAAAAAAAAACGGGTCCGCAACCCGTGGAGTTCTGATTATCAAGAAGTCTTCGAAAATCATTAAAATTGTTTTTACTTCAGATTTCCAGCTTTGTAACAGACGAATGTAAGTTTCTGAATACGAGAACCACTCACTATAACGTAATCATTACCAAGAGAATAGATCATAAGTGATAAGTCACTATGTAAGATCCTCACAAGGTGGCTGCACATTGTTTGCCCTGCGACAACAAAAACTATGGTTATGTCGGTGGGGAATAATCATAATCAAGATGGTTGGTGATCATAGCTCTCCATATCTTTCTCTCTTTTGTAGTTCTTAATAAACGTTGCATTTTTGTTATCTTTCCTAAACCCCGTTCCGCCACCCATTTAAACGAGCCCGTTAGGTTAGGCTATGAGTTGCTTTCCTCTGTATTTGTTTCCTTCAATCTGTCATATAACTATCAAATTTTCTAAGCCCTTTTTTCATCGTTGTAGGCCCAGGACTTTTCAACTGTCTCTTCCTGGTGTTATATACAGGTGCACGTTTTCTTTTTTTCTTTTCTCCAAAAGTTTGACATGATTGGTCAATGGCATTCTCACACTCCTCCTGTAGAACCACATTTATTTAGCTTCTTATAAGTGTCCTGGCATCATGTAATATTTCATTGCTCTTTTCTTTTTTTCTAAAGTAATTTTCTTGAATTTAATACTTTGCTTTGACGTGTGTATATCATAAAATCGTTGACGTATGGAAACATGGACATTACAAACGGTTAGAATATGCTTACAGTATATTTCCCTTGACATGCGGTGCATTCAAGACGTTGTTCATCTTTTACGAGTCACACGTGGGTGAAATATTTGTGTGTCCTATTGTGCATCTTGATAGGACGATTTCTTGAATTCTCGAACGTCTGAGACCATAATGTAAGTCTTTTAAAATAGTTTGAATTAATTTTTTTTTTTTATTTGGGTGGTAGGTCCCAATCTCTTGCCACTTGTATACAATGTATGAGTTTATTAATTGCTTTGAAACAAAGGGAGAGTTCGTCCAACAACGTGAATAAATTGACCAGAGCGTGCCAGTTATTCAAGTGCAGGGTGAAGAGAATTTGGCATGAATGAAGAAAAAAATGGAGGCAACATATCTTAAAAGAAAACAAGTTTGCAAGATTAATACATAATTAATATGAGACACGGTAGGAAGAATTGACAAAAGATGAGTGAGAGTGTGATGTTAAGATAGCGAATTTAACAACACAGTCATTGTAGTCATGGAACGAATATGAAACGAGGGTCTGAAAATGTGGCCTCCTAATAGATAATTATCATACTTATTATAAAACCCAGGCGGTGTGTGTGTGTGTATGTGTGTGTGTGTGTGTACGTTTATATATTGGATTGGATTTCCTACATTTTTCAACAGATTTCAACAAAACTTCACAGGACTACGTAAAATTACCTGGCGGTGGTTCTGACAGCGCCAAAAATGGGAAAAACACAATTGTTTTAGCACAAAATCAATTTGAAACATGATTAAGAGGCATCGCGAGAATGAAAGGGAGACAACTAATATCGAGTTAAACTTATTATAAAACCCAAGTTGTTTGTGTGTGTTCGTTTATATATGGGATCGGATTTCCTACATTTTTCAACCGATTTCAACAAAACTTCACTTTTTTGTGGGACAGGTCGTGTTTCTTATTGACTTGCACACTTTTTTCTTTATTCTTACATTCAGAATGCTTTAAAAATTCCATTTACAAGACAAATTTTTTATAATAAAATTCTATTCAATCGGTAGACTCATAAGGATTGAAAACAATGTTTTGTTTGAGCTTGTGCTTGACCTATTCGAAAAAAAAAAATAAAAAAATAAAACTAATTAAGACATGTGTGTCCGTCAACCTTAAACAATAATCTTTGTCAATTTTATTTTTCAGTCTTTATGATGGTCGATACTTGATCTATCTCTTACTGTTACATCCCCGGGCAACGCCGGGCTCTACTGCTAGTATAATATATAAGATAAAAAAAGAAATCGACTGATTGAGAGACATATATGAAGAAACTGATCAGTCGATTTCTTAACCTCACACACGCACATATATATGAAACAATCAACTAATCGACATATATACTCAAATCAACAACGTAAACAATTACTGTATGCGTTTATGCTTGCGAAATACCTACCGGTTGCTTTTTTGGATAATCCCTAATGAAAGTCAACATAAGTCCAAAGTGTACTAAAGCTACGCAACCAGCATCTTGTTTTCGTACCCATGTGTATGAGGCTCTACTTATGAAATTGATGTAGCTTTCATATTTCAACCCTACTACGTAAAAAGCTACAAAAGTGTGACTCTCTACTCGGGAAATAACTGATTATTTTTTTTGCATATTCCCTAACGAGAGGCAACGTAAGTGCAACGTGTAAAAGATACGCAACTAGCATTTTGAATTGTTTTGACACCTATGTGAGTGAGCACTATTTATATTATTCCTCAAGTACACATTCCACAGTGGATAAAAGCGTTGGTTAGATCCAGTGACAAGACCCAAATGTGTGAGTTCAATACCTGGTTAAGGCAGTGGAGAACTTCGAGAGGGGAATTAACAGGAGATAACTGACAACTGGCATCCATTAAAAATGGCACGTGGAAATAGAACAGTCTACCCCAGTGAGCGAAATAAATGATCAGTTCGGCATTCCAACCACCTGATGAAAGCCGGAGCGTATAACGGCCGAAACGTTGTAATAAATATGGCGACAAAGTTCAGGACAATATTCCGAATAATGTAAATAATACCTCATGTCAGAAATATAGACAGATACTATATGAGTGAGGTTCTCTTATTACGCCGATGTGGTTTTCATAAATTGCTTCTTAAAAACGCTAAAAAATTGTGACTCTCTGCTCGGGAAATGTTTACTGGTGATATTTTTTTTTTAATATTCCCTGACGAAAGGCGATATAAGTCCAACGTGTACGAAAGCTACACAAGGAACATATTGTATTGTTTTCCTCCATCTGTGAATAAGATTTATTATTAGGCTTATGTGGTTTCATATTTCACCCCTAATAATTAGAAACGCTAAAAATGTGTGACTCTCTGCTCGGGAAATGTTTACTGGTGATATTTTTTTAATATTCCCTGACGAAAGGCGATATAAGTCCAACGTGTACGAAAGCTACACAAGGAACATATTGTATTGTTTTCCTCCATCTGTGAATAAGATTTATTATTAGGCTTATGTGGTTTCATATTTCACCCCTAATAATTAGAAAGGCTAAAAAATTGTGACTCTCTGCTCGGGAAATGTTTACTGGTGATATTTTTTTTTTTAATATTCCCTGACGAAAGGCGATATAAGTCCAACGTGTACGAAAGCTACACAAGGAACATATTGTATTGTTTTCCTCCATCTGTGAATAAGATTTATTATTAGGCTTATGTGGTTTCATATTTCACCCCTAATAATTAGAAAGGCTAAAAATGTGTCACTCTCTGCTCGGGAAATGTTTACTGGTGATATTTTTTTAATATTCCCTGACGAAAGGTGACATAAGTCCAACGTGTACGAAAGCTACACAAGGAACATATTGTATTGTTTTCCTCCATCTGTGAATAAGATTTATTATTAGGCTTATGTGGTTTCATATTTCACCCCTAATAATTAGAAAGGCTAAAAAATTGTGACTCTCTGCTCGGGAAATGTTTACTGGTGATATTTTTTTTTTAATATTCCCTGACGAAAGGCGATATAAGTCCAACGTGTACGAAAGCTACACAAGGAACATATTGTATTGTTTTCCTCCATCTGTGAATAAGATTTATTATTAGGCTTATGTGGTTTCATATTTCACCCCTAATAATTAGAAAGGCTAAAAAATTGTGACTCTCTGCTCGGGAAATGTTTACTGGTGATATTTTTTTTTAATATTCCCTGACGAAAGGCGATATAAGTCCAACGTGTACGAAAGCTACACAAGGAACATATTGTATTGTTTTCCTCCATCTGTGAATAAGATTTATTATTAGGCTTATGTGGTTTCATATTTCACCCCTAATAATTAGAAAGGCTAAAAAATTGTGACTCTCTGCTCGGGAAATGTTTACTGGTGATATTTTTTTTTAATATTCCCTGACGAAAGGCGATATAAGTCCAACGTGTACGAAAGCTACACAAGGAACATATTGTATTGTTTTCCTCCATCTGTGAATAAGATTTATTATTAGGCTTATGTGGTTTCATATTTCACCCCTAATAATTAGAAAGGCTAAAAATGTGTCACTCTCTGCTCGGGAAATGTTTACTGGTGATATTTTTTTTAATATTCCCTGACGAAAGGCGATATAAGTCCAACGTGTACTAAAGCTACACAAGGAACATATTGTATTGTTTTCCTCCATCTGTGAATAAGATTTATTATTAGGCTTATGTGGTTTCATATTTCACCCCTAATAATTAGAAACGCTAAAAATGTGTAACTCTTTGCTCTGGAAATGTCTATGTATGCTATTTTCTCTCTTTATTTTAATGGTTTTGAATCGATAAACAAAGGCCGTTTAATAGAAACATACACAAAAACAATGATTTATGGATTTATGCCAATTTAATCCCATATCCAATGGTCGGAGGCTTACTTATTTCGTTGATGTGGATTTTGATAATAAAATCAAGCTTCTTAAAACACTGAATGTGGGTCTATGATTGTGAAATGACAAATGTTCGCTTGAAATTGCACCCCCAAAAAAATAACAAAAAAACAAACAAAACAAAAACAAATCATGAACCAGAAAACTCACTCATGTTCTTAAAAGGATCATGGATTTCATATATATTTCATGCCATCTCCCAGACACAGTTAGATATATATCCAAAGTGTCAGTTGTATAAAATCGCGATCAATGCTGAAAAAGCCTTTGAGTAAGTAAAAACTGAAGGTTTTGTCAATGTTCAAGCTTCTTTGAACCCTGGGAACAGGCGCTAGAGACAAAAAAAAAAAAAAACTGTTCTAAATAACAGAAACCACATCACTTGAGGACTACCGATATTAACTACAGCAAAATAGCACATGTAACTATAAATAATGACATAGTGATGAACAGGAATCGGCAACGCCCATTCCTCGGGGCACATCCGGTCCGCGAAGTATTTCTGTCCGACAACTTAAAACCTGGACAATAATTAATTGATGAAGCACATGGCAGAAAAAAATATCAGTTGGATTTTATTAACTAACAATGCGACGATTTTTTTTTTCAAATCTAATTTTAATTCCAAATCGACTGCTGTAGAAACAAGAATAACGTTTTACCAAAAGCGGAAAATAATAAAGACAATTGAATAATGCGAAATGATACAATTATTTGGACGATCATAGGCTTGGGAACAATGTTTTATTTTCGTTTATGAAAAAGATTGGGGGATGACCACCTGGGCGATGTTTTGCTCTTGTCATCGTTAAACATTGTCGGTTGATGTACAGCAGTTATCGTACAATAAGCACAAAAACAAGTGTTTCCTTTAGACTAATTTAAAATTTCTAACCGTATTTCATATATCGTAAGGAACTTACATTATTTTGTCTTTGTGTTGTTATTCTGTAATTCTCGTAGTAAAATAAGAACCATTAATTAAATAATATAATATTAACTTCGTTTTTTTTTCTTTAAATCTCAAGACCAAGGCAGCCTTCTGCGTGAAGCGGTTTGAAGTCTAGACAATGTGTTATAATACATTTGATATCATGACCTTCGTCCTAGACACTGCATAGCTTTCTGGCTCGATATCTCCAAAACGTTGCCGGACCTTGGTCAAAATGTTGAAATTTCACACTACTTTGAATAAAAGGTTAGGAAGAAAACGACCAATCAATACTGGAAAGAGTGATAATAGCGACTGAACTTGAGAAATCTGTTTTCCTAAAAAAAAAATTGTCTTGGAAGAAAGATTTTGTAAATTTCAAACGAAAGCAGCATTACCTGCTTGTTCAATGAATGCTAAATATTTCCTTGTAGGGAAACGGTTAATATTGTAATTAGCTTTGCCATTGGCCGAAGCCTACTTAATCGTGACATGTACTGAAGCAAAGCAACTAGGGGTGTATACTATCTTTCGATCTTATCGAAGCGACATTCTTTATCGTTACGTTACTGATTATACAATAAGAAAACAAGAATGGGTTTAATCACCCTCACATGGGAAATACAAGCAAGGGAAACCGCTTCTTAATAGGCACATTAACAATTTTCATACTAGGTTCACCTCTCCACGTAGAGCAGGCAAGGAAGAAACATGTACATCTCATTATTTCCGCTTATTCACCAAATAACCTCTTCAGCGTGCACACAAAAGCAGAAAGGAAAATCCTTTTGCTGACCTCGAATGTATAACAGGAACAAGATTGTCATAAGACCTCTTCACGTTTTCCTGTGTTTTTATATTTCTATTGCGAAATAATGATTGCGTTTGTTTCTTGATGCACCAATCTATCGAGTGCTTCTTGTTGATGCAATGGCTATCGGAAATACGCGAATACTATCTTCTGTCAACGAAGACAAATTGTTTTCTGTATTTCGAAGCTAAGGAGAACAACAGGATCTAATAATATATGATAGCTTCATCTACGGCCATTACGTACTATAAAGGAGGTTCTTAAGGAATTTTTTTTTCTCTTTTGGCTTCCGTAGGTTTTCTCTTGATTTTTACGGGAGGAAGTTGGGGAGGTTTTGATTAGAAGGCAAGAAAAGAATATAAACGTCCAAAGCGCTATACAAAAGAAAAAAAAAAGAATGAAAGTTAGAGTTGAAATAGGAAGAAGGAAGCATAAATAAAGTAGGAGGAGAATGAGAAAGAGAGGGAAGACAAGAAGCAGAAGAGGCGAGTAAGAGGAGAAAGAGCGGATCATGGAATAGAAAAAGAAAGTCAAGAAACACAGACAGCCATAAATATCAACGTGGAGAAGGCCGAACAAAAAAGAGAGGGAAAAAGAAGAAGAGTATAGAGAAAAGAAGAGGGGGATATAAAAAGAGAAGAGAGAGTAAGATGGAAAGGTTTTGATTTTATTTGTTTGTTTAATGGAATATCAACTCCTTATGCGTCATTTAATACCAAAATTTAGCGTTTCGAGGAGCTTTGAAGCAATAAAAATATGCTATACTGCTTTCACAAGTGAATACATGGCAGATGATACTCAGCTTTTGTTTATATATATAAATATATATATAGGTGTGTGTGTGTGTGTGTGGGTGTGCGTGCGTGCATGTGTTTGAAATATATATATATATATATATATATATATATATATATATATATATATATATATATATATAAAAGACAGGATGTGTGTGTGTGTAACGAATGCACGGCCGCAATTTTCGACGGATTTGCACCACAATTTACATGCACATGCTCCAAGTTAGTGAAAAGGCCAAGACCAACTTTACATTTAAAAACTCTCATCGATAGGGGAAATAATCGATTTTTTCATGCTTCTACAGCAGTTTTCATGTGGTTTGCGGCCATTTTCTACTGGCCAGAGAGAGTGCCTATAGCTGGCTGCCATGAATAGGCAGAAAGATTATATTGGCCAGCGTGAGAGCCAACAGCTGACTGACACGAATGTTAACTAGCATGCTAGCATGCAAAAACAATCGATAGCTGCATTCGTCACAATTGGGAAAAATTTTAATCTGCATGACACTTTACTCCAATTGGCTCATTCGCTTGCTTAAACTCAAAGTTGATTCTGATTCCGCATGACTGGGTTGGTTGTGAAAAGTATTTGCTTTTAACATTCTTTTTTCATTCGGTTTTTTCTGTTACAAGTCCTTTTTTGAAGCTGATCGTTTTGTGTTCATTTTGTTTAGTTCTTTTTTCGTAACAGATTTAATGTTTGGCATACAGCTTAGAAAAAATTAGCAGTGTAAGATAGGCAAGAAGTAAGTCATGTAGCAACATCAGCACGGCAAAGGGCACCGCTTTAAAGGTAAGGAAGGTCAAAAATATTTTAAGTCAAGTGATAGCGATTGCTGTATGAGTCGTACGATTTTTGAATCAAGCACGGGCAACGCCGGGCCATGCTGCTAGTAAATATATATACATATGTAATATATTATATATATATTACTATTTATATATTATATGCGCGGTACTTATTAGAATGCGCTCAATATCAGAGATAGAGCTTATATATTTGGTTAGATTGATGTGAGTTTGTGACCCTGGGTTTCACCCTTTTGCGATCGTCAAAAAATATTTCTGTGGACATGATTTCTTGTGGCGGTGATGTGTGTGTTTTATTTTGTTTTGTTGATCTTATATTTTTGGATACAGTTTTTTTTGTTTCACAAATTGTAGGATATTATATGGATTAATGTTATAAAAGTGTTCTTTCATGTTGGTTGGTTGATTTTGTTTAGTAGCATATGAAGCTCTATGGGTTATGTAATGCCGAAATCTAAATATTTTTAACACGATTTTATTGCATCAACTAAATACATTTCAAATTAATTGTAATCCCTCAACTATAGATAAACTGTATTGCTCATTTTGATATAAAATGTATTGCTGTTAATTCTATAAAATTGTATTTCTGGCTATTTTACTATGAACAGGTATTGGTCATTTTACAATCTAAAAAAAATTTACTCGTGATTTTCTAAAAACATTTATTTTTATGCTTTCATTATGTTTTGTTTTTGTTAGGGTTTCATTTTTTGCCCATATCTGGGATCTTTACAGGTGTTACCATCCTGGGCCTGGTTGGAATATATCAGAGGCAAGATGGAGTAATGACTTGAGTAATCGGAGAACGAAGTTCGAATTCCAGAAGTTTATTACATTCATTTACCCTTGGGAAAGTTATAAATCCCTCTCTTCTCTCACCAGTTTTCAGTAAATAGCTGGAGAGACTGGGTTCCATAACCTTGGTGCGCGGAGAAGAAAAACTCTTAATTCAAACCAGACTGGAGAAGGTTGAACTCCGTCTGGCTATCTTTCCTAAGACACACCACTTCTACTGCGAAATTCAGACGACCTAAAACTATTACCTTTTTTCTTTTTAAGTGCCATGTCCTTTTAGGGCGAAGGCGATTATGGCTCTCCACTTCTCTCTATCCCTTGCAGCTCTCAACAAGTTCCTTCCTTCTGCCACCTCCTCCAGACCACGTTGTCATCCACTTGCTCAAGCCCGCTAGGTATACCATCCGTTGTTTTGCGTTGTCTCTCTTTCCCTCTATTCGACCCGTGAGTATCAGATTATCCATGCCTTCCTTCTTCATTATGTGTCTTAGAAACTTCAGCTCCCTCTTCCTGATGTTAAGTATAAGCCATCTCCTTGTGTGCATCCTATTCAAGACCTCATCGTATCTCACACTTTCGGTCCATGATATCCCCAGCATCCTTCTGTAGAACCACATCTCCGTCGCCTCGAGTCTATTTTTCATCTTTGAGGAAATCGTCCAAAATTCGCTGCCGTAAAGAAGGACAGGTGCCATGTAACGGCTCAGTTGTCTTTTCTTTGTTACCAAGAAATCCTTCTGTCTCGCAATATTCTGCCCAGCTTTTTGAATGCGTCCTTGGCCATCCCAATAGGTCTGAGGATCTCTGTGTCGCATTTAGCGACCTCTGTCAAAACGCTTCACAGATATTTAACCTGTGCGTTCTCGATCTGCACATCGCATTTCAGGCTCATCCTTTTACTGAAGACTATGTATTCTGTCTTCTTGTAGTCCCTTCTTCACACTTTCCGTCGTTACCTTCAGTAGGAAATTTTGTAATTTCTTTTCTGTGTCTGCTATCAGTACTGTGTCATCTGCATATCTTATATTGGTAAGATTGTGGTCGCCGATACTAAATCCTGGTAGGGTTTCCAATTCTCTTAGGATTGACTCACTGTATAGGTTGAACAGTTTCGGTGAGAAGACACATCCTTGCCTTACGCCTCTTTCTATTTTGTATATTCAATGAACTCGTTCTATATGCGCATGTATGCTGTTTGCTACCAGTATAGGTTCTTGATTATTCTGATATCTTTCCCGAATATATCAAGGTTGCTGAGCAAATCCATCAGATTACTAGAAGTTGTAAAAGAAAGAAAATGAGACGAAAATTAATAACTAATGATATTGCTTCATATATAGTATTCAGATTGTTTAAGACTATTACTGATTTGAGTAAAGATAAAATAAGACGTAAGAAGTCATGGTAAAAACATTAATAATAATTGACAATGCTTCATCTTAGATATTCAGATAACGTAAGACTATGACAACGAATTTTTAAAGCAAGAGTATTAAAACGAACGAAATAACTTGCCTATATTATTTTATTTGACTTAAGAGATTCGGTGACGTAAGTGGTACTACTGGGTTTTAAAGCAAGACACCTAAGACGAAAGAAATAATTCTCAAAAGAGTAATATATGATATATATTATATGATAATATATGATAAGGCTTCAGTTCAATTTTACGGTTATATAATATATATTGTATGGTTTCTAATAGTTTACATGATCACTTATCTACCTACAATATAGACATATACATGTCTTTTAACTTCCATAATTCCTCTAAGAAGTTCAGACAACCTAAGAGTATTATTACTAGATTCAAAAGAAGTAAAAGGAGACGAAATTTAATGAAAAATGACAAAAGCTTCATATAGGGTATTCAGAAAACTTAAGACTATTAATAATTTGGGTAGAGAAAAAATAGGATGTAAGAAATCGTGAGAAAAATATAAAAATTGACAATGCTTCATCTAAGATATTTATATAGTTTAAGACTATAAATAATTAGTGTAAAAAAAAGCAAAAATAAGACAAAGGAAATCCTGGTCAGAAATTAATAATAATTGAAAACATTTAATCTAAGATATTCAGAGAATTTAAGACTATTACTAATTGGTGTAAAAGCAGAAAAACCAGAAGAAAGAAAACGAGGTCAAAAATTAATGAAAACTGTCAATGCTTCTTCTAAGATATTTCGATAACTCAAGACTATGACAATGAGGTTTCAAAGCAAGATTATTCAAACGAATGAAATAGCTAGCGAATATTATGTTATTGGACTTAAGAAATTCGGTGACATAAAATTTACTACTGGGTTTAAAATCAAGAGGCCTAAGACGAAAGAAATAAATCTCAAAAGATTAATAAAGGCTGTTCCAATAACTTGGACCGATTTTAAAATTAATTCACAATTAAAATCGGCCCAAGTTATCGGATCACCCTTCACGAAGACATTCTGAAAATTTTACGACTAACTACTCGGTTTAAAATGAAGAAAACAGAAATTATTTCGAAATATCACTATTTACATTATTCGGACTATTGTCCTCATCTTTGCCGCCATATTTATTACAACGTTTCGGCTGTTGTATACTCCGGCCTTCATCAGGTGGTTGGAATGTCGAACTGAACCCTTTATTTCGCACATTGGGGTAGACTGTTCTAGTTCCACGTGCAATGTATAATGGATGTCAGTTGTCAGTTATCTCCTGTTAAATTTACTCTTCAAGTTCTCCACTGTCTTAACCGGACATTGAACTCACACTCTTTGGATCTTGTCACTGGATCTAACGAACGCCTTTATCCACAGTGCCACGTGTCCTTGGGGAGATAGCTGACAACTGACATTCATTAAACATGGCACATGGAACTAGAACAGTCTACTTCAGTGAGCGAAATAAACGGTTCAGTTTGACATTCCAACGAACGGATGAAGGCGGGAGCGTACAACTGTAGAAACATTGTAATAAATATGGCGACAAAGATAAGAACAATAGCCCGAATAATGTAAATAGTGTGCATAATAACTCATCTCAGAAATATAGAGAGATACAGCGAAATATCAATATTTAACTAGCCTTTGGGTTAATTATCTGCCTTTGATTCTGAGCTGATTTATCGTAACTATGTACTGATAGCTGTTGTCTACATATTAGCGACGATACGGACGTTTTATGTTGCCGCCTTCTTCAGGTGACTGGAATTTCGATCGAAAATTTTGTTTCGTCCACCAGGATAATT
>OZ010609.1:52415538-52420538 GCA_963932145.1 Acanthosepion lycidas | reverse complement strand
TATATTTTCTTGCAGGGATAAAAGCCACGATTCCAGCTTTTACTCAGGATGAGACCTCAGATTAAAGCCTCGAAGACTTTACCGAAGAGTTGTATGAGTGATAGGACGATCGTTAGACGGGTCAGAAGGTCCACCAGAGTTCTTAAAGACAGACACAAAACATGAGGACTTCCAACTGGTTGGAAACCAAGACCATGTGAGGCAATAATTTCGACAGGACAGGAGCCAATTCAGGAGCATATTTCTTCAGGACAATGGCCGGTATCTCGTCCCCACCACTAGCCTTATGGGAATCTAATTTAGAGATGATGTCCGAAACCATCGTCAGGGTTATGTTAGGTCAAATAATCGTCCTTTAATATCCCTGAAGCTTACGCAGAAGTCCAGCATGTCAAACCCTATCAAATGCTTTAAGGATATGTAGAATCATGGCACTAGCTTCTCCATTATTGTCGAGTTCTTGGTATACAAATTCGGTTATGGCCGTGAACACGCCATCGGTGAGGCTTGTCGGAGAGCAGGTTATGTGAAGTAAGGTTCTTAACTATTTCAGCGTTGATTAAAGCCCTATGACG
Organism: Acanthosepion lycidas; assembly: GCA_963932145.1. Classification (NCBI taxonomy): domain Eukaryota; kingdom Metazoa; phylum Mollusca; class Cephalopoda; order Sepiida; family Sepiidae; genus Acanthosepion; species Acanthosepion lycidas. The sequence continues at coordinate 52,419,963 of OZ010609.1, read as the reverse complement.
TTAGAAAAGAGCGGTAGCAGACTGATAGGACAGTAGTTCGACGTTTCAGAAGGGTCATCAGAGTTTTTAAAGACAGCCACATCAGTTGAGAACTTCCAACGGGAAATAGAGAGGGAATATATGTGGTTTGCTACAAGATAATTGGTATGGTAAAAGGTTAGAACTGGTGGACCCAAGTAATATCGTTCATTCAAGCACTTTCCAAGGAAGTAAGAATAGAGAATTAAGAGGCTCACTACATCGTGCCTTTGAGAGAGTTTTTAGCGGGTAGAAAATAATTCGTCACCCAAAATGACTCTAAGTCGCGTGGTCCGGTCAGTTCCCACTCAAATACGACAACCGTACACAATTTTCGGCAAGATCCTTGATATACTGCACTAGATGTGCACTAATTTGCTCGAAAATTTAAAAGAAAATTACATATGAAATTTTAAACAGACCTCGAATTATTCCTCATTAATATATATATATATATATATATATATATATATATATATATATATATATATATATATATAATAAAAAGGCTTAAACACTAATATTCCATGGTCATAATATATTCCGTTGGAATCGTAAATACGATGCATTTCATCAGACCTACATAGGAATTTGTAGGTCTGATAAATTGGATCATATTTACGATTTCAATTTTATTATATCCTTACTCTGTACTGGACATTGAGTTTAGCCTGGATTCTATCCTCTTGGGATTATTTTTTATACAAATATATATTTACATTAAGAAATGGACAAAGTCCGACATTTTATTTATTAAAGACATTTTTATGTTTAACGTTCTTTTTATAGATACAAGTATTTAAGTAAATTCTCTGTTTATAATAAACAGTATTAAATAACATTCAGGCCGGTAAATGTTATTTAATACTGTTTATTATAAACAGAGCATTTACTTAAATAGTTGTATCTATAAAAAGAACGTTAAACATAAAAATGTCTTTAATAAATAAATATATATATGTATGTGTATGTATGTATGTATATATATTTATATATTTTAGACATATGATTGCATATGTATGTGTAAATTTACCACTAATATTCTCTCTCTCTCTCTCTCTCTCTCTATATATATATATATATATATATATATATATATATATATATGTAAATATCTATCTATCTACTATCTATATTTCTCTTGTTGTCTGTCTTGTTACCTCGCCCAGGCCGCATTTCTCACCCGATTTCGATGCGGTTTTCACCACAAGTTTGCAAATGGCTGCCGTTATGACATGACGGAGGCCGATTTTTGAGCTCAGACTCAGGTTCCGAAAAAATCGATAATCGAAAAAATCGACAATCGAAAAAATCGACAATCGAAAAAATCTGCTTACAGAAAGAATAATCGCATTTCAACCAAATTTGACACCCTCTTAGATTCTATCATTAGAAATGTTATCCAGAATTTCATGGCCACTGACCCCTAAACAGCACTGAAAATCAATATAATCCAAACACCGATACGTTCAGATTGCGCCTGAACCGCATGTCGGCTTTTAGAGAAAACCGACCGGATTTATGAGGAGGCCAATGGGAGTTACCATGGGAAGTTTCAACTCTGAGCGCCCCACAAACAGAGTGCAAATCGACAATCGATCGACCCTTAAAAATGTTTTTTCCGGTTGGGTATTTCCTAAATGCAGATTAATTTAAGGTGACGCTATGCGCAGGAAGAAACAGGTCAGTGTGTGCAGTGGAGTGGAAGAAAACATTTGACCTCAAATTCTGGAATGGGTGCAGGGCCATTGAAATTCGGCTTTTTTATCCCTGCTACCAGTTCTGACTTTGAGCCGCAAATGACATATTCGACATTGTGAACACTATTGCTTTAATCGTAGTAACATCAGCACGGCAAAGGGTACTCCTTTAAAGGCAAGGAGGGGCAAAAATATTTTAAGTCAAGTGATAGCGATTGCTGTATGAGTCGTACGATTTTTGAATCAAGCACGGGCAACGCCGGGCCATGCTGCTAGTAAATAAATAAAAAGAAAGAACAGTAAGAAATATAATCCGGTGTCCTTATTGATATTTTTATTTTTACAAAATAGTGCTCAATGTAAAATAACAGAGTATTAATATTATCACTTAACTGATTTAAATTATTTTTCACTACACAGTAATAAACATGCTTCAAGAAATAGAAGCTAAATGCTTATAATTTAATTTTTTAATTAAATTAAAAGCTTTAGTTCCATTTCATCCCCAAAGCAAATTAATTAATTTTTAAAATTACTGAGTTTTAATGGCACAGAAAAATTCATAATTCACTGTTCTGTATTTTAAACCATATTTTAAATCAGTTAATCAATCTATCTATCTATCTATCTATCTATCTATCTATCTATATATATATATATATATATATATATATATATATATGTGTGTGTGTGTGTGTGTGTGTGTGTGTGTCTGTATAAGACTGACAGGCAGTGAATATAGCCAGTAGCTGCCTGATGATTTTGTGCAAACACATGAAACTTATAGTCGTGGCCAGTCACTGCCTGCCTGGTTTTTAAATTAATATTAAAGCTCTGGCATTTCTTATGGCAGTGGGCTACTTTTGGCCAGACTGATTTTAGAGCTGCTCATCCCTTTCTGAATATATATATATATATATATATATATATATATATATATATATATATATATATATATATTAGTTTGGTGCAAAATAATGACGTAATAATGTCGTTTTTTCACGTTAAAAATACGTCAAAAAACGACATTATTACGTCATTGTTTTTGCACCAACCTAATATATATATATATATATATATATATATATATATATATATATATATATGTATCAAGCCCGTGCCGATATCCATCAGCCGCAGGCTATCATACAACTCATCAAACATACTCATATCACAAAAACGCCATATAACAACACACTAAAGAAAAGGAGATAAACGCAACGGCCAGAATACACACAACCACAACCAAAACGGAAAAAAGAGAAAAAGAAGTATAATTTGGTTTAACGTACCATACAACAAAACAGGCAGAACAAACATCGGCAGAACATTCCTAAATCTAATAGAAAAAGAGTTCTCAGCATCAAGCCGCCTATTAAAAATATTTAACAAAAACAATATAAACGTTAGCTACGGCTGCACAAAGAACATAACACAAACAATAAAAAGCCACAAAAAATAATAATCTACAATAGCGCAACCAAAGATCCCCAATGCAACTCCAGAGACAAGACCACATTCCCACTACAAGGAAACTGCTTATAAATGAACATAGTATACAAAGCTAAGGTAATCGCAAACACCACCACAATGCACTATATTGGTGCCACAGGATGAACATTCAAGTTATGAAAATACACCCACGACCTCTCATTCTCAGACAGAGAATATTCCAACAGCACGACACTACCTACATTCATCTGGCAACTAAAAGAAAAAAAAAAAAAACACCACACCAAAAATAAACTTGGGAATTATGAAAACCGCGCCTGTCTATCATAACATATCAAAGAGATGTCTACTTTGGCAATAATCTCTCACAATCAACAAAACGAATTACTAAACCAAAGATCGGGAATAATTTAAAAATGAGACACGAAAATAAATATGTACTCAGTTCATACCCAACGGATAATACTTAAAATAAAACTGAATAGAACTGGGAAAGAACCAACCGGAAAAAATTTGAACACTAAAACACAAGAACAGCAAATCCACCAAAACATAACCAACAACAATAACACTACCAACAATATAACAAATAATACAGGTGGATAACATTAAGAACACTGTTATATACACTACACCTACTGGCACAAACACCACCATAACAATTAGTACAGCCATCACGAAAGATAAAAATATTAACACTTCCAAATTTTTATTATGTAACGACTACTACTGCTTTGGCTATTATTATTGTTGTTACCAGATTATGTACCTACCGAAAATAACTAATAATACTATTTTAAATATCAGTACTATTGTATCCAATTTAAGAGCAATCACTTCATAACCATTTCTACCATCATGTGTACTGCTTTTTATTATTGTTGTTGTTATTATTATTAGTGTTACGACGACAATTATCATAATTACCATTGTCATTATTGTCATTTTTTGTCATTATTATATTATCGTTTCCATCATTATTAAGGCTAACTTTACCGTTTATCATAACCAATAACACATCAGCATTTTTATTAATTTCTCAATAATAATATCACAGTTATAATTACCATTAACATAATCAGAATCGTCAATAATATATATATATATATATATATATATATATATATATATATATATATATATATATATATATATATCAGTAGATAGTGTTGCTAAAAATAGAAATATAGTCATCATCAGGTCCACAGATAGAAACCAACTTAACCAACGTGGTGGTATTGGACCAAGACTAATG
>OZ010609.1:52378038-52410538 GCA_963932145.1 Acanthosepion lycidas | reverse complement strand
TATATATATATATATATATATATATATATATATATGCCTATCTATCTATCTATCTATCTATCTATTGCACTCTCTCTCTTTCTCTCTCTCTCTCTATATATATATATATATATATATTCATACAAGTTTCATTAAATAATATAGACAAGTGTTGAATATTTATTTTATGTAAATTTTTTTCGTAATTTCTGATAAGTTTAATAACATTATCGTTGAAAGAAGAAAGAAATTCACAGTAGTGATCCACATTTTTTTAATACAATCTAAGCTTTCGGCTTACTTAAGTTAAAAATACGTCAAAAACGACATTATTAAGTCATTATTTTTGCATCAACCTAATATATATATATATATATTAAAGAAAAATAGATCACTTTAAGTCTCCATTGTAATAGTTTATTTCACCAGAAACCTTTTAAAGGACGGTGGATCATCAGACATCGCTTTCCAAAGTTGAAACGAAAAATGAAATGAAAATTTACACTTTTGACAGAGAGGGTAGCGAGGAGTCGTGTGAGAGACATGGTTGAGTTTAGAGAAGGTCTATTGTAATGTTTCTTACCATCATACTTAGTATCGAGGAAGGAGACATTGACCTATTTAATCAATTAACTTAATGATATATTGAAAGGGGAGGGGAGAAGAGAAAAAAAGAATAAGTATAAAGAAAGAAGGGGGAAGTAAAGAGAAAGATGTATTTAGGGTTTACGGATGAATATATATATATATATATATATATATATATATAATATATTATAAATTAATAGACTTAAAATATGGTTTTTCGCTACACAGTTCCAACCATGTTTCAAAAATGGAAGCTAAAAGCCCCGAATTTAATTTTGTAATTAAATTAAAGACATTAGTTCCATTTCATCCTCAAGTATATTTCTTATCTAGTTTTACATTAGAGCATGTACATATCCACTACAAAATTGTACATTTTTGTTTCAACGTTCAAAAAAGGTGGGGAGTCAGGATGTTACTTTGTGTATTGAACACTGTTTTTAAATTAATTTAAATTGAATTAAATTTATATATATATGTAGTGGAATTAATAGTAACTCTTCTTTTGATGAAAGGTATTGTGATACGTCCTTCGATGGATCAGGAGAAAACAAAAGAAAATGGAGACAAATCAAGGCAAATCCCGTTAACAATTTTCTAAATCTAATCGAAAGTACTAAACTGCTCAAAGAATTTTAGTAGGTGACAAAAAGACGAACAAAAATGTCTTTTCAGATATGTTTTATTTTCGGGCACAATTTCAATATGAATGCAGAAAGGTTTCATTCCTATTCTATCTGTTTCTTTCTGGATCATTTTATCTGTTTGTAATTCGCAATTTCCAGTTAACATCATCATCAAACGATCGAGAAATGTTCTCATCACTGTCACACTGAGGTGTTAAAAAGACGTCCTTCGAAGACGAAAAAAGAATCGATTGCATTAATAAAAAAAAATACACAGGAAGGTCTGAATACTTCCTTATAAAAACATGCGCTCCACTCTTTTGGAGCACTTGGTTTAGCATTCCCGTCCAGCAAGTTTATGTTTAGAATATGATTTATTTCGTTTTTCAGCATATCAACCACAATGAGTTATTTAATATCAAGATTTTTAGGATCGGTTCGTATGAATAAAATATGCATTAATATATTTTTCTCCGAAAATGTATTGCTGGAAATATTTTTATTTTTCCAAAATTTTATTGCTGGCAATATTTTTTTTTTTACCAAAAACTACAATCATAGAACTTGCATCCAAATATAGTTTATCGCCATACCCAGGAGTTTTATTATTAGTAAATTTTTACATAAACTATTATATAAAATTAAATATTCTTCCTTATGTGGCGTGTCCCTTCAGGTTCATGACTCTCCGCAATTTCCTTCGTAACTTTTAATAAATCTTGCCTTTTTACTGTTTCTCATAACTCTTTTTCTGCTATCGATTTAATCTAGATATGTTATGCGTTGTTTTTCTCTCTTCCTCTTCACTTCCGACGGTCCTGTGAGTATTAGATTTTCCAAGTCCTCTTTCCTCAATATGGGCCCTAGAAATGTTAACTGTTTCTTTTTCTGTCCATTTTCACTAAAAAAAAATGTGGTTGCTCAATTGTTCGGTTCAGGTTATTCTCAGCATCCTTCTGTAGATCCACACTTCTGTTTTTTCAAGTCTCTTCTTCATCTGTGAAAAGATTGTCCAACATTCACTGCCATATATGAAAAATAATAATACGTAACAGTTTAATTATTTACATTATTCGGACTATTGTTCTCATCTTTGTCGCCATATTTATTACAACGTTTCGGCCCTTGTACGCTGCGGCCTACTTCAGGTGGTTGGAATATCAAACTGAACCCTTTATTTCATTCACTGGGGTAGACTCTTCTAGTGTATATATATATATATATATATATATATATATATATATATATATATATATATAGCGAGACTCTTCGCAAGCCGAATTGAGTCACTGTCGGTCACTGGGCGTGTTTCCTAAAATAAATACGCCAAAAATCCACCTTCACCCCAACCGTGCGCCGACAGCTTACTGGTAGAATATCCGCCTGATACTAATTGAGTTAGGTTTTGATCCTAGCTAGAGGCAACCGGATATCTAGCCGCACTGATGACCTGTGATACAGCGAAACAGTCTGACTGTGGATGACATTATATATATATATATATATATATATACACACACATTATTTACATTATTCAGACTATTGTCCTCATCTTTGTTAGCATATTTATTACAACATTTTGGCCGTTGTACGCTCCAGCTTTCTTGAAATGGTTGGAATGTCGAATTGACCCCTTTATTTCATTCACTGGGGTAGACTGTTCTAGTCTCACGTGCCATGTTTAATGGATGTCAATTATCAGTTATCTCCTCTTAATTTCCCTCTGAAAGTTCTCCACTGCCTTAACAGGGTATTGAACTCTTTTAGGACACATGGCACAGTGGATAAAGCCGTTGATTAAATGCAGTGACAGGACCCTTGCTAACAATGCCATAAAATGCCACACGCAAAAAACATCAATACATCCAAAATGTAGGCATTGCGTTGGAATCATCTGCCCAGGGGATGCAAAATGCTAGCTTAAAAAAGAATGCTAGGATATCTCATGGAATATGACCAAATGAGGGTTTATTTTCAACATAGCCACTCTTACTATCAACACACATCTTCCATCGGTGTGTGGAATAACCCACGTTATCCTTTCACTCCTTTCAGAACAATCCATTTTACACCCACGTACCTTCCATCCAATCAAAACTCCAATTTTTACAAGCTCAGTTTCTCATTGGTCAAAGGCCTCAAAAACTGTAATATTCACGTGAAAAATCTTTTTGGCGCTCGATCACTTCTGAGTCTAAATCTATAAATAAAGAATTTCTCACCATTTCAAGCAGTCAGACCTCCACACCTAGAGAGAAGCCCATCAATTCCACCCGTGTCAAAACTCCGACTTTTCCGCGCAAAATATTCTCTGACTCAGCAATCTTCGGTCACATTCTATCTCTCTCTAGAACATTCCTCAAACTTCACTTACTATACTTTCAAAGTGATATTCCTCACGACGTAACAAGTATCAGTAACTAACAATCTATTTTTCTCAAGCAGTTAAAGGTACCAACTTTGAACAGCTTTGAATATTTGTATAAACACATTTACGTACACACACTAACAATTCAACCTCAACATCGAATATTTTTTGTACGTGATCAAAAAAACAGTTTAATTCTGTGAACAAATCCAGTCAACACCTGCAAACGCATCCAAACATTCACAATAACATAATACACAATTAAATACACTAATCCTCATTTATCCATCAAATCTTAAATCCACTGTATATTAAATTGTATATAAATTGATGTTATTGTTATGCATACAACCTTTGACTTGTTTTCAACTTTATTTGCATGATTTGTTCCAAATATTTGTTCTAAATAATTGTTATTGGCGAATGTTGTAGAACACGACCTCGAAATTCCTTCTGATCAATTTAAACACATTCACCAGTCTGCAACAGGTGTTGTAGTTCATAGATCCCATTGGTGAGGTGTTACAGTTTTTTGTGTATATGTGTGTACTAGTGAGCCAACCAAAATGAGCTGGCTCATTTTATAGTTCATCAATAGAAGGGTTAACCAATCGGAACGCTCAAAATATTCAATCCGACTTGTATAAAGGCAGCCATTTTGTTTTTTCTCCCAAAATATCTTCACTGCCAACTTGTGATGTTGAACACATTGCGGACTTCACTGGATTCTATATTCAGGGACGACAGCAAACATGGTCAACAACATGAGGTAGTTTTCATCCTGTGGTGAGATGGTATTCATCCTGTGAATAAAAAGTCTTCAACAGCATATAAAAGCATCATCACTACGATACTGTTTACAAGTTCAGTGGGTTTTTTTTGGGGGTGGGGGGCAAATTACGAGAATAGGGAGGAGGATCAACCAGTTCAAAGCCACGTTCATGCACGTCCTCAATTAAAACCAAGGACTTTGGCATATTACTCTACATTGATGGTCTGTATTTTTTGAAGATAAAAACAATGTCTTTCACATCCCCAAAATACCCATGACATTCCCTGTAGATTAAACTAAATTTGCGCTGAGTATATGTCTACACAGATCTCCTCAAGGACACATGGCACAGTGGATAAAGGCGTTGGTTAGATCCAGTGAGAGGACACAAAGTGTGTGAGTTCAATACGCGATTAAGGAAGCGGAGAAGTTAATAGGAGATAACTGACAACTGACATCCATTAAACATGGCACGCGGAACTAGAACAATAGTGATTTTCTTTGCAAATATAAAATATGTAGGCAAACATTAGAAAAGAATAATTGAAATAGCTTAGAAATAAATAAAAAAAAACTATCAACAAATAAACTGGAACACCTTAAGCTAAAAAAACTCCGACAAACAGCAGATGCATTCGTTTCGAGGAAAAAAAAACATGTGAAATTCTCGATCGAATGAAAGAAAGACAGCAGATTAAGCCAATAAAATGAGACAGGATCCATAAAAATATTTGCAAGGAAGAAAAAAATGGCCATGCGGTTAGTGTGACGGATATTGGCGCCAAATGTCGAAGAGTTGATCCACGTTTAAATTCCGGCCATGTCTATTGTGTTTACATTGGCACCAAGTATTTTAGGAAATATACGAACCTACCTCCCTCCACAGTCAGTCAGTCAGGTGCCATGCGTATCTTTTGATATAGGACTGATGAGGCAGATTATTTTACGCAGTAGTTTGTCATTTCTTTCTGCGGTAGACCACTCGCTATCCAAGTCTATAGAACCTGTTTGCCAATATCTGATGGGAGAAGAATAATCATTATTCTATGCAGTAACCTTCCCTACATTACAGACAGTTATGTGCCATGCGTGATAAAAGCTTAGGCGATCATGTATGTTCAAATACATGACTGACGAGGTAGATTTTTTCCGCTGTAGGTTGCTATTTCTTTCTTTCTTTCTTTCTATCTATCTATCTATCTATCTATCTATCTATCTATCTATCTATCTCATTCGGTTCATTATCTATCTATCTATCTATCTATCTATCTATCTTATTGCCATCCAAGTTTATAGAACCCGGTTTGTCCTACTATTTTTTCATAGCCGGTTCAAGTAAGGATATGCCAATGATAGAATGAATTACTAGATAGATGAATTACTTAATTATAATTATCTCAAATCCATCTTAATTTCTATCACTTGTAAATCCTTGCTTGAACCGGCTTGTAATGCTCTGGATGGAGCGGCTTGGGGATAGCAGTCGTGGCTCGTGGGGGCACAGTCCTATGGGTAAAAGAGAAACTCGGATGAGTTCAACCACGCAATATGCGAGCGTACGAACGTAACTGTTCGGGTTTTAATTCTCGGTAGTGGATGCACACTGCTGATGAGTCCCAGATATAGGACTTGAGGTTTCTTCTATATATTTCACGCATATGCAATTACTAATATCTCGTTGCTTAATTTCTATTCACTTATATTTATATAGATAGATCGATAATGAACAAGCTGACATTGATATATATATATATATATATATATATATATATATATATATATGTGTGTGTGTCTCTCTCTCTCTCTTTCTATATATATATATATATAATATATATATATATATATATATATATATATATAGAGAGAGAGAGAGAGAGAGATAGATAGATAGATAGATAGATAGATAGATAGATAGATAGATAGAAGGAAAGAGACGCACAGAAATTCTATAGATAAATAGACAGATCATGAATAACAAGATGGTGAAATTCAGATTGAGAGTTTATATATATATATATATATATATATATATATATATATATATATATATATATATATATATATATATATATATAGTTACCTCGACTGTATTTTTGATACCTAAGGTTTAAAATTATTTTTTTAAATGAAATATCCTTCTTGAAGATTTCATTTTAGCTTTAATTGAAAGTTAAATGATTACATTTACTATTTCCAGTAAGTAAAATATTTTGGTCTATTTCAAATAGAAATTATGTATATATATATATATATATATATATATATATATATTTGTGCGTTTTGGTATATGTTTTTATATAGAGTTAGTGTCAGATTTATTTTCCCTTTACTCATAACTATTAATAATACAATGCATTCTTCCATAAATAATGAAATAATGGATTTAAAATAATGTCCGGATATAAGTTTACCTGGAAAGAAACAATGCAGTTATTAAGAGAATGAATTGGAATTAACGCAAGCAAGCTTCCCCATCTTTACCATCCTCCTATCATAGTCAGGCGATGAAATTTTCAGGCCACCCTCGCATGTAACATTGCAGTTCTCAGTAAGAAGATTTGAAATTAATACATGCGAGCTTTCATAGCTCTAGTGATTTTCCTTCGTCGTCAACATATGAAATTTGCAGCCCGTGCGATAGATAGATTGTCGTCTCTGTTATGTAAAAATAAAAATAACACTGACATTTCATTTAAATAGATATATTTACCAAAATTACTCAAAAATATCCTAATTCCTTAAAGTCGTCATTGGCTTAAACCACAGCCTCCAGACAACCTTGGGAATCTCCTGCAACTCTGCTCCTTGATTAAGTTGTTGAAATCTGCTATAATTCTTGCCTTCAGTTCATCTTTGGTGTTACATGCAGTTTTGTTGGTCTCTCGCTCAAATGCTTCCTACATATAATAATCAAGGGGGTCGTAATCTGGGAACTTAGGTGGCCAGATGATAAGGAGTGATATGGTCGCAGAATTTGTATGACATACATGATTGTGTTCTGCTGTTTGTGTGGCGTGGTGCAGAGTCCTCTTGCCAGATACAGGGTCTCCCAACTGCAAACTTCTTGACACAGAGGAGCACTATCTCCTCAAGCCACTTGATATAGGACATCGTGTTGAGTCTGATGCCCTGTGGGAAGATGAATGGGGGCATAACGTTGCTATCACTAGTAATTACGCCAAATACCTTCGTAATCACATTTAGACTCCTCCAACTCTTTCCGAGTCCCCTTCACTGCCCTCAGATTCACACCCAAACCCTCTTAAATGTTCGTATTCTAATTTCCGGCGCGAATGTCAAGAAGTACAGGTTGCCGCTTCCAAATTCTTGGCAGGTAGAATTGCGTCATGGTGCTCTTTTTGTCAGAGGTGTTCAACTGACCCTGCTATACTCTACAGTCGACAAAATCAAAAGCAAAAGCGAATACGCGAAATTAAAAATAGAAAATGGCGACAATTTGCCATTCGCAGCTTTTATATATACAAAAACTGGTTATATACTTATGTTTTTTTTGGTCTAGATTTTTTTTAATATTCAACGTTAGAAAAATCCATGTTCTACAAATGAATATGAAAATCATAGATAATGCTCAAATGCGCAGTGTGAAGGAATGAAGACAATATTGTGCAATTGTAGAATTCGTCGCCGTCTCTTCGTGTATCGAAACGCAAGAAGAAGTAATCCGAAAATATCTTCCACCGTAAGCGAGGCTTCAGATTTTCCTGGGGTTAATTCCTGGATGAGTCTGTAAGGTTTTCTTTATCTGCCGTTTGATTCGCTTTTCGGAAGCAAAAAAAAAAAATCCTTTTCGATTATCTTAACCGGAGATTAAGCGTAAAGTAAATGTAATTTGAAAGGGAGGAAAAGGAGAGTTAGCCTTCGATGTGAGAAAGAGAGAGAGAAAGAAAGAAAGAAAGAAAAAAGAAAGAAAGAAAGAGACGAGAAGAGGAAGAGATAGAAAGAGAAAAAAGGTAGAGGGAATGGAAAAATAAGAGGAGTTGAAAAGGGAGTAAATGATCAGTGTGAAAACGCGTGAAAGCCGAGAATAAAATCGAGAGAGAGAGAGAGAGAGAGAGAGAGAGAGAGAGAGAGAGAGGGGGGGGGAAGAAACAAGAATTTTTTCCTAAAACGTGGAAAGAAAGTGTGTAGAGTGTGGTCATCGCGCCACATTACAGAGGCCCCATCACTGACAATATGCAGCAGTTTTTGGCAAAACATAACATACCCCAAGTCCGGCAACCACAGTAGTCCCCAGTTTTTTCCCCCTTGCTACTTTCTCTCCTCCAAAAAAAAAAAAAATCCCACTTGAAAGAAACAAGATTCCAAGAGGTCGAAACAATCTAAGAAAATGCGATAGTTGCTCAATATCACCCCTCAAAAAAAAAAAAAAAAATTCCAGTAATAGAAACGAGGTTGGATGTCAGGTTTTATTTCGGAACGCGTATTTTAACTTATTAAAACATTTAAAAACAAAACAACAAAAACAAAAACCAAAAAAAACAAAAGCTTCTCATTTCTTTAATTCAAAATCTTACACGTTAAAAACACTATATTATTTTGTCACATATTATTGATTCATTGATTTGTTTTCTATGGTTTATCAACATTTTAAAGGATCTCTTAATGTATGTTTATATCACTCAGATGAGTTATTATTACTTGTATTATTTACAGTATTTGGACTGTTATTCGCATCTTCATTGCCATATTCACAGCAATAAATAATAACAAAAAATGAAATGTTAGCTTTGGTAAAAAAAAATGAAATAATAATAACAAAAATTGCGATATGAGCACCGGTAAAAAAAAAAGTTGCTGAGACATTAATTTTCTAAGTCCCAAAAATTCATACACAGATGTCCTCAAGGACAGATACACCAGTTGATAAAAAAGTTGGTTAGATCCAGTGACTAAACACAAAGAGTTGTGAGTTCAATACCAGGCAGGGGTGAATCAACATATATATATATATATATATATATATATATATATATATATATATATATATATATATATATATATATATATAGTTAGTCAGTTTATGCAAAACTACGTAATCCGCATGGGTAGACCCAAGGAGGATGTTATCCTGAGAGCTCAATGTAAAATTCAGAGCAGATATGTTTGAATAAAACAGACCATTTTAAGGTTCCATGTAATAAGTTATTTCACCACAACCCCTTTAACAGGGCTCTGGATCATCAGACTTTACTTCCAAAGGTTAAAATGAAAAGAAATTCGTTTTTGATGGACCTCATCAAGCATATGTAAAATTAACGAAGTGGGGAAGTAAGGTGGGAGAGAAGATAAGATATGAGTGGGTTAGGTGTACCATTTCAATTCCTTATTCTTAACCCCATTGTGTGACGGCTAGACGTTGCCTAAGCCTAACGCGTCTTGTCTCTAGATATAGATTGGTAAGGGGTGAAGACCGACATTAAAGGAAGAAGCTACAGCAACCCTAATAAATTACATTCCACGAGGACAGGTTTCATTCAAATTCTTAGACGCTGTTAATTCGCGTTACTTTAAAGGGCATATTTGGGAGGTTAAGGTTTGATTTAAATCTAAATGTCTAAACAATCTACGAAGAATTTAATTTGAAGTTCGTTGGAGTTTTGGGTATTTTCTATGAAACAGTCGATTGGAAAAACTCATAGACAGTACATTCAATATATATATATATATATATATATATATATATATATATATATATATATATATATATATATATATATATATATAACTATAACAACAAAAATATTTCGATTTCATTTTTGCCTTGAAAAAGTCGGAAGACGAAACGCGGCGGCAAAATCTAAGATCTTTTTTCCAATTGTCATTTTATTTATATCATATATATATATATATATATATATATATATATATATATATGAGTGTGTGTATGTGTGTGTGTGATTGTTATATATAAATAGGAGAATCATACAAGTAAAATTAAATTTAAATAATACAAGTTAAATAAATAACATCTGTCTATATCTCTGAGATGAAGTATTAATATTATTTACATTATCTGGACTGTTATACTCACCTACATTGCCAAATTCACAACATTTCGGTCGTTATAAGCTCCGGCCTTCTTCAGGTGATTGTAATATCGAATAGAACCCTTTATTTCGTCCATCAGGGTAGAATGTTCTAGTTCCACGTTCCATGCCTCTTCCAGAACTCTCAGTTATTTCCCTTTAACTCAACTCTGTAAGTTTTGGCTCGCCACTGCTGCGGCCTGGTAATAAACTCACAACTCTTTGGGTCTTGTAAATGAATCTAAGCAACGTCTTCATCCACTGGTCTATGTGGAACTAGAATAAACTACCTCTGTGGACGAAATAAATGGTTTGGTTCGAAATCCTAATCACCTGAAGAAGGCCGCAGCATACAGCAGCCCAAATGTTTTGAATATGCCAATGAAGATGAGGATAACAGTCCAAATAATGTAAATAATATAATTAATCATAATACCTCATTTCAGAGATATAGACAGATATCAATCCATATATCCTACAATTTTTAAAATCAAAATGTTTTTAAAAAGTATAAAATATAACAAAGCACACATCGCAGCCTCTAGTAATTACGTCTACACAAACATGTGTATGCACAAATGCTGAGTATCATCTACCATGTATTCAACTGTGAAAGCAGAATAACATATATTTATATTACTTCAAAGCTCCCAAGAAAATTAAATTTCGGCATTCAATGGCTCATTAGGAGTTGATATGAGATTAAAAAAATCAGTTATCACACTGTTAACTATCACATACACAATGTCGGGAGTTTGATTAAAAACGTCCAATAAAGAATACCAAACAATTGCTTATATTATTTACATTACTCGGAGTGTTATCTTCATCTTCAATGTCATATTCACAACGTTTCGGCCGTTGTACGCTCAGGCTATTTTCAGGGGATTGGAATTTCTAACCGAACAATCTAGAACAATGTTTTTTGAACATACGAACGTATGTTTTATTCAAAACTCGGCTCGGTGGCAAGGATCAAAGTGTAGTATCTTCGCTTTGTGAGCTTCCGAGTCGGGTTTTGCTGTCGAACTCTCTACTGCAGAGAGGAACTCGGAGGAAGCTTTGCCGAAGGGCAAGGTTTCCTTCGGGGAGGTAGACAGGACCTGAACCCGTCTAGGCGGGTTCAAAGGTCATATTTTTGGCCGAGCCTACGGGCTTGGAGATACTCACATTAAACCGGCCTTGTGCCACATTTAATCCTCGTGGGGGGATTGATAAATACTAACAATCTAGAACAATCTACTCCGGTGGGCGAAATAATGAATTCGATTGAAAATAACCCATAGCTGGGCGTGGGTGAATAATTGGGGTCATATCTACTCAAAATTTGATAAACAAACAAGTATAATGTAGATATAAAGTGAGGTGTTAATTATATATTAGAATCAATATATATACTGATTAGCAGCATGGTCTGGCGTTGCCCGTACTTGATTAAAAAATCGTACGACATACAGCAATTGCTACCACTTGACTTAAAATATCTTTGCCCTTCCTCGCCTTTAAAGGATTGCCCTTTGCCGTGCTGATGTTGCTACATGCCTTACTTCTTGCCTATCGCACACTGCGATTTTTTTTAAGCACTATACTAAACATTAAATCTGTAACGAAAAAAGAACTAAACAAAATGAACACAAAACCATCCACTTTAAAAAAGGACTCGTAACTGGAAAAAGCGAATGAAAAAAGAATGCTAACAACAAATACTTTTTCACACCCAACCCAGTTCTGCGGAATCAGAATCAACGTTGAGTTTAAGCAAGCGAATGAGCCAATTGGAGTAAAGTGCCATGCAGATTTAAATTTTTCCCACTTGTGACAAATGCAGCTATCGATTTGTTTTGCATGCTAGCTAACATTCGTGTCAGTCAGCTGTTGGCTCACACGCTGGCCAATAGAATATTCCTGTCTGTTCGTGGCAGCCAACTATAGGCTCTCACTCTTGCCAGTACAAAATGGCCGCAAACTACATGAAAAGTGCCGTAGAAGCATGAAAAAATCGATTATTTCCACTATCGATGGGAGTTGGGAAATTCAAAATCGGTCTTGGCCTTCTCGCTAACTTGGAGCATGTGCATGCAAATTTTGGTGCAAGTCCGTCGAAAATTGCGTCCGTGCATTCGTTACACACACACACACACACACACACACACACACACATCCTGCCTTTTATAGATAGAGATTTCTCAATTTGTTTCTATACATTTTATATTACAGAGTATGTAAATTAATCGAAAAGACTTGCCTAATAATTATTTCATTGATTGATTCGTTTTCTACAGCTTATCAACCGATTGTAGGTTCCTTAAAGCCAGAAAATATTTATAGCTTGTAAGAATTTTCATCATTGGAGATAATGATGGTATAGTTATACTAATTAACCCATAGCTGGTGGGAAGAGTTGGATTCATACCTTTTCTAAGGGTATTTGTACTTAAGTGAATATCACGAATCCAACAGGTTTGGAACTCGGATATCCTATTAAGAATTTTGAACCATGAACCATTACACCACCTGCACACCCTTCTTACATCACCTTGTATACCCGACGCGACCCCCTCCCCCATCTAGGTACTAAGAATAAGAGAGAGAAAGACAAAAGGAAAAGAAAAACAAACACGCAGAGAAAGAGATTATGATGAAAATATTCTGGGTGGTTTCGGGTGAGCGAAAGAAAAGGAAAGCAAATAAACCGAAAGGATGAGGAGAGAACGGGTTGGCGGGGGCGCGGGGTTGCGGGGTTGCGGGGTTGCGGGGTGGGGGGTTTTGAAGGGAAAGAATAAACGGGAAGGATGTTTCAAAGACAAATATACTCGCAACACTGTGCCTCATTCCGTAAGCTGATTGCTTCTAAGACGAGATCAAATGATTGAGTTTGCTTTTCCTTAAGGAAGCCTTATCTTTCCCGGAACACAGGTAAATTCTCTTCTACACACACACACACATACACACACACACACACAGGCACACACACACGCACACAAACGAATGTTAGCTGTGTTTATATATAAGGTACACAATTGTTCTCTGTTAAAATAAATCGTCACCGAAAATGGCATATTAATGGTTTGCATATATATTATACAAATTGACGATCTAAATCAATATGTTCTATCTATCTATCTATCTATCTATCTATCTATCTATCTATCTATCTATCTATCTATCTATCTATCTATCACAGTCGGTTCATTATCTATCTATCTATCTATCTATCTATCTATCTATCTATCTATCACAGTCGGTTCATTATCTATCTATCTATCTATCTATCTTTATTCGGTTCATCTATCTATCTATCTATCTATCTATCTATCTATCTATCTATCTATCTATCACAGTCGGTTCATTATCTATCTATCTATCTATCTATCTATCTAATTCGGTTCATTATCTATCTATCAGTCTATCTATCTATCTATCTATCTGTCTTATTCGGTTCATTATCTATCTATCTAATTCGGTTCATTATCTATCTATCAGTCTATCTATCTTATTCGGTTTATCTATCTATCTATCTATCTATCTATCTATCTAATTCGGTTCATTATCTATCTATCTGCTATCTATCTATCTCTCTATCTATCTATCTATCACAGTCGGTCCATTATCTATCCATCTATCTATCTATCTATCACAGTCGGTTCATTATCTATCTATCTTTCTATCACAATCGGTTCATTATCTATCTATCTATCTATCTATCTATCTATCTATCTATCTATCTATCTATCTATCACAGTCGGTTCATTATCTATCTATCTATCTATCTATCTTTATTCGGTTCATCTATCTATCTATCTATCTATCTATCTATCTATCTATCTATCTATCTATCTATCTATCACAGTCGGTTCATTATCTATCTATCTATCTATCTATCTATCTAATTCGGTTCATTATCTATCTATCAGTCTATCTATCTATCTATCTATCTGTCTTATTCGGTTCATTATCTATCTATCTAATTCGGTTCATTATCTATCTATCAGTCTATCTATCTTATTCGGTTTATCTATCTATCTATCTATCTATCTATCTATCTAATTCGGTTCATTATCTATCTATCTGCTATCTATCTATCTCTCTATCTATCTATCTATCACAGTCGGTCCATTATCTATCTATCTATCTATCTATCTATCACAGTCGGTTCATTATCTATCTATCTTTCTATCACAATCGGTTCATTATCTATCTATCTATCTATCTATCTATCTATCTATCTATCTAATTCGGTGCATTATCTATCTATCAGTCTATCTATCTATCTATCTATCTATCTGTCTTATTCGGTTCATTATCTATCTATCTAATTCGGTTCATTATCTATCTATCAGTCTATCTATCTTATTCGGTTTATCTATCTATCTATCTATCTATCTATCTATCTAATTCGGTTCATTATCTATCTATCTATCTATCTATCTATCTATCTATCTATCTATCACAGTCGGTCCATTATCTATCTATCTATCTATCTATCTATCACAGTCGGTTCATTATCTATCTATCTATCTATCTATCTATCTATCTAATTCGGTTCATTATCTATCTATCAGTCTATCTATCTATCTATCTATCTGTCTTATTCGGTTCATTATCTATCTATCTAATTCGGTTCATTATCTATCTATCAGTCTATCTATCTTATTCGGTTTATCTATCTATCTATCTATCTATCTATCTAATTCGGTTCATTATCTATCTATCAGTCTATCTATCTATCTATCTATCTGTCTTATTCGGTTCATTATCTATCTATCTAATTCGGTTCATTATCTATCTATCAGTCTATCTATCTTATTCGGTTTATTTATCTATCTATCTATCTATCTATCTATCTTATTCGCTTCATTATATATACATAGTGTGACGGGTACACACCTGGCCCACGGTCGAATCCTTTGGTTACGGCGCCAACTGTGACGTCGCTCCTCCTGGTCGCTCCTCCTGGTTCCAAGCGTGCCGCTCCAACCTCTTGGTTAGATGATCACCAGCCTCGCCTTTCCCAACCCGCTTCCAATACCTGGTTGCTAAAGCAACTGTACTGATCTCCGGTCTGTCTACCCACGCTGTGTTTAGATCTTAGATAGACGGGACCAGCAGGGATTGGGCCGTATGCAAGTTGAGTCCGACGGGGGTGGCAAAACACAAGTAAAAGAAAAAAAAAACTCACGAGACAAAAAATTACTGATAAAAAAAAAGGGTGACAACCTTTTATATCTAATGTCCGTTACATAAGAAAAATTGTTCTCATTCCCGACCCGCTCTGTGGACTATGGCACCAAGCTTCTATCATACAACTTAACGATTTCGAATTGTCTACTCTCCAGAATTGTGTATGTCGGAGTGTGGTTTAGTTCGACACTGGGGCTAATTTCTATCAATCATTCGCAGTTGATTCTTCTCTTCGACTTGAGTTGTATTTCTTCACTTCGATCTGGTTGGGTCGAATTCTGTTCTCGGCTGGGCTTGATTTTAACTTCTTCTTCTTCTTCCGTCCAGTAACTCTTTGGCCTTGTCTTCGACTTGGCTGCAACTTCTCCGCGGCTTTCGAGTAATCTTCTTCTTCGTCGACTTAGATAGAACTTCTCTTGTCTTTGACTTGGGCCGGAAGGATTTCTTGTTTTCGACTTGGGCTGGAAGGATTTCTTGTTTTCGACTTGGGCTGGAAGGATTTCTTGTTTTCGACTTGGGCTGGAAGGATTTCTTGCCGCAACCCAGCCGCAACCCTCCGTCGTCCGAGGTGATCTCTTCTCGCTGCCGTCCGGGGCTGAACTCATCTTTTGTCGATTGGGGTCCTGCTTTTATTGACGCCGCAGCAAACCGGGGTGGGTCTGTCGGCGTCAGGGCTCTCTCGATAATCCCAAAAGTCGCATTAGTTCTGATTTCCCATTATCGCTATTATTTTCACCCCTACTTCCTCACAGTGCCTCTGGGGGGAAGACGCATACCCATCTCTCCCGGTCTCTCGTATGTCAGGTGACCGTTTTCGACCAATGGTTCTTGATCGAGCATTCTCCCTCCTCTTTCCGCATATCACGTGACCGCTTTCGGCTAATGAGACTGTGGTGGGACGCCTCCCGTCTCCAATCGGGCGTGGCTTACATCGTTCTTGTTCTAAAAAAAACAAAATCTAATTTGGCCTTTTTCACACGTACGAAAAATGATAATCTTGGCTTTTTCTCACCTGGGTTCTGTCAAAACAGCCTGCCGCTAATTAGATGTGACTTCAGGAAAGAATATTGGCGCTATCTGTGAGCCGAGACAATCGTTTTCTTTCCTTCTTTGTTTTTGGTCAGACCTGATAGTCAAAAATCTTAATTATCTGAATTGAAAATGTCTCCACTTCATCATCGTGGGGTTCCAATTTTTAACAGGTCAGAATCTGTATACAGTTCCACCGGTCACCACCTCAACACAAAAAACACCTTTCCTCCGATTAAAATTTCGTTTTCATTGTTCAAAAAAATCTTTATTGTTTCAGCCAACCTTAACAAAACTTCCATCCTACGCGGACACGGAATTAGTTCAAGTGCTTGACCTGATAATTTTGACACTTGTTAGGTGCTGGTCGTACGTGTGTGTTTTCGCTTACGACCTGGTCTCGTATTATGTTTCTGTCTTTCCTCTTCTTTTTGTTTTATTTCATTATCTCCAAACTCTATATCTTCAACCAAATATAACAATTTCTATTTCCCTGGATTTCGGTCAGGTAATTTGACCTGATATATTTTGACACCTGTCTTGTCTTAGTTTTACTTATGACCGGGTTTTGTTTTATCTATTCCTCTTTCTCTTTCTTTTTATTATTTTTTTTTTCTTCTCTTTGGATCGCCTAAATACAGTTAGAGAATTATTCTCAAAACTCAATTATTCTTCGTTTCTAAATAACTAACAACTGGTTAATAAACCGAATAAAAATTAAATCATATTTCTATGAATATCTCTTTTTAGTCTTTCTAAAAATGCAGGGTGCC
Source organism: Acanthosepion lycidas (assembly GCA_963932145.1). Taxonomy (NCBI): domain Eukaryota; kingdom Metazoa; phylum Mollusca; class Cephalopoda; order Sepiida; family Sepiidae; genus Acanthosepion; species Acanthosepion lycidas. The sequence goes on along the minus strand of OZ010609.1, from coordinate 52,393,175 downwards.
ACAATAGTCACCTCCATAATTATTGGAACGGCTAGGCCAATTACTTTGATCACTGTAGACATTTGTGTTTAAAATAAAAAGATGAATATACAACAAGAGTTCAGAATGTCAGATTTTATTTTCTGGTATTTTCATTTAGATGTTTTAAACAGCTAAGGACATAGAACCTTTTGTTCCAACCAACCCATTTTTCAAGTGAGCAAAACTCTTGGAACACAGGCCTGACAGGTGGTTCTGCTTGTCCAGGTTTTGCCTTTTAGACTGATTGTTCAAACGTTAAATATGTCAGAATAAATACTCTTGGTTTAACCATGTTTTAGCCTTGGGTTTCACAAGGATTACTTTTCTTATTAAAAAGGATAAACCACTATAAAGACGAGAGATCTCTCTATGGGGGAAAAGCAAATCACTTTAAAGCCGAAAAAAAGAGGAAAATTGTTCAGAGTTTGTATTTGTGGATTGGTGCTACAGAATTTGAAACAAGGAAGCCTACCAAATAAAAGATATCACATCACCTGATGACTTTCAAAAAACAGAAATTTCTAAAATTAATACTACGTTTACAAAGAGAAAATAATGATATAATCAAGATGGTGATGCGGTACACTCATTCAAACAAAAACTTAAGAAGAAATACTCCATCAGTAATGAAAGAGAAATAAGTGTACCAAATAAGATAAACAGAATTTTCCACAGCAGCAATATCTAAATTAAATACACATTTATCACAAAGAGTAAATAATGACATAATAAACATGTCGATATTCCCCATCAATTTTAGAAAAGATGATAACAGTTACTCGACTCGAAAAACCTATTTTCCTGAAAAAATGTTTAAGAGAAAGATTTTATGAAGCCATTTTCGAAGTCCCGAGTGCTTAATCTTCGTTGATAATATACATACATACATATATGAAATCCTCCATACTTGCCTGTCATCTCCTACTGGAAGATGCACTTTTCCCAAATTAACCTTTAACCAATCATCACTTCACTTTTCCAAACTCACCTTCCCATTGGGTAAAAGGACACAAAAATGTAGCAAGTTGAGATAAATCCTTTTTTGCCGCGCAGCTGTCTAGAGCCTATTTGAAAACCCAAATATCTATATAAAAAAAGAATCGCTCGACTTGATTCAAGCCAGTCAGACATTGTTTCGAGAGATGCCAGCAGACTCCACGCGTGCTAACAGACTGATTCAATAATACTACCAGCCTCTCATCAACTCAACACAACTCGCACTACTATTGAAGCGTGAAGAAACTTAACTTACAATTTACTAAGAAAGTGACATTATCAGTACGAAATAATAATTGTACATTTAATCAACCTTAGAATATCAGTCAAAGGCACACAACTCTTTATAACTTGAATCAACACTTAAAATCGCCACACATTATTATTTGAACTCACATAACTGACATTTTACCTTGCAGAAATCAAACTGTTTTAATTTCACAAACAAACTTGAACTATTAAAGTTCACTCACCAAATCTCTGCAGGGACACTCTTTGCAATCTTATTTCCCTACATTTAACAAGCAACCTATCATCAGTTTGTGTATGTCATATATATACATATATATATATATATATATATATATATATATATATATATATGAATAAATTAATGATATTGTTGAAATCTATAACTACGTTGTTTTTCCTTGATGAATTGTCTTCATATGTTCGTTTAATTTATTTGTTATGGATAAATGCATAATGTACACGCACATTTTACACAATTTCACCTTCTGACACATTTTACTTAGCAAAAAATCTGCAACACACGCACACGCACACACACACACACATATATATAATGTTGGTGCAAAAATAATGACGTAATAATGTCGTTTTTTGACGTTAAAAAATACGTCAAAAAACGACATTATTACGTCATTATTTTTGCACCAACCTAATAGAAAAGAGGCGTTATGGTGAAGGAAGAAGAAGAAGAAGGAAAAGAAGGAGAAGGGTGACCAGAATAAAAGAAAAGAAGAGGAAAGCAAGTGCATCGTAAATGTAGACAAAAAAAGAAGAAAAGAAAATGTTATGTAAATGTAAGGAAGTGTGGGGAGGGAAAGCAAACGTATTGTAAATATTAGGTTGGTGCAAAAATAATGAGGTAATAATGTCGTTTTTTTACGATAAAAATACGTCAAAAACCGACATTATTACGTCTTTATTTTTGCACCACCCTAATATATATATATATATATATATATATATATATATATAAAAAAAAAAAATAAAATAAAATGAGTATTTGAATAATCATAAATAAGTACTTCACCGCGTCTAGAAGAATCTTCAACAAACTGCATAAAGCACTGTCCTATTTTGGGATTCATCAGCAGTGTGCATTCACTTCCAAGAATCGAACCCAGACCGTTACGATATGACGCAAGCGTCATACCCACTAGAGCCACTAGACTAGTATAGCGCCCGCGCTTCACAAATTCCGTTGTGGGACTTATTCAAGTCTACTTATCCTAACAGACTGTTCCCTCATGGGTCATGTCTACTATTCTCAAGCTTTCTGCATTCTGTTGAGGATTCTTCTAGCCTCGAAGAATTATATATATATATATATATATATATATATATATATATATATATATATATATATATATATATACAGAACCACATCACCTGATGATTTTCGGCGATAGAAACATCTAAAAAGTATATCACATGTAACTCAAAGAGAAAACAACGTTATAATCATGAAGTTAATGCTGTACACTAATTCGAACATAAAGTTAAGAAGGAATCCACTAACTGTAATGGAAAAAGAAATAACAGTTATTGGACTCGAGAAACCTATTTTTTTGAAAAATTCTTTTAAGAAAAATATATTTATGAATTTGTAACAAAATTATTACTGGTACATGAATACAAAATGTTTCCTCATATGACATAGCTAATATACCATTCATAGAACAATCACCACAATACCACATGTTCTCTCTGAAATCCTAACAAGTACCACATGTACACAATTTTACAGCCTATGTAGAAGGATAGGAAGGATATTTTTAAAATTAACCGTAGTATATATTGACAATGAATGAAAAACAAAGCAAAATCATTATTAGAAACGGCTGACAGTTTTAATGGTAGCAGAAATACAAGATAACAAGACGAAAAAGATGCAAGACCGGACAATAATTGAAAAAGCTCAGTCTGATAAACACTCATACCCCTATGTACACATCTAAACACGAAAATACCACTGAATAGTAAATTTCATCCTCACTGGGTGGCCTATCCTTTCGGCATTTTGCCACATCTAAGCTTAGCTTAGAAAGTCATCATCTAAACAAAAGTATAGATACAATTTAAAATTTGTAAATTATTTTAAATTTAATTTGTAAATTATTTTATGCGTATATTACTTAGGTTATTATATCCTTCCATACTGTAATGAGAAATGACAGTTATTAGACATGAAAAACCTATTTTTTGGAAAAATTGTTTTAAGAGAAAGATTTTATAGATTTCAACCGAAAGTAGTTCCGGCTGCGTGGTCAGTAAATATCAAATGTTTCCTCATAAGGAAATGGCAAATATTACCTTTTGGTCAATATCAGTTTTCATGTGAAAATTTTGATTTTAATAATAATGACACAATATAGTTATTCCAGCGTGGATCAATTTATTTCTTAACAAAAAAAAAGTAGGAATAAATCCTCCATCAGTACTGGAAAGATTGATAACAATTACTGGACTTGAGAATCATATTTTCCTGAAAAATTGTTTTAAGAGGAAGATTTTATAAATTCCAACCAAAAGTAGTCAATTCCTGGTGAATGAATAGCAAATATGTCCTTACAATATATAGCTGACGTTACGATATCCGCTACCATTCATCGAACAATCACCACAATACCACAGGTTCTCCCTGAAGTCATAACAAGTCCGATATGCACAAAATTTATAAAGCATGCAGAAGGATATTTTTAAAATTAACTACAGTATATATTGACAATGAATGAAAAACAAATGAAAATCATTATATGTATTAGAAACGGCTGACATTTCTAATCGTGGCAGAAGTATAATTTAACAAGACGAAAAAGATGCGACATTGGACGATAAATGAAGCACTCACTCTGATAAACACTCACACAAACTATGTATATGTCTAAACACGAAAGTAACACTAAATAATGAAGTTTAATCCTCACTGAGTGCCTTATACTATTGACCTTGTGCCAAGCTTAGAAAATCATTATTTAAACACAAAATTATGAATATGAATTAAAATGTCTAACTTATTATACGCGTGTATTACTTAAACTAGTGTCATCACTTACGTTGTCCAAACGTTTCGACTGTTGTAGATACGGACACCTTCAGATATTTGCTGTAGTAAATAGCATTACGGGAAGGTTGAACCAAATAAATTAATGTAATATTGCCTGGATTTTACAGTTAACATAATAATTTTAATTTTATTGTTGACTTCTTTTTTTCATATATTTTCTGCGATCGTTCATTGAGAAAATAACTTGCTCGGCTAGCTTGCTTGTTTTCATTCCTCACTTGAAAGAAACCATCTTCATCTGAAGCGTTTTATTGAACCTTTCACGAGGCGCTAACATGTGACACAATAAAATCAAGTCCCCATAAAAAAAACCAAAAAAAAACCCGATTTTTTACTCCTATTCGTTAGCAAACCTTAATATATGACGTATAAATTAAACGCCCAACTGCTTTCTCTGTGGAAGGATTGGTTCGTTGCAACACATCCTAAATCGCAGTCTAAAGGGAAGAACGGTATCGTTGTCTCCACGATCAGGTCCTTAGAGCCTTAGCGAATGCAGTGACAACAGCTATCAGGTCGTGGAAATTTAAAGCGGGGTGTAAAGAGTCATTAATACAATTTATTAAGGCCGGGGGAAATAAATCGATAGCAAGAAAAATACCCTGTCTGCATTCAACAGCACCCGATTAAGAGGTGATCACGGACCTGACAAATCAACTGAAATAGCTAGGTTACATAGTGTTATACTAGGAACATACCTATTCTATTGTTAATAGACTCTTCCACCTATAATAAGTAGGGGTAGTAGCAGTCGCCAGAGAGCTCAGTGAGTTGGTCTGATTTCAGTCTGAAGTCGGACGACCGGCTGACCTGTTGAACTCTCTGCCTTCGGGCGGGAAGGAACCCGAACGAAGCTACGCCGAAGGGCGAAGTCTCTTTCAGGGGGGCAAACCGACCCTGAACCCGATTATACGGGTTCAATGGGCATACTTTTGGCCGAGCCCACGGGCTCGGAGATCCCCCGTTAAACCGGCCTTGTGCCACATGATGCCCTCGTAGTGGGGTGACTAAATATCCTCAGTGAGTTGGTCAGTCAGTCGATGTCAGACATTAAAGTATCAGCTACCACAACTAGATTGCTGCGTCATTAACTATTATATCAAGTTCCTAACGTTTTGTACGTCGAACCTTTTTTAGGACCGACTTAGTGACATACAAGCCTCCACTGTGAAACCACTTTATGAAACCTAGTGCAGACAACACTTCGCCCAGACTTATGTATATATAGACCACATATAGTCCATCAGCACAATTAATAATTTCGGAATAAACCGTTGAATGGGAGGAGAATATCACGCTAGCTAATAAAGGAAAGCGTGAGAAATGCCAAGAGGTGGTCGAAAAGTGCTAGCAGAATGGGTGGAAAACCTACTTCGATCCAATTGAAGTGGGGTGCACAGGTTTTTTGAGACATTCATTAAGCAAGATACTAGCGAATATTGTAATGATAGAAGACGCAAAATAAGAAATTCCTAAAAGCTCATACCAAACTGAAGAATTATCCCAGCTCATGTGACTAAAAAAGAATGATCCGTGGATTAAATCATGAATAAATCATTAGAAGGAGTGAAACTGCACTATTTTTCCCGTATTGGTCTCTATTTCTGAGATGAAATATTATCTACACTATTTACATTATTCGTACTATTGTCCTCATCTTTGTCGCCATATTTATTACAACGTTCCGGCCTTTCACTATCTGTCTATATTTCTGAGATGAAATATTATGTACACTATTTACATTATTTGGACTATTGTCCTCATCTTTGTCGCCATATTTATTACAACTTTTCGGCCTTTCAGTATCTGTCTATATTTCTGAGATGAGGTATTATGTACACTATTTACATTATTCGGACTAGTGTCCTGATCTTTGGTGAGGCATTTATCACAACGTTTCGGCCGTTGTACGCTCCGGCCTTCTTCGATTGATTTGAATGTCGAACTGAACCCTTGATTTCGCTCACTGGGGTAGACTGTTTTAGTTCCACGTGTCATGTGTAATAGATGTCAGTTATCAGTTATCTCTTGTTAATTCCCCTCCCCAATGAGTCAGAGATAGATTGGCCCCCGACTCACCCGGAGAAGTACGGAGCAGTATTCCAATAGATAATCTGATGGAGATGTTGACTTTCTGTACACAAAATACACATTTCGGAATGGGATCACACATATATCGACAGGATGAGGGCTTAGCAATGGGCTCGCCCTTATCACCAGCAATAGCGAATATATACTTGGACTACTTTGAGGAAATTGTATTAGAATCTATATCTCTTAAGCTAACTCTATGGTTAAGGTACGGAGATGACACCTTCATACTCTGGCCACACCAGGAAGATGTTCAGGTTCTACTGGACCATGTGAACTCAATAAAGCCTTCGATACAGTTCACAATGGAGAAAGAAAGTAATAAGACACTCCCATCCCTGGATGTTCTAATATCTCGAACAGAGCATGGGTTTAAGACATCAGTATACCGTAAACCGACATTCTCCTCAATTTCATCTCCTAACACCCATACAGTGTAAAGAAAGGGATCGTCCGCTGCTTACAACACCGAGCAAAAGTCATAAGTGGCCACCCAGAGACATAAGATAAAGAATTGGTAAGTATAAGTAGTACCCTACAACGTAACAACTACCCTGGGTACATGGCAGCAGTCCCCAAAAACTGGGTGGGGTGGGTACAAGAGGTGGACAACAACACTCAGAATACAGTCTACCTGCCTTATGTGAAGGGGTTATCGGAGAAAGTACAAAGGATCTGCGGTCCATATAATATCAGGACAACCTTCAAAAGCTGGACGACACTTCGCAGATATCCCTCCCGAGTAAGAACCCCCACCAGAGAGGAGAACACGACTAAAGACTGTGTGTACGTCATCCAATTCAGCTGCGGAAAGAAATATAAAGGGTAGACAGGCCACTTTTTTATCTAACGTGGGGAGAGAAAAAGAAAGGTAAGGTTCAAGACCACCAGAAAGCTGTACCACGAGGGGAAGTAGAAAAGAAAATCAGGCGTGGCTGACCACATACGGAGAGTAAATGGGGATCTCCGCACTCTGTGGGATCAGGTTGAGATCATATACAAAAAACATCATTGAAAAATTCCTAAACTTAAGTAATCACAGATATACTAGGACTCAAAAATCTCCTGAGCCGATCAAGCATAGAAATGAATACAATGTGAGAACCAGTAATAAGGAGTACCAGAGGATTTTAGTCAGAGTCAGCCTTCAAGGAACCACCTATAACAGCATACGTGGATGACCTTACAATCGCAACAAACTCTGTAACAGGTGGCAGATGGCTCTTGAGGGGTCTTGAGAAGAACATGAACAACAGTAATTGCAATATGAGCTCTGGTAAAAACATGTAATGATAACAGCAAAAATTACAATATGAGCAGTGGTAAAAATGGTTGTTGAAGACATTAGGTTTATAATTCCCAGAAATTCATACATAGATGTCCTCAAGATGTCCCTAATCCAGTGACAGGACCCAAAGAGTGTAAGTTCAATACCTGGTTAAGGCGGTGGAGAACTTGGAGAAGGGAATTAATAGGAGATAACTGACAACCATCTGCCATGGCACGTGGAACTAGAACTATCTACCTTATCGACATTCCAATCACCTGAAGAAGGCCGGAGCGTACAACCACCGGAACGTTGTGATAAATGTTGCAATGAAGATGAAGACAATAGTCCGAATAATGTAAATATTGTACTATTTTTCCCGCTTTTTTTATCTAACGTGGGGAGAGAAAAAGAAATTATTTATCGGATTAACTCAAAGTTGCGGGAACGACAGCATTAAATAAACGGTAAATCCATCTACCGTCAACTGACACTATATTTTAAAATAATTTTTGATTATATGTATAGTCGAGGATATAGGTTACGATCGGGTTCGGGATTATATTTGCTTCCTCGATACAAGGCACTATAAATAGGTTTAACTCTTGAATTCAACATGATTTCACGCGATGCCTTTGTTTTTTTTATTTTTATTTTTTCTGGGCCTAAAGAATTACGCATTGCGCAAACATGCAGGGTAGGTCTAGATGTCGAAACTATGAGGATAATGTTTGCTTAGTGTTCTAAATCGTAGTAGCAGTAGAAAAGACATCGATTTTCGTTTTAATACTACTTAAACGACCCACGTTTAGCAGAGATTTTTTTTGTGTGTGTCCTTGGTGGGCAGGAATGTTACTAATTAAGGTAGGAGTAACTTCAAAATCCACTACGTCCGTGTGGACCAGACTTGAAACCAGCTGTACAATATGGGTAGCACTCTTCAACTTAGCTAGGGATATATTAGGTTGGTGCAAAAACAATGTCGTTTTCTCACATAGTAACATATGTGAGAAAACGACATTATTTTGCACCAACCTAATAATTAAGGCTGCAGTCAGAGAGTGCCGGGGATTTTAGTCAGAGTCAGCCTTCAAGGAACCACCTATAACAGCATACGTGGATGACCTTACAATCGCAACAAACTCTGTAACAGGTGGCAGATGGCTCTTGAGGGGTCTTGAGAAGAACATGAACTGGGCAAAAATGAAATTCAAGCCAGCTAAACCAAGGTCACTTGTGATTGAAAAACGCCAGGTCATCGACAAATAAAGATTTACTGTCGCAGGAACAAATATCCCAACGCTCTCAGAGAAACCAATTAAGAATTTAGACAAGAGAGGGTGGCATCACTGATAACAGTCACCGTTTCATTTTATAAGTGTATTTCAAGAGAATACTAGCTAGTTATGGGCAGGGCTAATTGGGGCCCCGAAACAAAATTAAAAAAACCTCTAATGAAGTTTACAAAACATCTATGATAATTTTGAAGAATAAATTTTCTGGAGGAAATAACAATTTGGGTCGAATGTCCGATTTGGTCCGAATCTACAGTTTGGGCCGAAATTTCAATTCTGGCCGAAAATTTAGTTCTTCAAATCACAAACATTTTCCACGTTTTTTTTTTTTTTTTTTTTTTTTAGGAGGGGTTGTTTATTTAAATTGTGACTCGGAAAATTCGGCATTCATTGATTGAATAAATAGAGTTTTTATTGTTTGATACTTAAAAAATAAATTTCTCCAAACAGCTTCTCTGTAAATCTCTCAGGCCTACAAACTGTTATCTTTTTTTTTTTTTTTTTTGGTGTAGACAGGAATTTAATTCCTAAGTTTTTGTTTAAGTCAGGGCAGAAAGTCAACACGTAGATTCTCTCATTATGCCAACTTTAGAGTTTGATTAACTGGGTTCTCCTCCTCTTTCATTACATTGTAAATATTCCACCACGCATTTCAAATGTATAATTATTGTGTATTAACAATGTTACACATATATCCGTAAATGCTTCTTGCCGTTATCGATATATTATTAATTTCCATGCGAAAATGTGGTATTTAAATACATGTTCGAATTGAATAGAGAGTGATAGGTTCTTGTGGGGATTGTGCCAATTCAAGAAGAAAAATAAAGTTCTTCAAATCACAAAAAATTCCCACGTTGTTTTAATGAGTGAAAGTTTATTTCAATTAGATTTATTTAATCTTGACGTTTAAAAATATAATTTTCTTAAAACAGTTCCTCTGTAAATTAGATATATTTTTCTAGTATAGACTGGAGTTTCCATCCCAACTTTTTGTTTAAGGCAGGGTGGACAGCTAATACGTTGATTCTATACTGATGTCAAGTTATACATTGTTCAGTTGGGTTCTTCTCTTTCATAACATTGTAAATATTCCACCACGCATTTCAAATGTTTAATTATTTTATATAAACAATGTTACATATATATCCGTAAATCTTTTTTGCCATTGAGGGCTTATAGTTTGTTCTCATGTAAAAATACGGTATTTTGATGCATGTTCGAACTGAATGGAGAGTTATTGGTTCTTTTGGGGATTGAGTCAATTCTTAGACTTAATCGGCTGTGAATCGAACTAGCGAGGTGTACGATAGTTAATGATTACCAACAGACGCCCTCTTCCTTCTTTAACACTTACATGATCCTGTATCTCATTTTCAATCACAATTACTCCGCCATGACGTAACGTCCCTGTGGCTTTTGTAAAAAAACTTTCATGGTAATTGTTCGGGTGAGCTTTTCGCCATCGCACCTGGACTTGAGGCATATAAGCTGATGAGTACTTTCGTGGAAATATCTCTTAATTTTACAATAGAAATGGCCAAATGCAAACCTATCTTCTATGCTTACAGTTACTTCTCTCGCATGTGGAACTCTCTTCAGGTTGCATGCCTCCCAGTCACCTTTGAACTTCAAGAATTTAAATGCAATGTCAATCGTTATAAACAGTATTTTTTTTATCTTTTCTTGTTCCCGTTAATAGTGTTTTATTCTTATATTTTCTTAAACTCATTACCCTCATTGCGTCTTAGTGGCTTTATTGTCTTGCTTGTAGAAAAATAATTAAAATTAACTACGTCCTAAAGTGCATTGAATATTTTACAAAATAAAATTTATCTGTCGGTATTACTATTTGTAGCATTACTTTTTATATTACTACTAGTCATAAGAAATATTACTTACAGAACTATCCATTAATCTCTTAAACGTTTGGGTAACATTGATTGGCTGATTTTTTTTTTATAGTTTATCAACCTTTTTCTGGTTATTTAAAGCCAGAATATATTTTTAGATTTTAAATTTTTTTGGAGATAATACGGATTTATGATAGTGGCCCAAATATTTAATCCATAGCTGGGAGTAGAAAATATGTATTCGTATCTTTTTCAAACGTAACTGCACGTAAGGGAATATAATGAACCCGACTAGAATTAGAACTCGGATTTCCAAACTATTACACCACCCGCACACTCAAGATTAAAGTACCTGTCATTCACAAGCTGTCCCCCTTCAATGTAAAGAACAGGCTTGAAGTTGATCAAAGGTGACCTGTATTCAAAGGTGCTATAGCCGTAAGCCAACATTCGAGTAAGAAGACAATCCTAGAAGGGATAGACTTCGAAGTCTCCCAATGAGATGTAATTTTCTGAAAAACAGTAATTGTACATTGAATTGTTGTAGGCATTACTGTGGCTGAAACTGTAAAAGTATATTTTATAAAAAGTAGTTTCGCTTAGGGAGAATGTTTAAAATTTTTAAGTCTTTGTTTCTTTAATTTAATCGGTGATTCGGGAATTACACTTATCTTTATTATCAGAATTAAAGAGGAATATTGGAATATGACAAAGTTTTTATTTTAAATATTTTATTAAATAATCAAAAAAAGAGAAAGCGTCTTATTCATACCATATTCATACAGTACAATATGAATTAATACATTTAGATTCCACCGCTGTTCATTGGCAGAATCAAACGTAAAAGGTTTGAAAGGTCACAAGATCAGATCCAGAACCAGGGCCTCCTCACTTCTTGGTAGAACTCCTCCATAATTGTCCGTGACTTCAGAGATGTAACCATGCTGGCGAAGCTTGCTTAATTTTTCACCCATACTTCAGAGTAATTCTCTTCTTCTCCTAAACATCTTAGGCTACACGACTAATTCCTTCTTGCTACTCACTCACAGCTGCTCGGAAAATAGATCGATCCATAATTTCTCAAGGACATGTGCATGTAAGTCAATGTCTGTTTGTAGGATATATCATAAAATCCGAAACAAAAGTGAAGATGATTTGACAACGTCGAGAATTTATAAACGGCGAATTGAAACACGGTACTACGCTTACAAAAGAAGTCTCACCATTCAACAGCTAAGTTGACAACCTGTCAGAAGAGACAATTATATATAAAACGATGCCGCATGGGATTAGCATAAATGAATTGTCTTTGACGGTAAAGATTTCAATCAGAAGTAAGGCCATCGCCAGGCTGAACACAAATTATACGAAGAATCACCTTAGTTTCGCATTTGTATCAGGACCGTATGTACATAGATTTATAGTGTATTTGATTTTATTCTTTGACCATCATCATTGCTTTAACTTCTCCAATATGGATGTGTTGATTGATAATGGGCCTCACAGTGCGAAACGCGTCAGCTAAGAATGGTTTACTTCTTTTTATTCATATATATATATATATATATATACACACACACAGTGTAACCTGGATATAAGAGATCCGGATATAAGAGAAACCCGGATATAAGAGAGATTTAATCTGGTCCCAAAATTGAGCCAGTGTTAATGTATATGAATTAGACCCGGATATAAGAGACAATGATATAAGATAAACCCTGATATAAGAGACTTATTTCCCGGTCCCGACAACTCTCTTATATCCGGGTTATACTTATATATATATATATATATATATATATATATATATATATATATATATATAGAGAGAGAGAGAGAGAGAGAGAGAGAGAGAGAGACAGAGAGAGAAAGAGAGAGAGAGTGAGAGAGATAGAGAGAGAGAGAGAGATAGATAATATTTGTGGTCAATATATATATATATATATATATATATATATATATATATATTTCCACAAAGATAGAATTCAGGTAGAGCTCAATCACCAGGTCAGAGCAAAGAATATAATATAAAAGGCTCAAATATTTCATGGTTATAATTTATTACATTGGAATCGTAATCACGATCCAATTCATCATATATATATATATATATATATATATATATATATATTCATTATACATTTATATATATATATATATATATATATATATATATATATATATATATATATATGAAGAAAGATGTGCTATATTTATGGGATACAGAAAATATAAAGTGAATGCAATCGTCAGGCCACCAGACAGTCACCTCTAAGTCTTGACTTCTATGTTCACTTTTATATATATATATATATATATATATATATATATGTGTGTGTGTGTGTGTGTGTGTGTGTGTGTGTGTTTAATAGAAATTATTAGGAGGATTCTTAATTAGACTCGATATAGAGCCGCTCTTCACAAATTCCGTGGTGTAACTTATCCGAGTTTCCCTAACCCAACGGACTTTTTCCCACGAGTCACATCTTCTATCCCGAAGATATAGTGTGCACAAATATATAATTATATAAACTTTATGGTAGCGTTCCTGACACTAAATATTTCGTGTTTGATTTATTCAGTTTATAGGTATATTTGCAGTCGATGGCTCCTTGTAGCTATGTAGACTAGGTTATATTTGTTATTCGTGTACATTTCTTACTAGTCTGTCTTCAATGTTTAAAGTGTGCGATAATGACTAGTTACTTGTTTAATAATGGTAGAACATTCATATCACAAGCAGGCATATATTATTTTTGCCGGCTGCCGCGCGAATTGTAATGGAAGCGAGGCTGTACGGCTGTATAAGATTGCGTTTCGGTACCCAGGGCAACCGTGTAGGCCAACCTTTGCTATTATTTATCTTTGCTGAGGCAGAATCCGTGGTACCACCGTCTATGAATCAAGGAAGACAAAGATCCTCTCCTAAGCCTGAACACGAAGAACACATCTTAAAATTTACATTTGAGTTGGTTAGATGTAACCGGATGTTTTACGCTAACAGTTTCTTTTCTCGCACTCTTTATTTGTGAAACTCTCTTCTGACTCCATGCTTTCCAGCCAAGCTTTAATAATTTAAATGCAATGTCCGTCGCCATCTACTGTTTTTGTTACCGGAACATAAGTACGAAAACATTTTTTGCCATTCGTCTTTAAGTAAACATATTATACGCCCTTGCAAAGTTCATTCCAATCGCTAATTAGTCGTTATTCTGAACAAAATAATATTCAGATAATGATATAAATGTTTTATATAAAATAAACACTGGAGTAATGTCTATTTTTAAGCTTGCTATGTCGACGCAAACACCGCCAACATTGAAAAGAATTACTGACAAAAAGTTGGTAAATAAAAGTTGTTTAAATAAAGTACATTGTATTAGAGCTTCTTTTAGCGTCGAAAACAATACGATGGTAATGGCCAGTGAGACACGACCAAACACTGAATATATTCTCTATAAAAAAAAAAAAGGGCCCTAATTTTTAGGCAACCGGTAATAGTCGAATTAACTACAAGAATAACAGTCTTCGAGATAAGTTTACACAACTTTATTTGCCCAAGTGACAAACATTCAGGGTAGGGTCTGTATTATAATCGATCCTGACCTGTAATTTCGACTTCAATCACTTTCACACCTACATATCTTTTCTGTAAAATATTTTCATGGCTTGGCTAACTGTTCTGCGTAACTTTTCTCGTTATCACCGCGACTGCATTATTTTAAGCGTATTACTAGATCGGCATCTGGTTCTCTTTGATGTTGGACTAGCTAAATGCAACTACCACGTCTATTGTAATGTTTTCTTTTCTCGCACTTCTCACCTGTGGAAGTCCCTTCCGACTTTTTGTTTCACTGCTACATACAATATTCAAAATATTAAAAGCAATATCGATCGCTATTTTTGTCTTTCTAAACGCTGTTCTTTTATTGTCCTTTCCTCACTATAATCTTCTCATTTTTTACTCCCTGCGTCTTAGTGGTATTATCACCTCTCATGGGGTGAAATGATTTTTTTAAAAATTTAAAAAATGAAAAAAAAAAAAATCTCCGAACAAAGATGAGGTATTCAAATTTAGTATAGCACAAGGCTTGTTTTAGATAGAGGCCCGTTTAGTGCTTCCCTTAAATGATACTATATATCTTAATACAATATTTTAGGCAAATCGGTTTCTCAAGTTCAGTAGTTATTATTGCTCTTTAGCAATGTGTTTTTTCCTTCCTAACCGTTTTTGAAGTCGCATGGAATTTTGACCGTATCAAAACGTTTCTTCGAATTGCATATGGTATCCATTTTGG
>OZ010609.1:52328038-52373038 GCA_963932145.1 Acanthosepion lycidas | reverse complement strand
GTTGCAAGTCAACGCTAAGCTCCTTTGTCTTCCTCATCTTGATGTTAACGTAAAAACAAAAATGGTGGGACTCCATTATATTCTTTGCTGGAATTATTTCAAATATTCTGCTCTATGAATAATCTATAGGGACTCACCGATAAATTAATTATGTAAATTTCTTTTACTTACACGAATCAATCACTATTTACATTATTCGGACTATTGTCCTCATCTTTGTCGCCATATTTATTACAACGTTCCGGCCTTCTTCAGGTGGTTGGAATGTCGAACTGAACCCTTTATTTCACTCGCTGTTCTAGTTCCACGTGACATGTCAAAAGGATGTCAGTTATCAGTTATCTCCTGTTAATTCCACTCTCCAAGTTCTTCTCTGCTTTAACCGGGTATTGAACTCACGTTCTTTGGGTCCTTTCACTGGATCTAACCAACGCTTTTATTCACTGTGCCATGAGTCCTTGAGCAATATAGTCCGAATAATGTAAATAGTATACATAATACCTCATCTCAGAAATATAGACAGAATCAATCAGTTTAAAGCGATATTTTTTACTGTATGAATAATTTTATCCTTTTCTATTTTGTTGAATTTAACCTGTTTTTCGGAAATTTGAATTTTCTTTTCTTTTTTGGCATCATACGGGGCATTAGACTCTGAAAAATAGATAAAAATATTCGAAGTCGAAGGGTGTACGAATAATTTCGTAGTTGACTGTATATGTAATAGGATGAGCGACACTTTCTTGATTCGGGATATTGCTTGTAATTACGTGATCCAATTTCTTTTAATTTATAGACTCCACGGATGCTCAGATATCACAACATATTTTTTCACATAAACTTTTGTCTTTCTTTCATCCTAACCTAAGAAAGCCATGCGAGTATTTGCTTCCGACGAAACTCGTGTATTCCACTTGCTATCATCATATTCACGTAAATGAATATACCGGATTCGAATTAAATAACTTTTAATGTTTGTTTTAATTTTTAAAAAATCTCCAAAATTTTGATCAAAGTAATAAACAGATAAGTAAAGGACCATTTAAAATAACTAAAAATTTTAAAGTACAAAGACATATATATATATATATATATATATATATATATATATGCACACACACACACACACATACACATACACATACACATACACACACACACACACACACACATATATATATATATATATATATATATATATATATATATGACGAAATATAGTTTTAAGGTGTGCTATATTTATAAGATAAAATACTCAATATTAGAGATAAAACGTATGTAAATATAAATATAAAAGTGAACATTGAAGTCAACACTCAGAGGCGACAGACTGTTTTATGCTGGACGCAATCGTTATATATATATATATATATATATATATATATATATATATATATATATATATATATATATACTTACACTCTCTCTAAATTTTATTTTTTATTTCCGGAGTTGTTTTTTCTGTTTTCTTTTTTAAATTGTAGGTCTGATGAATGGGATCGATTCCAATGGAATAAATTGTGAGCATGGAATATTAGTGTTTAAGCCATTTTATTATATATATATATATATATATATATATATATATATATATATATATATATATATATATATATATATATATGTATAAACAAGTAAGCAAACATATCAGGAATCACAATGCGACCCATAATATCAGATAAAAAAGTGACCTAATATATATATATATATATATATATATATATATATATATATATATATATATATATATATCAAGAAAGAACAGTAATATATATAATCCGGTGTTCTTATAGATATTTTTATTTTTACAAAATAGTGCTCAATGCAAATTTACAGAGAATTACTATTAAAAATTATTTGATTTAACATGTTTTTTCGCTGAAAAACCAGATTTTAAATCAATTAATTTATAATATATATATATATATATATATATATATATATACATATATATATATATATACAGAGTCTATGTAATTGTATATAAGTAAATGTAAGTGGGAGCACGGTTATAGATGAGGGGGATATACTCAGGTGCATTTTGTGTACACATATATATATATATATATATATATATATATATATATATATGTATGTATGTGTGTGAGAGAGAGAGAGAGTGAGAGAAAGAGAGAAATAATATATGTAGGATTAACTGTGTACAAGAATACACATATTTGTCAGGAATTCGAACTCGGTCCCTTGATTCCTTGAGCCATGTCACTATCCATTGACCAACCTTGCCGAAGCAGATCCGATCAGTTTGTTGAATGAATAGTAATCGACGCCTCATAATGTCATTGAAATCATGAGACGTTTTAGAACGTGACATTCTCATTGGCGATAATTTAAGTTCCATCATTTTGACCCAGGTATATGCTAGGAGCCCATAACTGCCTAAATAAATAAACCGCAGGGGGGTAGCAGTAGAAATCGACTGTTTGTGACAGTCGTGATTTTCATTAAATTTAGAACAAAGCGAAATTGTAGGGCCTATATTCCGATTACCATTGCTGAAAAGCAGATGCTGTCTGTGTAATAAATAATAATCCTAGCCCCAAAATATCACTGAATTCATGAGAAATTTTAGATTGTAACTTTCCCCATAGACGGTGATCACAGTTACTTCACTTTGACCCAGTCGAATGCAAAGGGCACACGACTACATAAATGAATATACCCCAGGGGATCAGGAGAAATCGACAGTGTGTCAAAATCGTGATTTTTCCTAAAGGCAGCAGAAATGAAATCGCAATGCCTATATTCCTATTTGTATAAATTTTAAACCGAACACCAAAATATTGAACTCATTACATATTTTATAATGTGACTTTCTCATAGGCGATGACAACAATTACTTAATTTTGACCCAGGCAAATGCTAGGAGTGTGCAAATGAATAAAAGACTAATCTGCAGTGGCTCAGGAGAAATCCACAGTATGCGAAAGTCGTGATTATCCTTAAATTCGGAAGAAAGAAAATAAGAAAGCTTCTTATTTTGATTGCTGAAAAGCAGATCCTATCTTTTTGGTGAATAAATTGTAATCCTCGCCCTAAAATATCATTGTATTTATGAGAAGTTTGACTTTCTCATAGGCGATGATCTCACTTCCGTCATTTTGGCCCAGTTACATGCAAGCAGCTCACAAATGTATATCTGAATATACTGCAGGGGATCCATGGAAATCGACTATTTGTGACAGTCGTTATTTACTTAAATACAGACGAAACGACATTGGAAATCCTATAGCTCTATTTCAGTTGCCGAAAAGCAGAGCAGATCTCTTTGTTGAATCAGTAGTAATCCTTGTATTCATGAGAGGTTTTAGGCTGTGATATTCTTGTAGAAGATGATCTCAGTTTCCTCCATTTTCACACAGTCAAATGCAACGAGCGCACAGCTTCAGAAATCGACAGTTTGTGATTGTCGTGATTTTTCTTACAGCCAGCAGAACCAAAATCGCAAATACTATACTCCTATATCCATTCGCCGAAAAACGAAACTGATTCGTTTGTTGAATCAACGGTAATCCTCGCCTCAAAATATCATTGAATTAATCTGAAGTTTTAGACGGTGATTGTCTCAAAGGCCATCATTTTGACCCAATCAAATGCAATGTACGCGCAATTGTATAGATAAATAAACCACAGAGACTAGGAGGATCGACGGTTTGTGACAGTCAGCGGAAATGAAATCGCAAATCCTTTATTCCTATTTAGATTTCTTAAAAAAACTGATCCGATCTGTTTGTTGAATCATTACTAATCCTAGCCCCAAAATATCATTTAAATTAATCCGATGTTTTAGACTGTGACATTCTCAATTGTCCCAGACATATGCTAGGTGCGCGCAACTGTATAAATAAATAAATAAACAGCATGGCGTGAAAGTTGTGATTTTCTTTAAATTCGGAAGAAACGAAATCAAAAGCCTATCCTCCTATTTTGATTGCCGAAAAGCAGATCTGATCTTTTTGGTGAATAAATCTACGGGAAACCGTCGGTTTGTGAACAGTTGGGATATTCTTAAAGTTAACAGAAATAATGTCTCAAGGTCTATTCTCCTAATTGGATTGTCAGAAAAGCAGAACAAATCTTTTTGTTGAATAAATAATAAACCCAGCAACAAAATATTGAATTCATGAGATATTTGAGACTGTGAATTTCTCGTAAACGATGACCTTACTTCCTTCATTTTGACCCTATCAAATGCAAGGAGCGCCTAACTACATAAATGAGGACCCGTAGAAATCGATAGTTTGTGACAGTTATTTCTTAAATACAGTCGAAACGAAATCAAAAAGCCTATACGCCCTTTTTTGATTGCCGAAAATCATATTCGATCAGTTTGTTAAATAAATAGCAATCGATGTCCCAAAGTTTTGTTGAACTCATGACAAGTTTTACACTGGCACTTTCTCATCGGTGATGACCTCAGTTCATTTAAACTGACCCTGTCTAACTCTAGGAGAGCGCATAAATATAGTAAACTGCGGTGGATGAGGAGGAATCGATGCTTTGTGGCCATCGTGATTTCTTTTAAAGTCAGCAGAAACGAAAACGCATATTCTAACAAAATTTAAACTATGTACCTGTCTATTGTTTTCATTTTGCCGTTTTATTTTTCTCAAGCGCAGTTATTACATAAAAAATAAGCAAAATTTACACATTTTTCAGAAATAATCATTTTCTCGCCAGCCTGAAAAATTTAACAATAAAGAGAAATAAAGAATAGCATTCAATGAAATTAACATGAAAAAAGTTTATATCAATTATTTCGTTGAAAATATATACACCTTTTACTATCCAATCTCTTTCAGATAGACAAAACGGAAATTCTCGTTTAAATCAACCTATTTTTTGATTTATGGACAATTTCACTTTTACTTTCCTTGAAAATATTAAATATAACATTAACATTTGGCATATAAACTAAATTCGACAATTATCACAAAACAATACCAAATCGATACAATAATTCATGAAACTTTTAAACAGCAACTTCCGGATGGTTCAATTGTTGTCTCTTACTTTTGAGAAAATCATATAATGTAACTCTCAATTATATATATAATTATACCGTAGGCGATCAGGAGAAATTGATTGTGACAGTCATTATTTCATTAAGCGGAAATGCAATCGCCAATATTAACGTCTCATTAGCAACGACAGAATTACTGTCTATAGATCTTTGACTGATTTTTTTTTATTAGGTTGGTGCAAAAAGAATATCGTTTTCTCACATAGGTTACTATGTGAGAAAACGAGATTATTTTTGCACCAACATAATAATATATTTTCTGTTTATACGTTATTTTTTATAAACAGAAAATCTATTGAAATAAATGTCGGATTTAATCCATTTCTATATTTCTGTTGTCATTGTTTACTTCAGGATATTTTTCGTGAGCAGAAAGTCGGAATTGCTAACCAGACGCTGCTCTGTAGCTGAATAGTACATGACGTCAGGCCAAATAACGGTTCCCGTAAAGGGATACAAATTTGAATCCTCTCAGAGAACGCATAGTTTCTACGAAATCTCTCGCATATTAAAGCCGGAAAAATATAATTTATACACTCAAAACAGAGCTTTTACTTAAATAAATTGTATCTATAAAAAATAACGTATAAATAGAAAATATATATATATGTGTGTGTGTTTGTGTGTGTGTGTGTGTGTGTGTGTGTGTGTGTGGAATTTATTATTTATCTGAAGGAGTGTATCGGTGATGAAACAAAATGATTTTATCAAGGCATGTCATTTTCCTTGATAAAGTCAGTGGACATAACTTGTCGGTAAGTATAGATTTCCCTCTTCCCGTTTTGTTCATATATATATATATATATATATATATATATATATATAATTATTTATTTAAAAATATCATTCCAACACGCTACATAAGAGGCGTCATGTTTCAAAACAATGGCCGAAAACTTCAATATAATTATTTGAATTAAATTGAGTTAAAGTAAGCTCTGTTCCATCTTCAAGCGAAATTTTTTTTTGAATGACTTATTTCTGAAATTTACGTGTTTTAATAGTATATTCAAAATTGAAATCAAAATTTCAATGGTAACAGCCAGCGCTAATTGTTTAAAATAGGTAGGGGTGTTTGGTGTTAATAATTTGTATCAGTATAGAGTTACTTTCATAGATGTCAAGTCAGGGTAAGGTGGGGGTGTCTAAATTTAAAACGGAAGATGTTTTCGCCTAGTCTGGTTTACGTGTCTATGGAGATTTATTTATATTTTATTTTATTTCTTTATGAAAGGGTTTTGTGTATATGAAAACTGCCGTAACATTAGTTTTACGACTTCATAAAGGGTTATCTTTTTTTGTAGGGTATTTAAACTATTTATTTGGTCTATGAATTATAAAAGTTATTTTATTGTATGCTTGTTTTTAGCTAATTATTCAGTGCATAAATTTGATGATGTCGGAAAACGTTAACTCATGTCTATTGTTTAATAGATTTTTATTATTTAGAAACTTAATAATGTGCAGTTTCTCATGGAGGCACAAAGGGTATGGGTCATCCCAAGTTTTACAAGTTCTAGTCCTATTTATAAATTTCCATTTTACTGTCCTGTTTATTTCCTTCAGATGCCAAAAATATTTAGATAAAGAAGTCTGATTTCTTTTATTTATATTGTTGAAAGAGCACTTATGCTGCTTTCATCTGGCTTTAAATTCATTCTTCGTGGACCCAATGTATATCATATTAGTATTAGGACTCTCAGTGGATGAGATTGTACATTGGTATACCAAAAATTTGATGTAGCATTTATTTTCTAATGGGTAGTCTCCTGGGTTTTCACTGTTATTGTCAGATTTAAGTGTAGGGTTTTTATTAATACTATTCAGGCATGGGGGTTTGTTCAGGATTTTATTATTGTGTTTTTTTTATTATACTTTCTAGATTTTCAGTGCAGCCGTAACTCAATTTTAGGCTGTTCTTATTAAATATATTACTAAGCCTACTATTGGTGGGGAAGTGTTATCAATTAAAGCTAAGAATTTCTGTTCTAGTTTAATACTAACCATTTGGTTGAACGGAGAGGTATACCAAATGATTTTTCTTTTCCTGTTTTTTTTTCTTCTGGCCATTGCAATTGTTTCTATAGTTAATGTTTGCGTTTTTGCAACCACTATTTTTTAGGGCAGCGTTATAGAAGCCATTGTGTTGTTGGAATATTTCTTTGATAGCGGAGTTAATGCTAATTCTATTTTCTATTGATGAGGGTATATGTTTAATTATGGATGGAGGGTGGTTTGACTTCGGGTGTATATATAAGGGGTTAGCATTTGGTTTTCTATAAGGTTGGTATGTGTTGCTTGCTAAGTCTAGAGTTACGTCGAGAAAGTTTACCCTTTTCAATTTAGAAGAGACTGTTATCTTTAAGTTTAGATTTTTAAATTCACTAAATATAATTTTTCTGATTTTCTCTATCTTAAAAGTAGTAGAACTCCTCACCACCATGAGCCCGTCATCTCTATACATTCCAATGTCCTTAATGTCAATTTCGCGGTGTGCAGTTAAGTTGTACAGTATTAAAAGACCAACAAGGTCAGAAGTCTAATGATCCCATAGAGATGTCAGACAGGTCGTTCTGGACTTCTATATGAACATTTTACCTTGTTTTGGCGTAAACTTGTTCAAGTATTTTTGGATTATATCTTCGATTGCACTTTTAACAGGTTCTTACGCAAACATTAATCTTAATACATCAGAAACGAAGGATCTGCGGACAAATATGGACGTTTGCACTTGTTATGGTGTGAGGAAGCCCTCCCCTCACATAAAATCTGTAAAATTATTTTTGATAAACACTCTACATATATATCTTATTCAGTTCATTATCTATCTATCTATCTATCTATCTATCTATCTATCTAACAGTACGTTCATCTATCTATCTATCTATCTATCTATCTATCTATCTATCTATCTCAGTCTGTTCATATCTATCTATCTATCTATCTATCTATCTATCTATTTTTACTAGTGTGTAGATTATCTATCTATCTATCTATCTATCTCAGTCTGTTCATATCTATCTATCTATTTTTACTAGTGTGTAGATTATCTATCTATCTATCTATCTATCTATCTATCTATCGATCGATCGATCGATCTTTACTACTGTGTAGACTATCTATCTATCTATCTATCTATCTATCTATCTATGTATCTATCTATACGAGTGTGTAATCTATCTATCTATCTATCTATCTATCTATCTATCTATCTATCTATACTAGTGTGTAGATTATCTATCTATCTATCTATGTCAACCTGTTCATATCTCTCTCTCTATCTGATTCACGCCGTTTTCGTTATATGCATCTCTATCTCGCTATCCTTTATCACTGGTAATAATCCCCCCCCAACTCTCTCATTCTCTACCCCCTATATATATATATATATATATATATATATATATATATGAGTTCGTATCTATCTATCTATCTATCTGTCTATCTATCTATCTATTTCTGTTGTCCTGCGCATACACATTTATTATTATGATTGACTTTAAGAAATAAGTTTCTATAGATTTCCCCTTCATGCATTATGTTTCCTGAAGTTCATAAGACTGAGGCATTAACAATCGCGTCAGGTTCTTACTCTCTTTCAGGTTTTTAGCGATTTAATCTTGGTAAGGGCCGTAAACCTGATAGATCTTTTGCCTTATGTTGCTGTGTCGACTTTAATACAATTGAATGAACAGGAGATTACGTTTTTATTTCCGCGCGTTCATATTTTTTCTCAGTGGAGACCGTCTTCTTCGTCGCTCCGAGGTTATTTCCCCAAATCAGAGTGTTTTTCTCAGATTACTGTCTTCCAAAAGGTCAAGCGAGAAGAAGTTGTGTCTTTTGTAGTAGATTCTGAATTGTAACCCTGCCAGTGTCTAAAACTAGTGATAAAATATATCCAGTTCTGTTATGGGGTCCACCCCTTTTTCATACAAGTGGACTCTACCAGTGCGTACTTGGACTGCTGCCATTAAATACCCAGAGTCAGTCAAAGTAGAAAGAGAAGAGATTGTGATTGAGTTGGAGGTACAGCAATAGTGTGAAGTAACCGCTTGTAGAAGTCACAGTTACAAGCACGTAGACTCTAAGGAAGTCCTACTTCGAGACTGAATTTACCAGACAGTATATATATATATATATATATATATATATATATATATATATATATATATATATATATATATATATATATTATTATTATTATTATTATTATTATTATTGCTACTAACCGCGTTTCTGGATTTACTAACCGTATTACCAATTGTATTATTGTGTAAATACATTTATTTGCTATATTTCATTCCTGCATTTGTCATTCATTGGAGACCAGATTTCATCTAGGAATCCACAACAAGTTCAATTTAATACGGCGCAGAGAGATCGTTAAAGGATTAATACGCCAGTGGAAAAATGATTTTTCGATATACGACCCAGGAATCATGACGATATAGAATTTGGACAGCATAAAAAAACAGAAACACAGCTGAATTAAACTACAGATGTACTGGTAAGTTAGAAACAACAATAAAAAGGCAAAATGCCAGAAATTTCAAAACTAACGTGCAAAAAAACGTTGTTAACTCTGATATATACAACTGTAGAAATAAAAGTAGTTGTCCATTAGATGGAGTTTGCAAAACTGAAGAAGTAAAACAAAGCAGAAATAATATATACAAATGGTCAGAAAATAATATAAAAATATGTACTGAAGGTAAACTTAAGAAGAGGTGGCATAATCACGAGTCATCTTTTCTACTAGACTAGACAATCATGTGTGAAAATTAAAGGAAAAAATAAAAATGAATGTAAACAGGAAAATTTTTTTAGAAAAAGCCGCACTTTCCTACAATCATAGTATTATCTGCAACCTTTGTCAACAAGAAAAATTAGCTATAATAACATTGCCAGTTTAAAAAAAAAATGTTCTCAAAGAGATATCAGAAATTATGAGCCATTGTATATATACTAAAGAATTCCATTTGAGTTTATATGAAGTGAAATGAAAAGCGAATATATATATTTCATTTAACACCACCATCAATATATTTCCAATACATTTGCTTCTTCCTGCCCCTCACTTTCTACCACACCTCACGTCTTGCGCTTATTGAAATATTTCTAAATAATATAGCGTTCATATAATAGTGTTAGGAAAGCAATTGGCTGCAATCGCCTGAAGGTACCGAAAGGTTGAAACCAAGGTAGCGTAATCCGCTTATTTCCTTATATTTTTATACTTAAAAGAACTAAACGTGAAATTTTTCAATTTTTCCAAACGTATATTGGATACTTTTAATATTACTCTTCCCTGGTCTAACTGATCTCTGACCATTAATTTTCATTATATATATATATATATATATATATATATATATATACAGTGGGAGGAAATAAATATTCGTACACATGAAAAATTGTATTTTTATAAATGTAAAAGCCTTAATTAAAACAAATTTTGATACATTTTATGTGTAAAGATACATTTTATTAAAAAAATATTAATAAACGTAATTAATTCTTATTCTAAGAGATATTAATGCATTTTTTTCATTTTTTCTGATGAAAAAAGTATTCATACACAACAAAAAAAGCATATTAACTTAATTTAATACTTTGTGGAATGTCCTTTATTGAGATCAACAGCTACCAGCCTATTCCTGTACGTCTCAACTAATGATTTGCACACATTGAGTAGTATTTTGTCCCATTCTTCTTGGCATATTGTCTTCAAATTCTTGATATTTGTTGGTGCCCCTTTTCCAATTTGAATTTCAAATATCGCCATAAATTCTCGGGACTGACTTGACCATTACAAAACATCAACGTTACTTTCAGCTAACCATTTCCTTGTAGATCTAGCGGTATGCTTAGTATCATTATCCAATTGGAAAACCCAATCAGGAGGAAGCTAAAATCTCTCGACAGAATGCATTAAATTGTCTTGCAGAATTTTCTTGTATCTTTCGGCATTCATCTTGCCATATATTATTGATATTCTGCGAACACCTTTTGCAGAAAACCAGCCCCAGATCATGATACTGCCAACACCAAACTTTACAGTTGGCAACGTGTTCTTTGGTAAGTAGGCTTCACCGTCCTTCCTACACACATGATTTCGATAATTATGACCAAACAACTCTATTTTAGTTTCATCTGTCCATAGTACTTTTCCGCAAAACAAATATTCTTTATCCTTATGCTCTGTAACGAATTTTAGCTTAGCATATCTGTGTCGTTTCAAGAGGAGTGGAGTTTTCCTTGCGATGGGTGATTTCAGACTGTTTTTGTGTAGTTCATTACTTATTGTACGCTTGGTTACTTTAATCCCTAAAGCACGCAGATGTTCCTGCAGCTCTTCTCGGGTAACCTGTAGGTTTTGTTGGATCTGGCGTCCAAATATTCTTGCTGATCTTAGAGAAATCTTCCTCCTAGCACCTGTTCGTCTTTGGCTTTCGACGATGTTACGAGTTTTAAACCTTGCAATGAACGAAGCAATTGTAGTAAAAGGAATATTCAGGTTGTTAGAAATCGTTCTGTAACTGTTCCCATCTTTCCATAGAGACAAACTGTGTCGTTTTTGTGAAATAGTCAATTCTTTATCTTTAGGCATTATTAGAACCTTCTCGTAAGACTAGAAATTGCAGAATGCTCTAATAATGGCTAATAGCAGTAACTATAAATACTAATAACATTACTGGAACATTCTAGAATATACTTTTTTTCATAATTAATTGATTATTTTATTCTAATAATTGATTTGTACGAATATTTTTCACCAGTTAGAATTAACAAAATGCATTAATTTTTGTTAGAATAAGAATTAAGTCTATTATTATTTTTTAATAGTATGTGTCTGTACATAAAATGTGCCGAGATTCGTTTTTATTTAAGGCTTTTACATTTATAAAAATACAGTTTTTCAAGTGTACGATTATTCATTCCCCCCACTGTGTGTGTACGTATATATATATATATATATATATATATATATATATATATATATATATATATATATATATATACATGCTTGATTGAATAAGCTACAAAGGTTTGGACTGCTTATTTTGGTCATAATCATTTCATATGCACGAAAATTCTACCGTATATTACAATTAAATGAGACAACTGCACTGTGACAGTGATAATCACTTTTATTGTTACAGTTTTTTGTGTATATAGATATGTAGTAGTGAGTTAGTCAAAATGCCTTGACTCACTTTATAGTCCACCAATAGTAGGTTAGCCAATCAGAAGACGTAGAATATTCAATCCGTCGTGTATAAAGGCGGCCATTTTTGTTCACTCTACCCGAATGTCCAGTCCAGCTTGTCAGGCGAAGAGAAACAGAAGGGCGAACTATGCTCTACTACCTTTTACTAAAATATCCATTGCTAACGTGAACAACGCTTTCCTACTGTCTTCAGGATATTCACTGCTAACCTCAGGATTCTCTACTCAAGGCGACCGTCATTATGAACAACATTTTTTCCCAAGTACTTTCTATAATCATAATTATTTAATCAGATATTCTTAAAAGATGATTTGCTGTTTAAATATATACACACACACACACACACACACACACATATATATATATATATATATATATATATATATAAACCTAGTGTGCCAGATAAACCTACCCAGGTTTCACCTAAGCGGAGCGTCAGGGATAATAATATATTTTACTCGTTTGAAGATTTTACTTTTTTCATTCATATAATTTTCTTATTTAATTTTTTCTTTGCAAATTTCCTTCTTTTTACAGTTTTTTAAATTGCTTTTCTTCTACAAAATTTCATGTCTTCCTTTCATTCTTTTTTTTTCTTGCCATTTTCCTCTTATTTCCTATTTCGATTTTTGTCTCTGTATTTTAAATCTGCTCAGTTTTCTTTCTTTCTTTTTTGTATGTTCTTATTACTTTTTTCTTCTTTCTGTCTTTATTTCTTATTAATGTTTGTCTTTGTTTCTTTCTTTCTTCCTTTCTTTTTTTCCTTTGTCTATTCCTTCCATTGTCTTCTTTCTTTCTTTCTTTCTTTCTTTCTGTTCCTTCCCTTTTTCTTCTTTCTCTCTTTATTCCTTACTAAACTTTCTCTTACTTTTTCCTTTCTTTCTTTTTTCTTCCTTTGTTTTCCATTGTTTTCTTTCTTTCTTTCTTTCTTTCTTTGTCTGTTCCTTCCATTGTTTTCTTTCTTTTTTTCCTTCTTTCTTTTTTTTGTTGTCCCTTTCCATTTTTCTTCTTTCTCTCTTTATTCCTTACTAACCTGTCTCTTCCTTTTTCCTTTCTTTCTTTTTTCTTCCTTTGTCTGTTTTTCCATTCTTTCTTTCTTTCTTTCTCCCTTTCTTTCTTTTTTCTGATTTTTTATTCGAATTTTTTCACTATAATTTTAATTTTTTAAACTCTTTCATTCATCTCACTCAGCATATCTTTTTTTGTGCTCTAATGTTGTTTGCTAATATTTCCTCTCACTTCTTTTCTCTTTGTTTATAATATTATATTATTCCTTTGATAATAAATTATCTCTTTCTTTTTTAATCTCTCCTTTTTCACTTTTGCTACGTTAATTTTCAATATTACTTTTTATCAGGGGGGGGGGCATTTTTCTTCTTTCTTTCTTTCTTTCTTTCTACGTAACTTTTAACCCTTCCGTTTATTCCATAACTTTGTAGTGGTGCTTTAAGTATTGTTGGCTAGGGTCACCGTGAATATAATCAAGAAGGAAAGCTGTGTTCTTGTAAAACAACACCCCACATGAATGATGCACAATAAACACGAGAGAAAAATAATCAAGCTCAGTGAACATTAATAAAATATTGTATTAACAATGATATACAGATTTCAACAATAAGTATAAAGAAAGTTGCTTCCCTTTTTCCGTAATAAAAAGGGTAAGTTTAGCTAATAAATGTTGAGTACAATATTGAATGTTATTTAACTACAAAGTTCAATTAAGACCTTAGCTAAATAAAGAATAGTTCCACAGTGTTTTATCAGTGTAGAAAGATGTAATGTTCATGAGTGATATCAATAAGAATTAGTATGATTACTCGAATGAGTAATAATTAAGAATTAAAATGTCAATATAGCGCCGTGCCTTATTTTCCAAGAATTGAACTGCTACTGGCTGTTGGCTAACAGCGAGAGGATTTATATAACAATGCATAGTCTCCGGATAGCTTGGCGCTAAAAATATAGAAAGATACTAAAATACGCGATTGGTCAGGAAATGGACCAATCCGTGATTTTAGAGACCATTTCAAATTACGTGCGATTGCAAAATTGTCATATAATGAGTATCATACATTTATGAACCAATGACATTAAAGAAAGCGGAGGTGTGGCACATGTAAGTGATTACCACAACTTTATCCTCATTTTTTTCATTTAATTTTCTAATTTAAAAAAAAATGAAACTATTTCATTCATCCTATTCGACATGTCTTTCTTTCCTTCTTTGTTAATATTTTGTATCTCTTCTTTTTTTTCTTTGTTTCTTTTATTCTCTCTTTCCTTTTGATTCTCTCCTCTTTTTCTCTCTCTCTCTTACTACTTTAATTTTCAATATTACTTTTTATCCGGGGGGTCACATTTTTCTTTCATTTTAGCTATTTTCCCGATCCCTTCAGTTCCCAAACTCATTTTATCGCTCTACTTGCCATTCTTTTTATCGTGTGCTTCTCATTATTGCCATCTTTTTTTGTTCCACGTTTTTGTTTCCTTTCCACCAAGCACCGCGTCGACCACATCCCTGTTTAAACTAGACAACCCAGCCTCCAGGATAAACACTTCGATATCGAACACAATGCATAAACAAAACGTACATCATCTGACTTAATCAGTACAGTCATCATGAACAACTGGAAAAAAAATAATGGAGAAACAGCAGTGCATCCTATTCGCCACCATCTTGTCTGTTTAGACACAAAATCTTAAACGAACAACCAGCCATACTCACAATTCATTTTATCCATACCAACCTATTATTAACGTTTTTCTCTAGTCAGTGACAGAATCTTATATATTAGGTTGGTGCAAAAATAATGACGTAATAATGTCGTTTTTGGACGTTAAAAATACGTCAAAAAACGACATTATTACGTCATTTTTTTTGCACCAACCTAATACATCAGTTTATTTTAAAATCGACAAATAGTATACAGAGGACTACGAGTTAGTGCTTTCTATTTACTATGCACAAAACAAATGTAAGTAGTGAAAGATCTTATTCAAGAAAAAAAGAAAAAAAAACTAAGAGAAGTATTCTTTTTGGCCCAACTATTCACAAAAAGGCGATTTTTTTATTTCCTTTTTTTATATTCTCCAATTTGATTGATTCGATGGGTGTGATTCTGATTGTCGTCTGCGGTGGAGCGGCTAAACTTGGAATGGGTCACTTAATAAAACAATAATGCCGAGAAACGTTTTCGCCAGATATATATATAAAGAAACTGCTTGTAAAGACTTTTCGATCTATCTATCTATCTATCTATCTATCTATCTATCTATCTATCTATGTTTTTCTGCTGTTCCTTTTATTTCTCTCAACAGACACAGACTCACGACAACATCCGCAAACACACACAGACACAGACACACACACACACACACACACACACACACACACATATATATATATATATATATATATATATATATATATATATATGTGTGTGTGTAATTATTTATTTAAAAATATGATTCCAACACGCTATATAAGAGCTCTCATGTTTCAAAACAAGAGCCGAAAACTTCAATATAATTATTTGAATTAAATTGAATTAAATTAAGCTCCATCTTCAAGCGAAATTTTTTTGGAACTGTAATTCAATTTAATTCAAATAATTATATTGACGTTTTCAGTTATTTGTTTTGGATAAGTCTTGTTTTTATGTCCATCTTCTTTGTCATGTTGAACTCATTATGTTAATTGTATTTTAATGAATATTGTCCTGAAGAAGGTTTATTAAACCGAAACGTCAGACGTTGACATTTCATTCATATTAAAACAACATAATTGCATTGAAGGATTTTTGTTTGTTTTTTCCAAATATTTTTCTCCATTCTGTCGGATTTATATCCATTTATATTTGCTTACATATATATATATATATATATATATATATATATATATATGTATATATTGTGATGGGAACTTACCCATAATAATAATGGACTATTCCTGACATTATAAATACTGCGCCTCTCAAGCGCTATGTAGATTGTAAGACGAGGAGAGATAATTGAGAGCCTATTGTAATGACATTGGAACAGTGATACTTGTCGAGACAACATAGATTACTCTAACCAAATCTGATATTCATTACTAATACTTCTACTTCTTTGTATTATATTTCTGTTGTAATATATCTTTGTATTCCATACCTGTGTTCGTGTTATTCTTTCATTGGTTCTAACCTTGTACCATCAACAGGGTACAAGGAACTTAGACCATAACACACACACACACATATATATATATGTATAATTTCTACCACGCAAAAAACATCGTTTATAGAATTAATAATATTCAACGCATTTCGTGGTCAGCACCGAGGTCAAAAAAAATTAAAAGGATAAATTTGAGAGCATGGTTATCAAAAATAAATAATGCCTTATGTATTGACAAGAATTATGTTGACTTGTGCGCTAAAAGAAAATACGTAACAATGTTTTAAACTTTTTGTACAGATCTTCCTGAAACAAAGGTACTTTTTTAGAATCGAATAATTTTGATCATTTATCATTTTAGAGGGTGGGATCATTGGCATAATATACGTTTATAATCTAGAGGATCGCTGATCTGTACTGTTTCAGTAAGTACCTGAATCCTTCTACTGTCCTCTGCCCTTATAAGATTCAGAACGGGCCAAAATGGATTATTGCTGTGATATATGGGTAGGAGTTCCCATTTTGCCATCTCGATCTGGTCCATCAGCGTCTCTGAGTCCTTATTGCTAATAGGTTATGTTCCACTTTTCAATCATTTTCTCACAGACAAAACGTTGCAAGTCTCTCTATCGCCATTTCCATGAAAAGTTCTCAGACGAACTACATTACTTACTTTTGTTAGTACTAACCTTCACGGCTAAGAAATATCAAGTTTGAAATCGTGGTTACGTCATTGATAATCTGCGTACTATTACAAATATCAAGTTTGAAATTGTGGTTACGTCATTGATAATCTGCGTACTATTACAAATATCAAGTTTGAAATTATGGTTACATCATTGATAATCTGCGTACTATTACAAATATCAAGTTTGAAATTGTGGTTTCGTCATTGATAATCTGTGTACTATCACAAATATTAAGTTTGAAATTGTGGTTACGTCATTGATAATCTGCGTACTATTACAAATATCAAGTTTGAAATTGTGGTTACGTCATTGATAATCTTCGTACTATTACAAATATCAAGTTTGAAATTGTGGTTACGTCATTGATAATCTGTGTACTATCACAAATATTAAGTTTGAAATCGTGGTCACGTCATTGATAATCTGCGTACTATTACGAGTTGAGAAAACGTACATCAGTCGTACCCATTTATCAATGACGTAATCGTAGGGAAATGTTTGTTTTGTTTTGTTTTACGGCATATCAAACTTAATGGGTTATTTAATGCCGACAACTTTTTTCTTCATAATATTTTGTTTTGTCAAAAATCTATTTCTGGTAATATTTTTTTCTTTAAAAAATGTATAGTTGGTAATACAATTTTTTTTTTTTCAAAAACGTATTGCTTGCTTTTTGAAAAATATATTTCTGGTAATAGATTTTTCTTCAAAAAATTATTTCTGGTAATAGTTTTTTTACAAAGTATTTCTGCTATTAAAACCTATTTGTTACACTTTCATAGTGATTTTTACCTCAGTTTCGGGGTTAACTATTTCCCCATAGCTGGGACTCTAACAGGTGCTATCGCCCCCTGGTCAGGGTAGACCTGGGAACACCATCAATTAAGAGGTGGTTCCACGCTCCTCAAAACATCCTGATCAGAGGACTTGCTGTTGGACGTAGTTCATCGTCTTACCCTGGACGCCGTTGTAGTTTATCGCCCTACCCAGGATGAAGAGAAAGGCTGGTTTATTTTCACCAAAAGTTCTTCCGTCGTACATGATGACGTTGTTATTTATGAACGCAGTCGGTTTATCAGTCGAGAGGCCCTGGTACTTCAGTTTCTGTTACAAGGGTGTGTGAATGTGGTTAGAATAAAGGAAATCTATGACTGAATACGTCGAAAACCCGGACAAAGTCTATATCGGAGCAACAGATTTTTCTTTTAAGTATCTTAATAAAGAAAAATATGGCTCATAGGTGGAATCGAAGCGAGCATATATGGTGGTGTTGTTGTCCTCGAACACAGACACCATAAATCTGTAATACTCTATATCGAGTGGCCATCGAGCCTTGTAGATGGCGAATATCATTGTAAAAATTAACTCCACTATGTATGTCGTCTGAAGAGGCTCTGTGATACTGAATGTCTCCTTGTTTTCCTCAAGGGCTTCATGCAAGAGGAGTTCAAGTTAAATGTTTAAGAGTGTAGTCGTTAGAAATCGATATACACATCGGTGTTCTTGATAGGCTCAAGAGGCGGATATGCAATGTAGTTGGCCCTGCTCTGGCGTCTCGTCTACAGTCACTTTCTCACAGACGCCTCCTTCTGTCTGTTCTACAAATACTTTCATGGAAATTGCCCCGAGGAGCTGCATTCGCTGGTTCCTAGATGTCATGAGTTCAAGCGCCATACGAGGCTGGCATCCTGCTCTCACCCCTTAACTGTCGAAACTCCTAAATGTAGCCGTCTCTTCTACTCCAATAGCTTCATGTCTCGCACCTCCCGCCTGTGGAACTCCCTTCCTTATTCCTGTTTCCCTGAGAGCTATAATCTCCAGCTATTCAAGTGTAATGTTAATCGACATCTCCAGTTGCTTTGATCTATCCACTACCCTCATCCTGTCTTCTATCACTCCTATCTGATCTTGCTCTAAATTTTCTGTCCTAGTGGATTCCCACCTTGATTGGGGTGAACTGTTAAAAAAAAACCCTCCAAAATTTACATCATATTCATCAAAACTGTTTCGTTCGAGGCCATGAATTCACATGTTCTCTCATCTTTAGTGACATTGCTGATTTTGATATTATTTTGCCAGCCTTCTCTGTCCTCTGGGAGTTTGCGGATTCGTAAACGTCTCCAAAGAAAAATTGGGATCTTTCTGCCTTGTTCTTTGAATGTTCCCGTTCAGCGTTGTGATTATGGTGGTTTTTGGATAACCACTCAACTTTTTGACGTCAGTCTTTTCAAAGTAAAACTCCATGGTTTAGTTAGCCGGGAATTCTGGATCTATTCTCTTTGTCGACATTCCTACGTTTTTTTTTTTCTTGAACAGTGATCTGTATTACACCCACACGGTCTGACACTTTCCAACATCGATGTACATTATTTCTCCATTTACTCTTGACAACAAATACATTTCCATAACGTTTGCTTTCTTTCTCTGAACGTATCAGCTGGTGCTTGGTTTTTGCCGATGTTACTGTTCAGACCAGGTCTAATTTTTCATTTTCCGAATACTGTCTTTCTCAGTTTACAACGTCTTGAAGAATTAGTTACTTCGCGATTCTGCCAATCTAATTTTTCTACTCCATATTTATTGAATTGAAGATGTTAAAACACTAATGGAAATTAAGATGAAAGAAATAATAGTTAAAAAATAACTGATAATAATTCTTTTTTTCAATAAACAATTCACCATTGAAAGAATTCTATCAGTGTAGATCAGAAATAAAAATTCATTGACAAATATCAAGTTTGAAATTGTGGTTACGTCATTGATAATCTGCGTACTAATACGAGTTGAGAAAGCGTACAACATCAGTCGTACGCATTTATCAATGACGTAAGCGTAGGGAAAGGCTGGTTTCATTTCACCAACACTGGCTACGTCGTATACGATGACGTTGTTATTTATGAACGCAGTCAGTCTATCGGTACAGAGGTCCTGTACTTCAGTTTCTGTTGCTAGGGTGTGTGAATGTGGTTAGAAGAAAGGACATCTATGATTGAATACGTCGAAAACCCAGACAATGTCTAAATCAGAGCAACAGATATTGTCTCTTTATAAAGAGAAGATGATTTACAACAGGAATCGAACTGAACAGACATTAAATTTACACCAGTTCTGACTATCGGTTGGTCTTTCAAAGAAATGAGTTGGATTAATCTAATGGTGATACCCGGAGGTACGGCAGTTTGGAAAACTCACTCTAATAGTTCTGATAAGAAAAGAATTCCCAAATGTGTTGGCGAGGGTCTCAAACTCAACACGGAGGCCTACATCATGCGCCTTTAACAGGTAGTACTGCTCTGGCTCAAGAAGGTGACTGCTGAAAGTCTTTATATCTGCCAACAGGAATCTGTATTTTTTCACCTTGAAGTTGTCATCTGATGAACCAGATAAAAACCACATACCTGGGCAAATAAATTATAACCATTGGACCGTTAAGGTTGTCTGTTATCTATTTAAATTGAAATAATAATTGCTCCGGTTTGACATTGAGCTCTCTGGATTACATCCTCCTTGGGATTATCCATACTGATTAAAAAACTTTTCTTTACTTAACTTATATAGCAGTGGAAAGCAGGGCGGTTTCTTCATAGATGAAGCAGGGCGGTTTCTTCATAGATGAAGCAGGGCGGTTTCTTCATAGATGAAGCACGGGTTAAGGCAAATGAAATACGGTGCTACAGAAAGATACTGGGCCTAACATGACTTACTCGACAAGAACGATGACGTTAGAAGGAAAATACAACAAAAAGGTCTTTCTACGTAAAACCATATAAGGTAGTTTATATTTCTGTTATTTATAATGAGGAAACATGTTTAGAAACATGAATACGCAGAGGGCATATTGAAGATCATAGGGACAGAAGAAAACATTGAGCAACCTATATATTCTAAAAATAAACGGCAATACATAAAATTGGAAATACAGTATAGAGTCAAACATTGATTAGCGCTACAAAGGATAGGAAGATGGGGAGATACATAATCACCGTTGTTCTAAAGCGCCAGTTCACATAGAATGATAGCATTTAATATGTGTCATCGCATAGCGGATAAACTTAAGTGTTTTGTTTGGTAATTATTAAAACAGAATTTTGCTTAGCGCCAAATCAACAATTATGGGCTATTTAATACCGACATCTAAATATTTTGAATACAATTTTATGGCTTCGACTAAATATAATTTGAATGCAAATGTATGCCTTTAATTACAGATAAAATTTATTGTAGGTAATACTGCTTTAAAAATGTATTGTTAGTTTTATTATTACGTTGGTGCAAAAATAATGACGAAATAATGTCGTTTTTTGACGTATTTTTAACGTCAAAAAACGACATTATCACGTCATTATTACGTCATTATTTTTGCACCAACCTAATATAAATATGTATCGTTGATAAATTTTATATGAAAATGTATTACTGGTATTTTACTGTTAATTTTTTTTTTATTTTCATGGTGTTTGGGGGCTCACTATTTGCCCGTAGCTGTGAGCCTAACAGGAGCTAACACCCCGAGTTAGAGTAGACGTGGAAACAACAACAATTAAGATGTGGTTCCACGGTCTTAAAAAACACCATTTTCCCGACCAAAGGCTTTGCTGCGGGATCTACTTTGTCGTCATATTAGGCACTTCGACGTGGTTTAATTGCTAGCAAGCTTGTTTCACTAGATCAGTTACGACTGAATAGTTAGTTCGATCTTTACTGGGTGCCCAACATTTTCGGCCTTGTGTCACATCTATGCTATACTTAGAAAATCAATGGACTGTATTCTGATGAATAGTGCGAAACAAAATTATACTGTAGATAGGATACAAACAGAGTGATTTTACCAAGGAGTTTCATAATATTTTGTTCGGTGGTTCACTATTTTCCCATGTTTAAGACCCTAACAGGTTCTACAACCCTAGGTCAGGGTGAGTTTCGATACAACTGCAATTAAGAGGTCGTTCCACGCATCTCAGAACCTCTAAATCTCCCCGATCAGAGACCTTGCTGCTAGATGTATTTTATCGTCATACCCAAGACTAATTCAAATAAAACTGTTATCTTGGCCACATTGTCACGTGTGCTTAGAACGTGTTTTCCTGTCAGGAGATCTGGGTTCGAATCGCAACATGGCCGATTTTTATATCCGTGATTCCTTGATCTTATCGTCCTGGGGAGTTGATCCCCCCGTTAGACACCTTAGGAAAATGTCTGAGAAACATGTTGACCCAAGACTTAGGATTGAAATTGCTTATACGGAAAATGGTTGTGCTCGAACGAAATCTGAAGTCATTGTGACTGAGGGTATGTGAGTAGCGATCAGAATGTCACATCAGATTATGGTCTTTCTACCTGAAACTGTAACTATTTTCAGCTCAGAATAGGTGCAGTATCAAACACAAGAGAGCTTAAAGTGTTTTGAGACAAGCACAAATGTGACTGAGCAGGATCGGCAACAGGGATTGGCTAACGATCATAGCAAACAGCCATACTCGGATACAGGCTGTTGACTATTATTATAATTATTATTATTTCCTTAGATTTCCGTTATATACACATTTTCTCCCGGGTCCCAACCAAAGATCTAAGCGCTTTCAGGATTTTTTCCACTGATCATTTTGTAAAAAAAATAAAAACAGCAAAACAAAAACTACGATCACATGCATTTTACATATAGAAAGTTCTTCGTAATGTGTAAACTGTACGTGCGAGTACTATTTTTTTTGTATTTCTTTAAGGCATGGGCTACCAAGGATCTTTTCAATGTGTCTATCGGAGCATTTTGTAATGAACCCCAGAGCTGTAGCTACAACTGGCATTGTTGATCTTCTCATGTGCCACATTTTTGAGATTTCGGTTTCAAGATATTTGTATTTTGATAGCTTTTTTAAGATCTTCAAAGATACATTGCGGTATCAATAAAGTGGCATATTATTATTATTATTATTATTATTATTATTATCATTATTTTTGCACCAACCTAATAATAATAATAATATGCCACTTTATTGATAAATAATGACGTAATAATGTCGTAATAATGTCGTTTTTTGACGTATAACGTCAAAAAACGACATTATTACGTCATTATTTTTGCACCAACCTAATATTATTATTATTATTATTATTATTATTATTATTATTATTATTATTATTATTATTATTATTATTTTCTTTGCTTTCTGGCGTTTACACATTTCTTTCCGGGTCCCACCCAGGGACCTAAGTTTAGAAATGGCATCATGACACTTTTCACTGACAAAAAAAAAATAAAAATAAAAAAAAAAAATAAAATAAAAATTGCATTATTATTATTATTATTATTATTATTATTATTATTATTATTATTATTTCCAGTTACATGTGGTACCAATTCATACTGTAGCACCTGTTAGAAGTGATCAACTGATGTGGATATTGTTGATGGTAAAGCTTTTTGTTTGTGATTGTGTAGCGTCAGTTTAATGGATAGGACGAATGGTCGTCTTCTTCTGTGTGTATTGTGAAATCCCATAAAATTGTTACAGATATTATTATTATTATTATTATTATTATTATTATTATTATTATTATTATTATTTCCAGTTACATGTGGTACCAATTTATACTGTAGCACCTGTTAGAAGTGATCAACTGATGTGGATATTGTTGATGGTAAACCTTTTTGTTTGTGATTGTGTAGCGTCAGTTTAATGGATATGACGAATGGTCGTCTTCTTCTGTGTGTATTGTGAAATCCCATAAAATTGTTACAGATATTATTATTATTATTATTATTATTATTATTATTATTATTATTATATTTCCTTTGATTTCTGGTGTATACTCATTTCTTTCCGGGTCCCGACCAAATATTTTCCACTAACAAAAAAAAAAAAAAAAAATTACATAGATAAAGCCCTTCATAATGTGTGAGCTGTACTTGTGAGAACAATTTCTTTTCTATATCTTTAAGGCATGGCCTATCATGTATTTCTTCAATGACACTATTGGAATCTTTTCCAATCAATCCGAGGGCTGCTGCTACAACTGGCATTGTTGATGTTTCCCATGTGCCACATTTTTGAGATTTTGATTTCAAGGTCCTTGTAATTTGATAGCTTATTTGATAATCTTCAAAGATACATTGCAGCCTGAGGAGACTGCCATATCAACAGAAGACACTTTTATTTGTCTTTGCGGCCTCTAATCACGCTATCTGAGCAATTAGCTTTCATTTCCTGTGTGTATTGAGAAGTCCCATAAAATTATTACAGGTCCTTTCTGCATAAATGGATCTGGGTGGTGTTCATAATATTTTTAACGTATTTTCTTCCGTTATACTGTCTTTTATATTCAGTTGGTGCTAATAAAGTGCTACTTAATACACGATGGTCAATTATTTCTGGTTATTTGTCACAGAATGTGCATTTTTGACTAACCCAATATTTCAGTATGTGTGCTTGATAATTTCTAGTTAACAAGCCTTGGTCCTGTACAACACGAATAAAACCTTCAGGTTCAGCTTTTAACCCTGCATTTCATAGCCACTGATGGGTACGGGATTTCTCTGCATCGGCTTGATTGGTACGGGAGAGTATTGACCGTGAAGCGGTTTAATTTTACCATCATGTCTGTATCTGGTCGATTTTATTTACCGTTACTTTCTTTTTTAAATATTTTGCATCTTCATTCGGTATATTGTGCTTTACTTGTATTTCTTCACCCATTTGAAACTCTATTTTGAACTTATTGGCTTCCTTTAATGCTGAAGAAAGTCGCTTATTCCTTTCATGTTTTTGACACGTATCATCATGCAATGTTCTGTAGTTTCCAGGTATCTTTGCCGGCCAATTCCTTGAGTTTTGTAAGACAATTCTATTCGAACTAATCCTCTGCCTCCTTCGAAGTCGGATACTGTTCTGCCTGGGGTTTTCTTGGGACTACGATAGCCGAGATGCAACGAGAAAATAAAAAAAAATAAAAAATAAACGAGATTATCCCAGAGTTCAATGTAAGATTGATGAAAAGAATGATGAGAGGGGAATTCTGCAATTCTGGACGTCGCTGAACGCAATGAGAAAACGAACAATATGCAACAGAAGACGACACGAGAACATATAATAAAAACACTTTATTTATAAAATATACAATGTATTAAATTAAAGAAAACAAAACTAAATAGTAAAAGGGATGAGAGGACAATTGCTTGATCAAACATATATCACTGCGACGAAATAGAGACAAAAATAGTGACAGAAGATTATAGAATATAAAAACATGTAAAGACTTACAAATTGTAGGGATCGACGGTTTCGATTGTTATCAGAAATAGAGTTCGAAAGAAAAGATGTCCATTCAATTCTCCGAGCGAAAAAAGTGGAGTTGCTAATGTCTTGATATAAGTCCTTGATTAACGCCGTTCAATCCTTGCCGAGGGCGAACAGTATACACAGATAAACCACAGGAGTATAGACGACTTGAGTTTGAGAATACCGTTTAGGATTCTTTCGATTCTTGGTGACATCCGATTCCTCTGAAAGCAAACAGCTACGTCTAATTTTGGTGACGTCCGATTCCTCTGAAAGCAAACAGCTAAGTGAAGTTGTTATATCCCAACAAGCGCGAAGAAAACTATTAGCGGTTAAGTCACGTGTTGGCATATGAAAGTCAGTGGGCGCTATCCATTGAATACTATTAGGGTCACTAGAACTTATCAGACAAGCAGCGTTCGTCTGGCCTGAGATCAGAGACCAGAGAGGAGGTGGAGAAAAAGAAGGTTATCTTCCAAGAACTGGTTTTAGCTTAATCCGGTTCCAAAAAAAAAGTCCATAATCTGCATATTCAAAGAAATAGAGTCGACTGTTATTCTCATATCTCGTCGCAAATTATAAAGGTATTATAAATATACTTGTAAAATCTAAGTTGGGGGTGCAATTATTGGTCTATCGTGACAATACATACAGACGATCAACATCAGCTTTGGAATAATGCATGCGATGGCAGCTGAGATTATTTTTTTTCATTTTGGTGTCTATTCGCTTAATGTCAGCTATGGTCAAATTAAGGATGTTGAAACTGTATTGCGCCACAGGGACAGCCAAGATATTTATGGCTGATATTCTGTTTTTGTATTCATCTCGATATTCAGTAACAGACGGACACGCCCGTAGTATTCCTTTCTGATATTCTCTTTAATTTCGGTATGCTGCATCCCATCTCCTTCGATAATTCCAAGGTACCTATATGCTTCCTATGCTTCTTCATGTTCCTTAATATGTGTTACAAAATCTAAATCTAAATTCTCGTCCTGGGTAAGACGTTAAACTACATCCGCGTCCTGGGTATGGCGATAAACTACATCCGCGTCTTGGGTACGGTGATAAACTACATCCAACAGCAAGGCCT
The DNA here is from genome assembly GCA_963932145.1 of Acanthosepion lycidas. Classification (NCBI taxonomy): domain Eukaryota; kingdom Metazoa; phylum Mollusca; class Cephalopoda; order Sepiida; family Sepiidae; genus Acanthosepion; species Acanthosepion lycidas. Next base: position 52,346,547 of record OZ010609.1, on the reverse strand, counting down.
CCGATAATGTTTTCGGAAAAATAATGTTGCCAGCTATACGTTTTTGAAACAATAATGTTGCCAGCTATACTTTTTTGAAACAATAATGTTGCCAGCTAATCGTTTTTGAAACAATAATGATGCCAGCTATACGTTTTTGAAACCATAATGTTGCCAGCTATACGTTTTTAAAACCATAATGTTGCCAGCTATACGATTTTGAAACCATAATGTTACCAGCTATACGGTTTTTTTTAAACCATAATGTTGCCAGCTATACATTTTTGAAACAATAATGTTGCCAGCTATACGTTTTTTGAAACCATAATGTTGCCAGCTATACGTTTTTGACTTTTAAAGCCACTCAAAATCATTTTCGGCATAAAGTGACCATTAAGTTTGAGATGCCGTTAAACAAAACAATTAATCAATCAATCAAGAACATAAAGAAATTATTTGCAAAAACTGAACCAAAAATTATATTGGATTTTCGAAAAAGAATTCGTCTCTTATCAAAGATGTAGACTGATGTATAAACAACATATCCTACCTTTTACCATTTTGCAAATAAAATGTCTTTATCAAATGGAAATTCTTGACTTAAACAAAAATACCTAGGATTACTTTGCAGTGTGCAAACAAATAAGCTCTAGTTTGCTAAAAATGTTCCATACAAAATAGGCATTTAAAATTCATATATTTGGCATATATATATATATATATATATATATATATATATATATATATATATATATATATATATATATATATAAAAACTGGATTTGGCATTAAATTACACACAGTGGTTAATATGCCATAAAACCCAAACAAACAAACAAAAATAAATGTAAATTCGCCGTTTCTTGAATGTTACTTTTGCACATTAATCTCAACCATATAGATTAAGGGATTGAATACGTTCTTGTTTAGTTTGTAACCATAACTATTATTGTTCAGTTCATGCGTAAGGGAGATTAAGGTCAGAAAAAAAGCAGGTGGGTGGACAGAAAGTTTCCTTGAAAAATTCAGGCTGTGCCTCTAGTATGATTTAGGTATAATATGGTCTTCTACATTCCCATGATGTGTTTAAGGAAATTTACTATCATGGAGACTTTGTACATTTTGAAGGTCTTCAGGATACCAGAGTGTGGTACACTATCAAAAGCTTTATAGTAATCTATCCATGCTGCGCTAAGATTTCTACATTTTCTCATGCAATTTTCCAGGAACATTTTTTTTTTATCAGTAGTTGAACTTTGCAAACTTATGAACTATGGCTACTTTTCTAGTGGAAGAATTTTGTTTGTCTCGAGAAAAGAGTAAGTACGGTTCGCCAGGAGAGATGTGATCAATTTATGCTTGGTGGCCAGACATGTAAGTTTTCGAGTCATCTGTTTAAACTTGTTTTTGATATGAGATATTTATTACCTTCAGCGATCTATAATAGGATTTCAGTGGAATTTTTAATAAGTATTGACAGATTTTGTGCAAAGATTTTATGGATTGCGAGATCCAGAAATTTGGCACATTTTCCTTTCCTGGGGATTTCCATTTTCGGGATTTCTTTTGAGCTTGCTTAACATTAATACTGGTTATATTTTCCAATTCTTGTGTAGATTTATTCAGCATTCATTCTTCACGTTGGATCCATTCTGCATTGGGGTTATATTCCTTTGGACTGATCCATATATTTTCCCAAAATTTCTACACTTTGTCAATAGATATTATTATTATTATTATTATTATTATTATTATTATTATTATTATTATTATTATTATTATTATTATTATTATTCCAATAAAAAGGATTTACTTGTACTCTAAATAGAATTCATTTATGAGATTTTACTTGCAATCTTTTTATCTGTTTTAATTATTCATCTGTTTCTTAGATTCTATTCACGGTGAAAAAGGAACTAGTGTTTGCGCAGACGCAAAGTAGCACCTATTATAAAACCAAACTCAGAATTTGATAAAAGGAAAGTTTTTCTTTTACAGTCACTAGTCTGCTTAACTATGGTTTCTTGTTTTTCTTTCTACGAGGATCAGCGGCTAACGTTAAACTATGAGTCGGTAGATAGGTCGACTTTGTCTCTTGAACAGCCATGAAAGTCGAATTGTTCATAGATTCGCTACTCAGTTTTAGGAATTTACCTTATATTTATTGCGATTTCACTGATTTTTCTGTTTTAAAAGATTTCTTTCTGCGTAAAAGTTTTTTTTAAAACAATTTCTGACGATAGTTGTTATTAATATAGAGGGTCACCATAAAATTAACATATATGATTTCGAAGTTTCCTTTCTGATAAATTCATATATATATATATATATATATATATATATATATATATATATATATATATATATATATATATATGTGTGTGTGTGTGTGAAGAAATATAGTCTTAAAGTGTGCTATATTTATGGCATAAAGTGCTCAATATGAGATATAGATCGCATGTAAATTTGAAAACACTGAAGTCAACACTCACGCAATCATCAGTCCATATATATATATATATATATATATATATATATATATATATATATATATATGTCTGTGTTATATATATATATATATATATATATATATATATATATATATATATATATATATATATATATATAATGTGTGTGTGTGTGCGCGCGCGCGCAGATATGTAGAAAAATAGGAAAGAACACGTTAGGTAAATAATCCGGAGTTCTTTAGTATTTTTTTTTTATTTTTATAAAAACTGTGCTCCATACAGAAGTTTAAAGATAATCATATATATATATATATATATATATATATATATATATATATATATATATATATTTATATATATATATATATATATATTTATTTATTTATTTATTTTTTATGTGTGCTGTCGTGGGTATGACGATAAACTATATCCATGTCCTGGGTAAGACGATAAACTACAACAAACACTAAGGCCTCTGATAAGGGGGTTTTGAGGAGCATGGTACCACTTCTTAATTGCTGGTGTTCACAGGTCCACCTTAACCCGGGGTAATAGCACATGTTAGGGTTACAGCTATGGACAAATAGTTAACCCCATAAACTCGGCTAAAAATCTATGAAAGTTTAACAAATAGGGTTTAATACTAGCAATACATTTTTGTAAAAAATATTACCAGTAATATATTTTAGAAGCATCAAAATACCAGTTATACATATTTGAACAAAAACATTATTATCAGCTATACATTATTACCAGTAATACACAATTACCAGTAATATATCATTACCAACGATGCATTATTACCAGTAATACATTATTACCAGATATGTATTATTACCAGCAGTTCATTTTTGAAAGAGAAATATATTACCCGGAATACATTTTTGAAAAAATATTACCAACAATAAAAACCAACCAGTGGGGCTGAACTCTCACACCCACTGGGGAGCAACTTCCGAGACAAAAAAAAAACACTTCTAAATTGTTCGATGTGTAAAAGCTAAATTCTCTGAAATATATTTCTATACAAGATTCCACGGCTACCTTCAGTGAATAACAATCGACTTCCTTTTTTCGCCTGTATCTGACCTCAGAAGTCAAAATAAGTTAGTCAAAGCAGAATACAACGATTATTTAGCCATTATACTTGTATTTTCTACTAATATGTTTCGGATGGAGTTTGGTAGATTTTTGTGTGTGTTTAAATGAGTCCAAACTGAGCTATGGTCGGGTAGGTGTAACGTAGGTCGTCTAGTTAGGTATGTAATAGTATGACTAATGTAATTATTTATTTATTTTTAAGGGGCATTTGAACTCGTAAATGATGTTGGTTCTTTTTAGTTTTTAATTTGCGGGTGTGTTGTTAGTTTGAAACATAAGTTTAGATCATTTTAAAAATGTTGTAATTGTTGTGGTGTCCTCCCTCTAAAGAGTCTATGTTGAACTCTTCCGCCTACTATAAGATTAGTAAGAGAGTAGTCCTTAGGGGAACAACCGCATAAATTGTTCTACCGGGCTATGACAGTTTGCAGCTGCTGTCGAACTCTCTGCTTTTGGGCAGAGTGGAACCCGGTCGAGACTTTGGCGAAGGGCAAAGTTTCGTCCGGGGAGGTAGACAGCTTTGTTGTTTCATCGGTAAAGAGTGAATGAAAGGTAGCATTTATTTTTTTAATATTTTTCCGAGTACGTTCTGTATATATAGGCACTATATCCTCTTCAGGCTTATGATGGCTACGATATTGTGTGTCAATAGTAAACTATTGTATTTGTGGTTAAATGCTTAACAATTCCGGACATGCGCAAAATCACAAACGGTTATCTTTGAATTGTTTCTTCATTGTAAAGGTTATAATGTAGGGGAGGTAACTTAGTTAAAAATTGAATTCTTGTGGTAGGTTACCTTTTCCTATTTAAAAAACTGCTTAGTTTTAATGTAGATATTTGTAAAGAATTGTATACTATTTCAAAACATTTGTAATTTGTTCATAATTACTTCTGTACGTGTATTGTTTGCATTGTCAGTGATAGTACCTTTCTAAGATACTATCACTGATGAAGCTGTCGACTGCTTTATTTAGGTAGACTGGGATCCGGAACTTTACTTGTCCACGGTCTACATCTAAAATGCAATTGCACGGGCACTGCAACGGCCACAGTCCCGCCAGCAGAATTGACCTGCCGGCTGAAATGTGTAAGGGTCGTTGGAAAGGGTTTACCGATCCGATAGGTAATGGGGAACGCCTCTTCCCGTTCTATCTTTTCCTAATATATTACTCATATAACAATGCGTTTTCGCTTTATTTCAGACAATCATTTTCCGTGTCACGGTGACATTAACAACTGTATCGTCAAATGTAAGCTAATAGCAATCCAACTAATGTAGGTATAATACATATGCTTTACGTTAACAGAGATGTGAATAAGAAATAGAGGCATTACTTCAAATAGACTAGGAAAGTACTTACTCTCTCTCTCTCTCTCTCTCATTGTTTTCTCTCTTTTGCTCCCTGTCGCATTGTCACCTTTTCCTTAGTTCCGTTTCATAAATAATACTTAAAAAAAAGTTTTGATTTCCTGAGTGTGGCAGAATAAAGAAATAGAAAGAAAGACGCGAGGCACTCATGTCTTTTAAATGTCGCATTTATTAGAAAAAATTGTATATACAATTGTTCTTATTTATTTATCTATCTATCTTTACTAGTGTGTAAGTGATCTATCTATCTATCTATCTATCTATCTATCTATCTATCTATCTATCTATCTCTCTTAGCGTCTATCTGTTATTTGTTTTCATCTATCAATCTATCTATCTATCTATCTATCTATCTATCTATCTATCTATCTATTTCTTTTCAGATATGTTTTTGTATTTCACTCTTTTTCATACCTATCTATCTATCTATATATCTATCTATCTCTTCTCGTATATTCATATCTATCTATCTATCTATCTATCTATCTATTTATCTATTTCTTTTCAGATATGTCTTTGTATTTCACTGTTTTTCATACCTATCTATCTATCTATCTATCTATCTATCTCTTCTCGTATATTCATATCTATATATCTATCTATCTATCTCTTCTCGTATATTCATATCTATCTATCTATCTATCTATCTATCTATCTATCTCTTCTCGTATATTCATATCTATCTATCTATCTATCTATCTATCTATCTATCTATCTATCTTTACTAGTGTGTAGATTATCATCTATCTATCTATCTATCTATCACTTCTAGTATATTCATATCTATCTATCTATCTATCTATCTATCTATCTATTTATCTATCTATCTATCTATCTATCTATCTATCTGTGTGTGTGTTGTTGCGTCTAGCTCGCGACGTAGATAACTATGTATATATTATATTGTATGCATATCTATCTATCTATCTATCTATCTATCTATCTATCTATCTATCTATCTATCTATCTATCTCTTCTAGTATATTCATATCTATCTATCTATCTCTTCTAGTATATTCATATCTATCTATCTATATATCTATCTATCTATCTGTCTGTGTGTGTGTTGTTGCGTCTAGCCCGCGACGTAGATAACTATCTATGTATATATTATATTGTATGCATATCTATCTGTCTATCTATCTATCTATCTATCTACATATATATATATATATATATATATATATATATATATATATATATATGAAAGTGAAAATTGAAGTCAACACTCAGAGGTGACACAATCGTCAGGCATGCGTGTAACATGAAACAGCCTGTCGCCTCTGAGTGTTGACTTCAATGTTCACTTTTATATTTATATTTATATTTACATACGGTCTATCTCTGATACTGAGCACTTTATCTCGTAAATATAGCTCACATTCAAACTATATTTCTTCATACATTTATACATACATACATACATCTACATATATATATATATATATATATATATATATATATTGTGTGTATTTAGGCATCATCTTTTCATTCATACACGTTTCATTAAATATTATAGACAAGTTTTGTCTATTTATTTTATGTAATTTTTTTTCGTAACTTCTGATAAGTTTAATAACATTAGAAAGAAGAAAGAAATTCACAATACTGATCCATATTTTTTTTAATACAATCTAAGCTTTCGGCTTACTTAAGCCATTATCAAAGATGTCAATTACAACATATTAAACAATATACGGACACGACAGTGATGACAGTCTGTCATTGTTTACATAGATGATTTCTAAGCAACGATAAACACGCGCATATAAGACGCTAGAATCGAAAATCGCACCGCATCACATGACGTCACTCATGACCACACGAGAGTGAAGTAGAGAAGTATGGGAAGCCATTGGTATAAACCAATATATATATATATATATATATATATATATATATATATATATATATATATATATATATATTAATAAACAATAAAATCCCAAATCATCTCATATGGGGGATACCCTATTTCGGTAGACAAAAATATTGATCTTCGTCTGTCTCTTCAAACGCGTCGTGGACTGAGTTCCTGTCTGAAATACAAATTGTGCTGTGTAAGCTAAAAAAATTAAAATAAAAAAAACTGCGAAAAACAATACAGAATTTCGCTATTGTACTGTTTCACTCAGACGAATGGCACGAAACATGCATCAGGGAAGTATTTGTCTTAAAAGAAAGACGTTTTCTAAAATTAAAAGCGAATATAAACTCATGACATTTAATTTAGGGTTTAATATGAAATATTAATTTCAAGTTAAATGAGAAATAAAAAGGGGTTTTAAAATATACTTAAGAGGATAGAAAAGATTAATGAAAAGAAGGATATCGAGACCTTAGATTAGGGGAAAGATTATACATTTTAAATATAGTGTAAAAAGATATAGAGGGGAGGAAAAATACAAATTAAAATTTAAAGATTTAGAGCGGAGTGAATATTATGAAAATAAAGTAACGTCAAAAAACGACATTATTACGTAATTATTTTTGCACCAACCTAAGATATATATATATATGTATATATATATATATATACATTTATATTCCTCTGTCATATATATATATATATATATATATATATATATATATATATATATGAAGAAAAAATATAGGGAAAAAACAAACAAAATCCCTATAAGCAATTATGCTGTTTTAATGTTAATTGAATTAAATTAAAGTACTCAGCTCTGTTCCATTTTCAAGCGAAATTCCCCAAGAAATTCGCTTGAAGATGGAACAAAGCATAGTACTTTAATTCAATTTAATTCAAATAATTATAATGAAGTTTTCGGCTTATGGTTTGAAACATGAGAACTCTTATGTAGCGTGTTGGAATCATAGTTTTTGAATAAATAATTATATATATATATATATATATAACATAAAAATGCTCAAACACTAATATTCCATGGTTATAATTTATTACACTGGAATCGTAATCACAATCCAATTCATAAGACCTACAAATTCAAAAAGATATTTTTTAGAATTCGTTGGTTTGATGAATTGGATCGTCATTACGATTCCAATGGAAAAAATTATGACCGTGGAATATTAGTATTAGTGTTTAAGTCTTTTATATTATATTCTTACTCTGTCCTGGGCATTAAGTTCTACCTGGATTCTATCCGCTTGGGATTTATATATATATATATATATATATATATATATATATATATATATATATATATATATATATATATATATATATATATATATATATATCACTAATTTTATATATATTATATATATATATATATATATATATATATATGTATGACTAATTTCATATATATATATATATATATATATATATATATACTAAAATACTTTTGATCAGAAAGAACCGACGGCAACATATGGTTTTAAGGATTAATTCTATTTTTCTATGTTTGGATTATGGTGTTGCGAATTGTGATTAAATCCATGGATAATCTGTCCAAATTTATGTTGTGTTTCTGCTTTATTCATATTGCTCTAATCCCGCTTTGACCACACCCTACTAAATCTTGCTTTTCACGGCTGACCTGTTTGCAGATTGCAATCGATGTGTGAATACAATTGTGCAATAAAGTTTTGTGTTTACAGAGATTTGGTATGGAAACTGTTCCTCACCCTCCCCATAATCCAGACCTTTCTTCCTTTGATGTCAGTTTGTTCCCCATGCCAAATGAGAACCACAGTGGAAATCGTTGTGAACCATTTAGATGATGAAGGAAGCTGTGAAATGGATCATGGAAAACTTTCACTTTGAAAAACTTCTATGTTAGCTTCTCGAATTGACTATAGCGCTACAAATGCATTGATATCAGCAGGCCCCACTTTTCATGTGCTCAGAGTTTTGTTGGTTTTTTGAAAATGATAAACGTCTCTCCTGAAAAAGTTTTTTTTTTTTTTTAAATTCTGGAAAGCAATATAGAATTTATCGATTTCATTTTTCCATTTATCCAAATAATTGCCAGATTTTAATGGATCTTTCAGGACTGATTCACAAATGAATGAAATTATTCTAGTAATAATTTTTTTCCTAGAAAATCTTTGCTAAATATATTTAGTACAGATTACAATCCAAAAATATATTTCAGCATTAACTAAACCACAATGGGTTGACAAACCGTAAAAAAATCAACTAATAAATATTGTATTTATTTCGATTAATGAAGAGTTTTCTATTCGACTCACATTTTGAAAAATTATTGGCAATGATAGATGTTCCTTTATGAGGAAACATTCGTTATTCACTGGCCAATCAGCCTGTTAAAACATTTTTTCAAGAAAATGGGTTTTTCTAGTTCAGTATTGACATAGGCTTCCATTCTAATCTTTTGTTTGAAGTAGTGTGAAACGTCAATAGTTTGATTATGCCATTATTTTCTCGTTAAAATGTACCATGTAATCTGGGGAGTACGCAAGCACTATTTCCCATGCCTGTACCCTGGAGAAGCCGCTCCATTTTCATCGACTAACGGACTGAATTTTGACCAATCAGGCCGCTAAATTTATCTCACGAGATAAACGGACACCCAGTATAAATGGAAAATCTATTTTAGCTGCTGCTGTTGTCATCACGTGATATTTTGTTTTTTGTTTTTTTTATTTAGATTTTTGTGAATCTGTAGCGCCTGTCCCCGAAAGTTCAAAGAAAAATTATCCTTGTTTAGACCTACAGATTTCATTCGCTGGAAGACATTTTAACCACTGATCTAAGATACTATTTACTGCTCATGCGTAGAGACACGTTAATGATAAGAATTAGTGTTATTAAATAAGATAAATTAGAAAATGCAAACAGTTGATGTTTCTGAGGCATATAATAAGGAAGGACGGCTTGGAAAATCTAATACTCACGGGACAGATAGAGGGCAAGAGAGACAGAAGAAAATAACGTATAACATACTTAGTGAACTTTTGTTGGATAGCAGAACAGGGTTTCAGGGAAATAACAGAATGACAAAGTTTATTAAAAGCTAAAAGGAACAGGAAGTTGCGGAGAGCTATGATCGCCTGCGTCTTGGGGACATAGCACATAAAGACGATGAATTTTATGGAATTAACATGTACCCCGATATCGGTTCGGAATGTTAGAAAAAACATTTTAGATGAGTTAAAATATTTATCTTTGAAAATATCTGGGATGATGATAAGCGAAATATTAGTGAAAAACATCGGAATTAATAAATAGCTAAATAAAAAAAAAATAAAAATAAGAGAGAATGAACTAGCAATTATAAAAATAAAATATATATCCAGGAGTTTAAAATTTGGCATCGCCTCATACTTCTTTTGAATGTTTTTGGCCCGTATATCTCATTAAAATTACTTCTTGGATCGGGACCAAAATTCTTATCTTCTTGTAATTGAATTTGAAATGCAATATTTAGATATTATATATCGATTTATTCGAACAAATATATGCCATTTTTTTTACGTTTTCACCTCGGTGTCGCTTCATGTTTCCATCCTCACAGAACTTAGCGCAATTCTGTGTGATGAACTGCTTAGAGAGAAAATGAATTAAGCAAGCACACAAAGATAGAAATGAGCGTAATATCAGGATATTTCTTATCAGTCTTCGACTTAAGCTATACAGTATATACCTTTACTAATTCGATGAAAAAAAATCATATGAAGATGATGAAAAAATGCTCGAAACATGAGAAAAATGTAGTTTTATCGTAAACATTTTTAATTATTATTAATGCCAAAGTATTTTTTGTTTATTTAATTATATTTTTAATTATTTTTAGAGCTTTCGAAATTTTTGGGAGGAATCTTGTTTTTCTTTCGTCAGCGTCAGGAAGGTCTAAAAAGTCATAGAAGTCGTTCAAGTTGATGGTTTCCAGGTTTCTTGTCAGAGCCTCCTTCATTTTCTTTATGGCTTCAAAACGAACCCTGGGAGTTCTCATTCAACTTAGGAAACATCCACAGAGCACAGCAAATTTTAGCTTCTTTTTTTTGGCGATGAAAAATACAATTGATTTGTAAAAAAAAATCAAATAATTATAAGATTTTAATGAACCTTTCAGGACTTATTCACAAATGAATGAAATTATTCTAGTAATTATTTTTTTCCTAGAAAATCATACTTATTATAAAACCCAGGTTGTGTGTGTGTGTCTGTATGTGTGTCTGTACGTTTATATATTGGATCGGATTTCCTACATTTTTCAACCGATTTCAACAAAAATTCACAGGACTACGTAAAATTACCTTGCCTTGGTTCTGACAGCACGAAAAATGTGAAAAAACACAATAGTTTTTACACGAAATCAATTTGAAAACACGATTATGAAGCATCGCGAGAAAGAAGAGGGACAACTCATATCGAGTTATATTATTATAAAACCCAGGTTGTTTGTGTGTGTGTGTGTGTGTGTGTGTTCGTTTATATATGGGATCGGATTTCCTACATATTTCAACCGATTTCAACAGAGCTTCACTTTGTTTTTGGCAGGTAGTGTTTCTTATTGTCTTGCACACTTTTTTCGTTATTTTTACATTCAGAATGCTTTAAAAATTCCATTTACAAGACAATCGTTTATAATAAAATTCTATTCAATCGGTAGACTCATAACGATTGAAAACAATGTTTTTGTTTGAGTTTGGGTTTGACTAATTCGTAAAAAAAAAAAAAAAAACTAATTAAGACATGCGTATCCGTCAACCTTAAACAATAATCTTTGTCAATTTTATTTTTCAGTCTTTATGATGGTCGATACTTGATCTATCTCTTACTGTTACATCCCCGGGCAACGCCTGGCTCTACTGCTAGTCAGTAATATGTGACAAAATAATATAATGTTTTTCCCGAATAAGATTTTGAATTAAAGAAATGAGCAGCTTTTGTTTTGTTTTTGTTTTTTATTTAATTGTTTTAATAAGTTAAAATACACGTTATCAAATAAAACCTAACATCCAACCTGCTAGTCTTATCTAAAAACATTTTTTTACATCCATTATCCACCCCTCTTACCGAGAATCTGCTCTGAATCGTAAAATAAAAATAAAAAATAATAAATCTGTAATATTATCTAATTAGAAAATCTTGATGAAAATACTTTTTTTTTACATATTTACACCACTTATTCAGTTTTATAAATATATCAAGAAATTATGTTTGGTTCTGCTTAATGTTTATAATAGTTAAAAGCAGTATTCTTTGAAGAATCTGAATCTTCAATATCTTTTTTTCAGAACAGCACCTCCAGTTACCGAAAATCTGAAATCATAAAATAACAAAATGAAAACTGACACATTATTTAATTAGAAAAAAGCTTTTAATTTTTTTTATGGATAAGACGAGCCGAATTACCCACACCTTGCGGCGTGTCACACATTTTTTGTAAGAAAATTATGATTGATATTAAATCATTGTTATAACATGAGGACAAATATGATGATTATCAAAATTACTCAATAATCTTGCCGAGTGACCTCCATCTTCTGGATTTCTCCTTCTATATTTTAGAAAGGAATCATTCCCTTGTAAAAATTTAAATTTAATTTACATCAAAGGAAAATACCAGTGGAAGTGTGCCTCCCGGCGATCCCCTTATATCAAAATGAAATATAATATTAGGTTGGTGCAAAAAATAATGATGTAATAATGTCGTTTTTTGACGTTAAAAAATACGTCAAAAAACCACATTATTACGTTATTATTTTTACACCAACCTAATAAGTACTCTAAGAGATATTCCCTTGTTCAAACTTAAATTTAATTCATATCAAAACGAAATCAGTGGGGGTGCCCCCCGGCTCCCTTTAATCAAAATGAACTATACTTATCCACTATAATGTAGTTTCAGAATATGTATGGTTATAAGGGACTATTTCCAAAATCCTAGGTGGAGTCCGATAACTTAGCACAATTCTGTGTGATGAACTGCTTAGATAGAAAATGAATTGAGCAAGCACACAAAGATAGAAATTAACGTAATATCAGGATATTTCTTATCAGTCTTCGACTTAAGCTATACAGTATATACCTCTACTAATTCGATGAAAAAAGAGCATACCATGATGAAAAAATGCTCGAAACATGAGAAAAATGTAGTAAATAAAGTACATAATAAACAAATTAACAAACCAAAAATAACCGCCAAAATAGACTAACCGAAATGCACCACTGACCGATATATATAAATATCCGAGTAAAAAACAACACACGTGGCCTGACGATTGCGTCTAGCATGAAACAACCTGTCGCCTCTAAGTGTTGACTTCAATGTTCACTTGAACAATATAGACAGAAGATACAACTTTATATACATAGATATATTAGGGACACATTTGTCTAGAAGAAAATTATGTTTTTTCCATGAATAATGAGCTTTTACAAAAATTGTTTCCATTTTAAAAAAATAATTAATTAGAATAATTCATAAAGTTTTAAATTATTTAATATTCTGTTAAAATTTTGTTTTAATGGTGTAACTATTGCTATTAAGTAAAACTATATTTACTAAAAAAGAAATTGAAAAGTTTACTACAGTTTTAAAAGAAAAAGAATTTCATGAAGAAATTTGATTTTTCTTTTTTAGTATGTGTATAAACGTTCCGATTTTTGTAGATACGGATGTTCATACATGACATTATTACAAAGTAAAAGTGATAACTATAGTAAGTTTAAAGCCAGAGTGTCTAAAATTCAATAAAATATCAAATTAGGAATAATATTTTATTAAAACTTTAACATTACAGAGTACTTAAAAATATATAAAAATGCGCTCACATTATAGCCTTTAATCATTTTTACAGATATATCCACCGTAGAAAATATTAGATAACCATCAACATGTCATTAAAGGTGTTAACATGTCAACACCTTAAATAAATATCTAACGATGTGTTAAAATATCTGTGATATTTTAAATGTATGATAAATAATATTTTTTTCAAATCAGATTAATTAAATTTTAAATCAGCTAGTATTCCTCAAATTTAGTTTCAGAAAAGTATATTTTATTTTTGGAAGATTTTTAATAAAGAGAATTACATTTCGTTGAATGAAGACAATAGTCTGAATAATGTAAATAATGTAAAAAAAAAGTCCCGTGTCTTAATATTTTGATTTTGAAAAGTATGTCTTCCTCTGACAATTTGGATTTCGGAGTCACATATTCCGTCGACTATTAAACTTCTGTTCTTGCTTAATTCGGCCAACTCGAATTCATGGCTATTCTCTAGAGTTGTTCCTCTTGTGAACGATGTTCTATGCTCACTTGAAATACTTGTTGGTTAGCTCTTTCTTCCCGCTTTACTAGCTTCTCCAGATTCGCGATACCTAATGATACAAATGGCACGAAAATCTTCTTTTTTTTTTTGGTAAAAAGAACCATTTCCAGTCAATTTAAATTAGTTTTGAAATGCACCAAATTATTTAATTATTTGAAATATTAAATTTTATTTTGAACGTAAAACTAAAATAAATTCTTCAAGAAAGATTTTTCATCTTTTAAAAACTCATTTTAAACCTTAGGTGAATGATGGATACAACTAAATTATTTTTTTTTTTGTTTGTGTAAAAAGAACTATTTTCAGTCAATTTAAATTAGTTTTGGAATACACCAAATTATGTTGATTATTAAAAATATTAAATTTTATTTTGAACTTAAAACAAAATTAAATTCTCCAAGAAAGATTTTTCATCTTTTAAAAACTCATTTTAAACCTTAGGTATCGCGAATCTGTGGATGTAGCTTCTATGCAGCTAGACGAACCTATGAAAACTAAATGTCCTACAAGGATTTATTATTGGAGGAAGGACACATACGTAACCTTACAAAATAAACAGATAATACAGTGTAGATGGCTGACAGAGAAATTAATAGCAAGAATTCCTAGAGAAGCTAGGAAAGCGGGAAGAAAGAGCTAACTAGCAATTATTTCAAGAGAGGATAGAGTGTCGTTCACAAGAGGAACAACTCTAGGGAATAGCCATGAATTCGAGTTTACAGAATTAAGCAAGAACAGAAGTTTAATAGTGGACGGAATATGTGACAGGGAAATCCAAAGTGGCAGATGAATAGAAAGACATACTTTTCAAAATCAAAATATTAAGACACAGGACTTATTTTTACATTATTTACATTATTCGGACTATTGTCCTCATCTTTGTCGCCATATTTATTACAACGTTTCTGCCGTTGTACGCTCCGGCCTTCTTCAGGTGGTCGGAATATCGAACTTAACCCTTTATTTCGCTCACTAGGGTAGACTGTTCTAGTTCCACCTGACATGTTTAATGGGTGTCAGTTATCAGTTATCTCCTGTTAATTTCCATCTGGATGCTCTCCACTGCCTTAACCGGGTATTGAACTCAGACACTGTGCCATGTGTCCCCGAGGACACATGGCACAGTGGATAAAGGCGTTAATTAGATCCAGTTACAGGACCCAAAGAGTGTGAGTTCAATACCTGGTTATGGCAGTGGAGAACTTGGAGAGGGGAATTAACAGGATAACTTACAATTAAATCATAATTTCGCCTGAATCGATAGCAAAGTCAAAGAGAGATGTTAAAAAAATCTAAAAAATTACATGGAAAAAATAAGAAGATGTGGAGAGTCATGTACGTCAACGACTTGAAAGGACATGACTCTTAAAAGACTATATAGCCTTCTGTAAATCTCGCTTCACATAAAAACAACCATCTCATTCTTTTTATCTCCCTCGTAAGGAAAAAAAAAGACATTAGAGAAAGCTTTTAGAGTTTTCTAAAATTAAATATAGTCTGCAAACAAATCGCCCTTTGTCTGGCTTCGCGTAAACACTTAAAAGCATTTCGTGCTTCGGAAAGCTGTCTCATCTCTCGTGCATGTTTTGAGGCAAAGACCCCTTCATAAATACATTCACGAACTATTTAAACACCGGTATCGGAAGATACATCCCACCCGATCGTACGAACAATACAAACTGATCTTGTAAAAGGGATTCACCCTACTGTGAAATCCTCATCGTCAAAAACATAGGATCTTGGAATTTCGTAAACAACCTTGAAGAACATGGTTAAAAACGAAATAGTCTGAGTAAAGGAATCATGCAGTCAGATAGAGGAATAAAAGACAGTGAAAAAAAAAAGAAAAGAAAGAAACGAGGGCAATTGTGGAAAGCAATCGTCATGTTTACTCTAAAAAGTGCATTCAAGATGAACCGAGTTCAACGAGTGCATTACCTTGTGGCGGGTAAAAGATGGAGATAGAATGAAGAAACGATTTCCTACTATTTTCATTCATCTTCGTTCTTTTTTCTTTACTTTGTTTTATTATCGCAAGATGAAAGGTCAGAATCCTAACAATTTTTTCTATATATATATATATATATATATAATTCAATTATACTACAAAGGGAAGTCATCACACATAAATATATATATATATATATATATATATATATATATATATATATACTTTGTACTATTACGAATTGCGTATATACATATAAATGCACATGGATTATCAGATACTTGGTTGATTGTTCGTTATGTAAAGAATGTATATTAACATACACACACACACACACATATATATATATATATATATATATATGCATATATATATATATATATATATATGTGTGTGTGTGTGTGTGTTCGTGTATGTGTTTATGTGCGTTTCTATAGTAAAAGAAGACGCATTCTGAATAATATATACATATATGTGCGTGTGTGTGTGTATGGGCGTGTATCGTTTCTATCGTTGTTTTATGAAGAACATACATTTAAAATCATAAATATATATATATATATACACACACATATGGATATATATGTATATATATATATATATATATATATATATATATATATATAAACATATATATATATATAATATATATATATATATATATATAAACATGCACACACACAAATATATATACATATATGTATGTAACGAACATACATTCAATATCATTTTTATATCAATAATTTAAGATATACCTTTAGAATCATATATATATATATATATATATATATATATATATATATATATAGATATAGATAGATAGATAGATAGATAGATAGATAGATAGATAGATAGATAGATAGATAGATAATAATCCCTGGGTAAATAATACAAGTGAATCCTAATATTATAAAAGATTAAAATTGATCCACAAAATGAGCTGAATATATTTTTTATAACAGACCCTATAAATTTCATAGAATAAAAATCCAAAGTTACCGCATTCGAAAATGGCCGTTACGTAATTTATATTTAAATATATATATATATATATATATATATATATATATCGCTCTCGTTATGTTATCTATATATATATATATATATATATTGCACTAGCCTTATAGTTTTATAATTTAGATACATTATATTTGGAATTTAAAATAAACGGTGTTTGTATATATATATATATATATACATATATATATATATATATGAAACAAATAAAGAATTTTTTTTTATTTTAAAGTTGTGAATATTATTACTTTTATTATTAAACGGAGAATACTTGTTCTTTATATATATATATATATATATATATATATATATATATATATATATATATATATATACAAAGCTATATTTACCTAAAAAATTAACAGTAATATATATTAAAAATTAACCTGGATCAACGTATTTCAGCAGATATTTATTTTTATGTCTACATGTAATCATTAATTCATTTCCTTGGTTTAATAAGCTAGCATTTATTTCTTTTTCCCTTATCAGATTTGGCTCTTGTTATATTATCCCAGTTGATAGTAGATGAGTTGTTATCATTCTTTGGTTCTTTAATATTTGGAGAGAGCTATGCTACTTTTGTTTTCATATTACTTAAAGTAATTCAATGACACAAAATTTCCAAGGATTTTCAGTGGAGCCAAAATAAAATTTAACATAGTTACCGGAATGTATGCTCACTCGGTATACACAATTATCCTTCACCACGTAAGGAACATATAATATTGTTTCGGCAGTTACATGTGTTATGAGAAATATTTAAGTTGTCTTAGTTGGAAATATATTTGCTTAATATAATGTTGTTATGTTGGGATATGGCGTGGCCAATGTTATTAACGCCTTTAACATCATTTTTGTTAAAATATGTTCAGTGATGTTGAATGGTTAAAATACTTATGGATTAAATTTAAATAGACATTAAGTTGAACATTACGATTAAAAGGTTGATTGAACCATATAATTATACGCTTACAGTGTTTAAAAAATAATACTATTTATGACTACACATATCCACAAAATATTAATAATAACTGTAATTGTCTAAACAAAAGAAAACTGCTCACTTAATAAAACATGTTTAATTAATAATATATATATATATATATATATATATATTATTGGATACAGATGATACATATATATATATATATATATATATATATATATATATATATATATATATAGCAACTGTATCCAATAATATTAACAGAGAAGAAAAAATTAAGGTGGAGGCCGTCGAAACAACTTTTAAGGAAAGATTGAATAATCAGAAAATGTCATTTAAAATAGACAGATACGAAAATAATACAACTTTATCAAAATATATTTCGAATCAAAAAGAAAATAATTTGCCTGTTATAAAAATGGACAAATATTAAAA
>OZ010609.1:52305538-52325538 GCA_963932145.1 Acanthosepion lycidas | reverse complement strand
TTTATGTTTTATTACTATTTTTTCTTTTTTCTTTTTTTTTGTTATTTTGTTATTTTTCCTTATTAGTATATTTATTTGTTTTTATTTTATTTTTTCCGTTTTTTAATTTTTTAGGTTACGTAGTAAAAATTTATTTTCATGTCTGCATTTTGAGATGAGTTCGGATCTTTTGTTTAATAATTTATTTTGGTCGGGAAAAGTAATGATAGCTATTTTTCCTCCGAGCAAAGTTTGCAAGTTTTTGATTGGTTATTGTAGGCTGATGATTTTTTCCTTATCTTCCAAGATATTTTTGGTGTGATGTTCGTTTTGTTTTTAATTTCCCAGATATACTTAGAAAGCATTGTACTGTTTGCATATTTACTATTTGTGAAAGATGTTTTGTGTGTATAATTTCTTTGTTTCCAGGGTCCTTCAGTTACTCCTATGTATACTTTTTCTTCATTATCTGGTGATTTTATCGTGGCTTGGTATATTACGTTGTTTTGTAAACAATTTCCGTTTAAGGGACATTCGTTCTTTATTCTGCAGTTGCACGTGGGTTTAATTTGTTCGTGTGGTTTGTTGATAATTTTCCTATTGTGCTTTTTTATTATTTGTGCCATGCTCTCGGTGCAGCTGTAGCTGATTTTTACAGTGTTTTTGTTGAATATCTTGTGTAAGGTGCTTGATTCTGGGAAGTGTTTGTGTAAGAGTTTGAAGAATATTTTCCCTACGTTTGTTTTTACGTTCTTGCTGTACGGTGGGTTGAACCATATGATATTTCTTCTTCTGTTGGCCTTTTTTGTATTCTGTGGTGAGTATGTGAGTGTTTCTGGGAATCCGCTATCTTTTAGGGCTGTTTCATAGTCTTTCTTAACTTTGTTAAATAGGGATTCATTGGAGGAATTGTCAGAGAGCCTGCGGTTAATCGATTTTGGTATCTGTTTGATTATAGAAGGTGGATGGTTGGAAGATGTGTGTATGTAGAGTGGTTTGTCATTAGGTTTTCTATATGGTTTATGTGTGCCTTCTCTTAGGTTGAAGGTAACATCTAGAAAATCTACTTCGTTTAGGTTAGTTTTTATATCTATGTCGAATCCGTTATTTGACGGTGCAGAAGCATGCGAAATCATAGGCATTTACTTACTAAACGAACTGAGCAAAATAATAGATAGAAATGACACAGGACTCTACAGGGACGATGGTCTCATAATCTTAAGAAACTGTAACAAACAAAACACAGACAAAACTAGAAAAGCAATAATAAAGATTTTTAAAAATAACGGAAAGTTATGGGTCCATCTCTTCTCCCCTCAGCTGGGGGTTAATTAGTTATTTCACTAAAACCATTATTATCCCCATCAAAAAAAAAAAAAGAAATTGCAAAGAACGTATTTAGATATCGGCATAGATGTGTTGATATGCTGCTAAACTAAAAGAACTAACTGATAATAAAAGATATTCTTTGGATGGAAATTGCTATTTGGATAGCTCAGTAGTGCTTCATTTTGAGTTTGCTACGTTATAAAATGTACACGTTTTATTGCCGATTACAATTTTGTTGAATAAAAAGAACACATTCGCTGCGTTTAATTGTACCCGAAAACAGGACCTTGTGCAATTAATAGTATGACATAGTTAGAAAGCGACAGAACAAAGCTACTAAGACTTAGAAATCAATTCAAATGATTTTCATTGCTTGAATAGGGTTTTAAAAACGTTTGGGTTGCTTCGATCATCGGATAAAATAGATTTATTCTCAGTTGAAACCTCGAGTTGGTTGCAGAAAATATCCAGCAGAATAATATTTTTTTCAAAATATTTTCTTATGTTTCGTAGTGTTTTTTCATTAAAAATTTACACGGAAGATATAAAACCTAGTTTTTACTCTCTCTTTAAAAAAAAAAAAATTAACACCGCGAAAGTTGATATAGCCACTAAGACGCAATGGGTTTACTGATCATGAAAGCCAATATAATAAAGGAGACGGGTGAAGACGTTGCCATGAAGAAAGTATAATAAACAGAACAAGTTTCAAGAAGACAGACGATTAGAACTGACACTGCATTGCGAATTTTGTAGATTGTAGTTGACAGTACAAAAAGAACCTGGAAGAGAGTTCTTTAGCCGAAAAGGGCGATAGAAGAAACTACTGAAATAGAACTTACGTTTACATTTCAAAAGAGACCTAACTGCCAACCGAGTACTACATTTAAATTCATCAAATCTCGGTACGCCAGATGAAAGTTCATAAGAACTATGAAAATATTTGTAGAAAAGTCCCTGGAAAGCTACGTTAAGGATTGGAGGGAGATAGTGAATGAAGAACAGGTCAATATCGATAATATTGCCTATTTGTTCTTTGAATTTTATCAAGAATCTCTAAATGCATAACAGAACAATCCAGATCAGATTTGGAAACTACAGTGTGATTGAAAAATAAATCACTATATTATAAGTGGCCAGCCATAACTTAACAAACTGTGATTTTTTTTTTCTTTAGGGTTGGTTAAAGCAGTAAATCTATTATACCAAACCAAGATATTGAAAAAAAAAAAAAAAAAAAAAACTTAAAGAAGAAATGCATGGATATATGCTTTCAATAGTATTAGGTTGGTGCAAAAATAATGACGTAACAATGTCGTTTTTTGACGTTAAAAAATACGTCAAAAAACGACATTATTACGTCATTATTTTTGCACCAACATAATACAAGAGTTTCTGGTGAAATCACTTGATGCGATTCCTAGGCAGCTAGAGTGTCTGGTAGCAAAATCTAGCACCCATATCGAATACTAGCAGTAGAGCCCGGCGTTGCCCGGGGATGTAACAGTAAGAGATAGATCAAGTATCGACCATCATAAAGACTGAAAAATAAAATTGACAAAGATTATTATTTTAAGTTGACGGACACGCATGTCTTAATTAGTTTTATTTTTTTGTTTTTTTGTTGTTGTTGTTTTGTTTTTTTTACGAATTGGCCAAACCCAAACGCAAATAAAAACATTGTTTTCAATCGTTATGAGTCTACCGATTGAATAGAATTTTATTATAAACAATTGTCTTGTAAATGAAATTTTTAAAGCATTCTGAATGTAAAAATAAAGAAAAAAGTGTGCAAGTCAATAAGAAACACTACCTGCCAAAAAAAAAAGTGAAGTTTTGTTGAAATCGGTTGAAAAATGTAGGAAATCCGATCCCATATATAAACAAACACACACACACACACACACAAACAAACAACCTGGGTTTTATAATAATATAACTCGATATGAGTTGTCCCCATCTTTCATTCTCGTGATGCCTCTTAATCGTGTTTTGAAATTGATTTCGTGCTACAACAATTGCGTTTTTCCAATTTTTGGCGATGTTAGAACCACCGCAAGGTAATTTTACGCAGTCCTGTGAAGTTTTGTTGAAATCGGTTGAAAATGTAGGAAATCCGATCCAATATATAAACGTACACACACACACACACACACACACACACACACACACACAGAATCTGCGTTTTATGATAAGTAAGATTAAGTAAGACCTCGCATATCTTTTTCTTATATAATAAAATTTATATGTAATAAATAAATTATAAATATTTTAAAATGGGGAGTTACTTTTCAAATACTTTGTATACTAACTTTCCTTCTTTATTTAAAGCTATTATTTACTTTTAATAAGTTGATGACCATGACATGCACATCCGAAATAAACTTTGACGAACATGAATGAGCACAAGAAAAATTCTTAATTGAAGTTAAAATTGTAAAAGACCATGAGTTTCAGACATTGCATATCAAATGTATTTTGATCACTAGTTTTCTCCTATACGGCTAACGTATTTAATATTTCTCTACAGTACCCAAAGAAACAGAAATGTGTCTCTACAGCAGGATATTGACGATATAACAGTCCTAACTCTTGTGCAACGACGATGTATTTGACAAAATGGAAACAAAAAAAAAATACTTAACATCATGAAGGAAGAGTTTGGGACAGATAACAAAAGGATAACAAGATGGAAACAAAATAATAAAATGGAAAACAAAAAATAAACTCATACTTAACATCATGAAGAAAGAGTTTAACTTCATAGGACAAATAATAAAGAAATAGAGCTTGAAAAATTTGATACTCACAGGGCAGATTTAACGCTACAGGGACAGAGGAAGATAACACATAAACTACTTAGTGTGCTTGAGTAAGTGGATGACGGAACAAAGTTTGGGACAGATAACAAAAGGATAACAAAATGGAAACAAAATAATAAAATGGAAAACAAAAAATAAACTTATACTTAACATCATGAAGAAAGAGTTTAACTTCATAGGACAAATAATAAAGAAATAGAGCTTGGAAAATTTGATACTCACAGGGCAGATTTAACGCTACAGGGACAGAGGAAGATAACACATAAACTACTTACTGTGCTTGAGTAAGTGGATGACGGAACAAGGTTTGGGACAGATAACAAAAGGATAACAAAATGGAAACAAAATAATAAAATGGAAAACAAAAAATAAACTTATACTTAACATCATGAAGAAAGAGTTTAACTTCATAGGACAAATAATAAAGAAATAGAGCTTGGAAAATTTGATACTCACAGGGCAGATTTAACGCTACAGGGACAGAGGAAGATAACACATAAACTACTTAGTGTGCTTAAGTAAGTGGATGACGGAACAAGGTTTGGGACAGATAACAAAAGGATAACAAAATGGAAACAAAATAATAAAATGGAAAACAAAAAATAAACTTTTACTTAACATCATGAAGAAAGAGTTTAACTTCATAGGACAAATAATAAAGAAATAGAGCTTGGAAAATTTGATACTCACAGGGCAGATTTAACGCTACAGGGACAGAGGAAGATAACACATAAACTACTTAGTGTGCTTGAGTAAGTGGATGACGGAACAAGGTTTGGGACAGATAACAAAAGGATAACATTTATAAAGAGCTACAAAGGACAGAAAATTGTGGAGAGCTACGATCCTCTACGTCCTGAAGATAGATGGTATATAGAAGAAGAATGAGGAAAATACAAACTTTGACCAAAATGAAATCAGAAAAAAGACAGCTGAAATTCCGATGCAACATAATGAGGAAAGAAGGGTTGCAATATTTGACACTCAAAGGAGATATTGAAGAAATGAGGGACACGATATCGTTTAACCTGCCTGACGAGCTTTTGTAAAGGGTGGACTGAAGAGTTATGAGGAATTATAGCAAAAGGACGAATTTTATTAAGAGCTACAATGGACAGGACATTATGGAGAGGGATGATCACTAAAGTTCTGATGGGGCACTGCACATAAAAGAAGACTCACCTATAGTCTCCCACGAATAAGTGTATTAAGTTTAGGCTAGTGCGTGTTAGATTGGGAGATTTTCGATATGTTAAACCATGTTGAGTTATTTTATCTCATAAAGCCCATCCTCCAATTAATCAAATATAGGTAGAAGCCTATCAATAAGATCAGATTTCTTTTTATCAATACCGGGTTTTTTTGGCCGGGTTTTTTTTTGGGTAATTTTTATTTATCCCAGATTTTTACTTTATTTTTTATTATTAATACCAGTTTATTGCTTTATTTTTTTATGATTAATAAAATTTTTTTCTTTTAATTTTAGAATATATACGAATTTTCAGTGGAATGTTTATGATTAATGACGGATTTTTAAATTAATTACATTAATAAACGATTTTAATATAATTTTGATTATTATTAATGGGTTTTTAATTAATTTTTATTAATATTACCGGATTTTTACTTTAATTTTATGATTAATACCAGATTTTTAAATTACTTTTTTTTATAATTAATACAGGATTTTAATTTAATTTTATTAATGTTAACGGATTTTAATTTATATTTATTTTTAATTCCGGAATTTTAATTTTAATTTTCTAATTAATACCGAATTTTTACATTAATTTTTATAATTAATACAAGCTTTTAATTTGATTTTTATTATTGTTAAAGGATTTTTAATATATTTTTATAACGAATCCTATAATTTTACTTTTATTTTTATGAATAATACCGGATTTTTACATTAATTTTTCTTAATTAATACAGTATTTTAATTTTTTCTATTAATGATAAGGGATTTTTAATTTATTTTTATTTTTAATCCCGGATATTTAGTTAATTTTTTTATAATTAATACTAGATACTTACTTTCCCTCTATTCGACCCGTGAGTATCAGATTCTGCAGGCCCTCCTTTCTCATTATATATCCCAGAATCTTCAGCTACCTCTTCCTGATGTTAATTATAAGCCTCCTTCTTTTTTGCATCCTCTCTAAGACGTCATCGTTGCTCAGACGCTCGGTACATGATATCCCTACCATCCTTCTGTAGAACCGCATCTTCGTCGCCTCGAGTCTCTTTTACATCTTTGGGGAAATCGTCCAAAATTCGCTACCATGAAGAATGGCAGATGTCACGTAACGCCTACGTAATTTAATTTCCATGATAAAAACAGATTTTTACCTTAGATTTTATGGTAAATATCGGATATTTATTGAAAGAAAAGTATCTAATAACAGAATCCATATCACGTGTAGATTTGTAACATTTGCGTTCGTCATATTCACTTACGCGCTAATACCTTTGGCAAAGGTATAAATTCACCTCTATTCCAATCAGCAATTGGAGAATACGTGGATTCATACCTTTCCCAAGGCTATATGCGCGTAATTGAATATAATGAACCCAACTGAATTCGGATCTCCGATTAACAATTCCGAGCCATTATCCATTAAACTAACCTCACATTCAAGCTTATAACATTTAATATTCCCAAGTGGTGAAACGTCTAGGTACTAACCAAGCTCAGTTGTTTAATTTTGGCGAGCATACAAGAAATCGGCGTTTCAGCGCTATTTCGATGACGCATGTATCATGCTAACTAACCGTTCTCTAAAAAGATATCAAAATAGCAATATTCGGATGACCAAAACAATTTTGTCCTTCACAATAATAAGTACTAAATTCTTACTCTATAATTAACAATACCCTGATGATGACAATATCCTATGTCGAAAGTACTAGCAATAAATACAATACGAGCCAACATGGTGTTTTCCTCTCGTCTTTTAACAACCGCGCAAAAAAGCTTATTCACGAATATGTAAGAATCTTATGGAAAATAAGTAGATAGAATGTGTCTAAATTATTCAACGAAACCTCTCTCTCTCTCTCTCTCTCTACACACACACACACACACATATATATATATATATATATATATATATATATATATATATATATCTTGTTATGGTCCAGGTTATGACCAAGGAAGAAAAACACGAGCACAAGAGTAGAAATAACGAAGGTATATTACACGAAATAATAATACAAGATGTGGAAGCTGTTAGTATGACTGTCAGTCTGGTTTGGAGTGAACTACTATCGGCTCGACTCGATTCGATATCTAACCACCCACCACAAGGCTGAGTTTAACGTGGGTTTCCCGAACCCGTAGGCACGGCCAAAAAATGCCCGTAGAACCCGTATAAACGTGATCGGGTTGGTCAAGTTCCCCGAACGAGACTCGGCCCTTCGGTGGAGGTTCCTCTCTGCTCAAAGGCAGAGAGTTCGACCGTCAATCCGAGAAGCTCGGCTTGATTCGGTATCTAGCCACCCACCACGAGGGTTGCATGTAGCACAAAGCCGAGTTTAACGTGGGTTTCCCGAACCCGTAGGCTCGGCCAAAAAATGCCGGTAGAACCCGTATAAACGGGATCGAGTTGGGCAACCTCCCCGAACGAGACTCTGCCCTTCGGCGGAGCCTCGTCCGGGTTCCTCTCTGCTCAGAGGCAGAGAGTTCGACCGTCAAGCCTAGAAGCTCGTCTTGATTCGGTATCTAGCCACCCTCCCACGAGGGTTGCATATGGCACAAGGCCGAGTTTAGCGTGGGTTTCCCGAGCCCGTTGGCTCGGCCAAAAAATGCCCGTAGAACCCGTATAAACGGGATCGGGTTGGTCAACCTCCCCGAACGAGACTCTTCCATAGGCGACTTGATTCGACCCTCTCTCTTGAGAGGCGTAGTATTCATAGTGTTAGGAAGAGTTCATTCTGTAGTTATAGGTAAGGACCCACGACATATATATATATATATATATATATATATATATATATATATATATATGTCTGTGTGTGTGCTAGTTTGTGTCTATTCTTTTCGTGTCCTTAGCAGCCATAAATACTAAATACTTACTTTATATAGGATTTTATGGAAAATAAGTAGACATAACGTACACTATTTATATTTTTGGACTATTGTCCTCATCTTTGTCGCCATATTTATTACAGCGTTTCGGCCGTTGTACGCTCCGGCCTTCTTCAGGTGGTTGGAATGTCGAACTGAAGCCTTTATTTCGCTTACTGGGCTAGATTCTTCTAGTTCCACGTGCTATGTTTAATGAATGTCAGTTATCAGTTATCTCCTGTTAATTCCCCTCGCCAAGTTCTCCATTGCCTTAACCAGGTATTGGACTGGCACAGTAGATAAACTCATTGGTTAGATTAGTGACAGGACGCAAAGAGTGTGAGTATGGATTATTCAATATACTTTCCTAAAGATATATAAGCTTATCTAGCAGTTTTAACTGCTCTTTGTGACGTATATCATCAAATATTTTTACAGAATCTATGCAATCTGCTCGTAATGAAATTATTTTGTCCTACTAACCTACTGGAAACCCTACTGGAATTTAGCATTGGCGCCCACAATCTTATCAACATAAGATACGCAGATGACACAGTAATGATAGAGGACACGGAAAAGAAAATACAAAATCTGCTACACAACGTAGCGACGGAGAGTGTGAAGAAGGGATTAAGCAGACACTAGAATCAATCAGCCCCGTAAGTTTAAATATCTGGGAAGCGTTTTGACATAGGACGGTAAGTGCGTCACTGAGAACCGTAGTAGTATTGGGATGGCCAAGGACGCATTTCAAAAGCTGGGCACAGTATTGCGAGACAGGAGGATTACGCTCCATATTCATGCTTAGAAAATTATCATAAAGAGCGATAAGGATTCAGAAGGACGTGTATCTATGCTTCATAGACTACGCAAAGACCTTCGACAAAGTACGCCACAAGGATCTGTTGAAACTGCGATTTGCAGGTCGGGAACACTAGAATCGAGCAGGCGTAGTAGCGTCTTGACAGAGGATGGTAAGTGCGACAGTGAGATCCGTAGACGTATTGGGATGGCCTACGACGCATTTCAAAAGCTGGACAGAGTATTGCGAGACAGGAGCATTTCTTTGGTAACAAAAAAAAAAAGAAAAAAGAAAAGAAAAGAAGACTGAGGTGTTACGTGATATCTGTCATTCTTTATGGTAGCGAATTTTGGATGTTTTCCTCAAATTTGAAGAAGAAACTCGAGGCGACGGAGATGTGGTTCTACAGAAGGATGCTATGGATATCATGGACCGAGCGTCTGAGCAACGATGAAGTCTTAGAGAGCATGAAAACAAGGAGAAGTCTTATAATTAACATCAGGAAGGGGCAGCTGAAGTTTCTGGGACACATAATGAGGAAGGAGGGCCTGGAGAATCTGATACTCACGGGTGGAATAGAGGGAAAGAGAAACAACGTTAAACAACCTGTGACATACCGGGCGGCCTTAAGGAAGTGGATAACAGAACGTGATCTGGGGGACGTGACAGAGGGAGGGGACTTGTTGAGAACTGCAAGGGATAGACGAAGGTGGAGAGCTATGATCCCCTACGTCCTGAAAGGATATGGTACATAAAAAGAAAAAGAAACCTAACGTTCATTTGTAATTATTTCCGTAAAATTAATAAGCTTCTAGATTCGAAGTCATTGTAATATGCTACAAATCTGTTAATTGGGTTTTAGAGTTTGGTTTGCACTTTTCTATTAAGTGGAACTTTTCCCAGAACTTGAGGCATTTTAAAATTGTTTCTATCAGGTTTAAATACGGCAGACTATACAATATAGTAAGCGCTCTACGCAGACCCTCATGAAGCTTTATTTGAGCATTTCACCATTAGCGTTGTAAAACGTTTATTTTTTGTGATGGATGGCTATAAGTGAGAGGGGAGATGGGAGATGGGATGTGCTTAATTTATTACCACAATTCTCTTTGTATTCAGTTTGCTAGAAACAAGTTCAGGTCAGGCAGGTTCTTCCCAAGAATCGCAACTTTATAGAACATTATAACGAGTGGTTGCTTCCCCGGGGACTTGAATTTTAATCTCTTCAAGTCTAGGGGCATTTGCTATCTACATCCTTATCTTGGTAATCGCCACTTCATCTTCTTACGTCTATACAGCACAGCTAATTTAGTAACGCTTTGCTGTGCATGGCTATCAAGTGGAATTTTTCACAGAACTTAGGCCATTTTAAAATTGTTTCTATCAGGTTTAAATACAACAGACTATACAATATAGTAACCACTCTAAATCGACGCTCATAAAGCTTTATTCTAGCTATTAGGTTGGTGCAAATATAATGACGTAATAATGTCGTTTTTTGACGTTATAAAATACGTCAAAAAACGACATTATTACGTCATTATATTTGCACCAACCTAATATTAACCTTTAGCGATGTAAAACGTTTATTTTATTGTGATGGATGTTTATAAGCGAGATGGGAGATGGGAAGGCTTATTGCCATCTACAATCTTTATCCTAGTAATTTCCACTTCATCTTCTTACGTCTATACAGCACAGCTAATTTAGTAACCCTCTACTGTGCATGCCTATTAAGTGGAACTTTTCTCAGAATTCTAGCCATTTTAAAAATTATTTCTGTCTGGGTTAAATACAGCAGACTCTACAATATAGAAACCGCTCTAAGGTAACTTAGTAATCCTTAACTGTCCATGGCTAGTTTTCTTTCATATAAAGATATAGAAAGATTTTTCGACGTTGGGGAACTGAAACGCTTGTCTTATATAAAAGATAAAATAATACTTTAATCCAAACCTAAATAGAATACAGTGAAAGAAAATGAGCAAATGTTTGTCCGATGTCAGCTCCTCTAAATATGAAAATGAAAAACGCTGGTGTTCCATTTGCCTCGCCAAATTTTCACACGGTCCGGGTAAGAACATTTGATTTATTTTCCGTTCAAGTTTTACTTTGTTGATATTGAAGACGTTCTCAAAACAAAAAGTCTCATATGTTTTTTTTTTTTGTTTTTTTTTTTGTTTTTTTTTTTAAATAAAAAAATAGGATTATTCCACTGTGAGACAAAATCAATAAAAATTAAGTCTAAGGCTTATATTAACCATAAACCTAATTCTTATCAATTTTATGGAAAGTCTTTGTACCTACACGAAATAAATTGAACATTATTCCGCTGAATACAAAACCCATTTACTGGAATTTCTTGATAGATAACGAGCAAATAAATATAATATCTCTGCTGCCAATTTTTCAGATCGATGCATTAAAATGGCTTCGTGCGAATCTAGTCCGAGGGACATTCCGACGGTCATCCTACTTCGAATATTCTGGGGAGACGCAAAACAATGACAAACAAAGAACTGTACCAGATAACAGCAAATATTCGGTTGGTGCAAAAATAATGACGTAACAATGTCGTTTTTTGACGTTAAAAATACGTCAAAAAACGACATTATTACGTCATTATTTTTGCACCATCTTATTTTGGACATCATCTGGGGTCATTCAACACTAGCGGTAACTACAATATGTAGACAAAAAGAGTGAATAATAACGTAAGCAAGATGCTGACACCAGCTGAAAAAGCAAAGAAAGAAACCCGAAGAAACGATAACAGCTACTATACACGAGAAACCTAATTTCTTGAAAAACTCTTTTAATAGAAATATTTCAGACATTTCAAACGACTGAAGCACAGGCTGCTCGTTCAATTCCTGTCGAATATTAATTAATAATAATAACATAACCACAATGGTAACGTTTCCTATCAAAATTGGAATGAGCGATAAGCTACTGGACTTAAGAAACCCCATTTCCGGTAAAATCTTGTAAATATTAGGTTAGTGCAAAAATAATGACGTAATAAAGTCGTTTTTGGACGTTAAAAATACGTCAAAAAACGACATTATTACGTCATTATTTTTGCACCAACCTAATATGACATTTTGATAAATTAAATTTTGTCCTTGGGGAGAGACTTTTACTTCCGATTTACCTACGCGTTTAAAGTATGAAAAATATTATTTACTTCAAACTTTGCGTTTGTAACCAGGATAATGATATTAGGTTGTGCAAAAATAATGACGTAATAATGTCGTTTTTTGACGTTGAAAAATACGTCAAAATACGACATTATTACGTCATTATTTTTGCACCAACCTAATAGAAGGATTATATACATTTCAACCGATGGGAGCATTGGCTGCTCATTTAATGAACACTGAATATTCTCTGTAGAGGAAACAGTTAATTCGAGTATTACCTGCGGTTTGTTTAATGAATTCTGAATATTTTATAATAAGGGAATGGCTAATATTACCATAGCCATTAAAAATGAAGAGAAATGTTACTACACTTTGATCCCAACACAATAATGAGTGTGTAAAGAAAAGTGTAACTCGAGTATTAGTGGCTGTTCGGGCAATGAATGCTGAATGTTTCTTTATAAGGAAATGGCTATTACCATACACATTAAGATGAGGAGAAAAGCTACTATGCACTTTACATTCCTCAAAATGAGGACATTAATCTGAAGGTTAATACCCCTAGAGCGTCATGAGAGTTATTTTTTCAGACAGAATGCAACATTTTCCTTCATAAGTAATGAAGATAGTTCTTTCCTCGAAAGAACTCTGGGATTGAGAGAATTTTTAAGAGAATAGGGAGTTGTACATGTCCTCTCGACATGTCGTCTCTTGTCTTTCGCTTTCACTTTCTCCCTCTCTCTCTCTCTCTCTATATATATATATATATATATATATATATATATATATATATATGTATGTATATATTGCCATCCACAGACAGACTGGTTCGCTGTATCATAGCTCATCAGTGTGGCTAGACGTCCGGCCGCCTCTAGCTAGGATCAAAACCCGGCTGAAATGGCGTCAGTCGGAGATTCTGCCCCAAAGCCGTTGGCACACGGCAGGGATGAAGGTGAATTTAAGCGTATTTATTTTGGGATAAACATACAGTGACTGAGAGAACTCAATTCGCTTTACCGAAGAGACTTGCATTATTACGGGTAATAGACACTGTTTACAAACTCACACTTCTTCCTCAGAGAGCTCAAACATATATATATACTGGACGCTAAGAATCTGAACATCGGGGTGGGGAGTATTGGAAGTCGGTGATTATGACCAGTGCCAATGATGTAGGGTGGCTTTGTTTTCTTTGAATATTTGACGCCGGTTTCTTAGAAATTTGTTTAAAGGGCAATGTCACACCTACGTAATGAAACCGACAGCCAAATTCCTCGTTCTTTTGGTCTGATCTTGCACCCTGAAACTTCGTTTATATTACGTCTTTATGCCCTGATGTCCTCTGTCACATAGCAACTCTCCCTACAACGTCAACCGATGGCAGCGGAAAATATAATCTCTGTGTCTATATCTCTAAGATGAGGTATTATGATTAATTACATTATTTACATTACTCACATTGTTATCCTCGTCTTCATTGCCATTTATGTAATGGAATAACCTGTCCCCTCCATGAGTAACTACAATATAGGTAGTAACTACCTATAAGTGTCGGTAAGTCAACGGACTAGTGAGTCTACCTGGGATCTGTTAGAGTTGTAGATTCGTCTCCAGCTGTGCTGATCAAACCCTCTGCCTCCGGACAGAGAGGATGCCCAGCCGAGTCTATGTCGAAAAGCAGAGTCTCGTCTCGGGAAACAGCTACCCGACCGCGTGTTTTACGAAGTCTACGGAGAATTTTTAGCTGAGTCTATAGGCATGAATACCTCACATTAAATTCGGCCTTGTGTTACATCTGAGTACGTGGGACCGTTGGTAGATATACTAGCTGGGATCTGTTTAGTACGACTCAGATTTACGCGAGAACTACCGACCTGCCAATAGTAGCACTCACTACTGGATTGACTTGCGACTATCTTGTGCATAACTGTTACCCTATTTCTTTTGTACTGTTTTTTTTTTTTTTTTTTTTTTGCAATAACATTTTTACTTATTTTATTTGTGTTTGTCAAGTATATAATCCTACTAGCACCATGGCCCGGGGTTGCCTGTGCTTGATTCAAAAATCGTACAACTCATACAGCAATGGCTATCACATAAAATATTTTTGCCCTTCCTTGCCTTTAAAGCAGTGCCCTTTGCCGTGCTGATGTTGCTACATGCCTTACTTCTTGCCTATCTCACACTGCGAACTTTTTCCAAGATCTATACCAAACATTAAATCTGCTACGAAAAAAGAACTAAACAAAATGAACACAAAACGATCAGCTTTAAAAAAGGACTCGTAACTGGAAAAATCGAATGAAAAAAGAATGTTAACAACAAATACTTTTTCACACACACCCCAGTTCTGCGGAATCAGAATCAACGTTGAGTTTAAGCAAGCGAATGAGCCAATTGGATTAAAGTGCCATGCAGATTTAAATTTTTCCCACTTGTGACGAATGCAGCTATCGATTTTTTTGCATGCTAGTTAACATTTGTGTCAGTAAGCTGTTGGCTCTCACGCTGGCCAATAGAATCTTCCTGCCTATTCGTGGCAGCCAGCTATAGGCTCTCACTCTGGCCAGTAGAAAATGGCCGCAAACTACATGAAAACTGTCGTAGAAGCATGAAAAAAATCGATTATTTCCACTATCGACGGGAGTTGGGAAATGCAAAATCGGTCTTGGCCCTTCACTAACTTGGAGCAAGTGCATGTAAATTTTGGTGCAAATCCGTCGAAAATTGCGGCCGTGCATTCGTTACAAACGCAACCACACACACACACACACGTGCACAGACACAGTCAGACACACACACACACACACACACACACACATCCTGCTATTTATATACAGAGATTTACACAGAATATAACAACCATGTGTATAAAGTTTCAATGACACAATGGATCAGTGGATAAAGACGTTGGTTAGATCCAGTGACTAGATCCAGAGAGTTGTCAGTTCGATACCAGGTCACAGTAGGAGTGAACCAAAACTTTGAGAGTTGGGTTAAAGGGAAATAACTGTTACAGCTGGAAGAGACATGGCAGATTACAACTGATAGTCTACCTCTGTGGACGAAATAAAGTGTGCTGTTCGAAATCTTAATCATCTGAAGAGTGCCGGAGCGTACAACGGCCGAAGAAATGTGAATATGGCAATGAAGATGAGGATAACAGTTCGAGTAATGTAAATAATGAAAGGAAAAGAAGATATCTTCAAACGCAGCGCCGCTCATGACTAAAACAACTAAGGCATATTGGGCACAGGTTTTGATGACAACCCCAGCAGTAGAATACCGAGTTGTCAACCACCGTGGGGCATTTGTGTCTTTATCTAGCCTCTACAGCGCGCCGGACTCGTCGTAGCTCTTTGATCTGGAAAACACAGAAGCTCTCCACCCCATTCACTCCCGAGGAACCGTATCTCAGTTCAATCGTTTTCGTTTTACACTGATCCTTGAAGCGAAGCTTGGGTCGCCCAACGTTACGTGTGTCCTCAGACAGTTGACCATAGAACATCTGTTTGGGAATTCTGGAGTTATCCATGAGCGCAACGTTCCCAGATCCAGCCGAGCGATCAGACGCCTGGGAATCGGGTATTGGCCATGCGAGGGACATGGCTAGAATTTTTCTTAGATCTTGAGCCAATTTAAAAATTATTTCTATCCAGTGTAAAAACAACAGACTATACAATATAGTAACCACTCCAAGTAAACGCTCACGAATCTTTATTCGAGCAATTCACCTTCAGTGCTATAAAACGCTTATTTTATTGTGATGGATGGATATAAGCAAGAGGGGAGATGGGATGTGTGTATTTTATTACCAAAATTCTCTTTGTATTCAATTTGCTAGAAACAAGTTCATGTCAGACAGCTTCTTCCCAAGAACCGTTACTTTGTAGAACATTCTACAGAATGGTTGCTTCCCCGAAGACTAGAATCTTAATCTCTTCTAGTCTTGGGACATTCGCTATCTACAATCCTTAGCCTGGTAATCTTCGCTTCATCTTCTTACGTCTATACAGCACAGCTAATCTAGTAACCCTCTACTGTGCATGGGTGTTAGGTGGATATTTTCCCAGAACTTGAGTCATTTTAAAATTATTTCTATCCAGGGTAAATAAAACAAATTATGCAATATAGTAAACCGTTCTAAGTAGACGTTTGGGTGATCATGTCTCTTTCGATCGATGACTAGGCGGAAGGTGTTCCTGCAGTAGCTGTCCGTTTCTTTCTGCGGTAGACTGGTTGCCAACCAAAGCTACAAGACCCAGCTTGGATACGTAAGGGAATTTGCGCGTAACTGAATGTAGCGAAACCAACTGGATGTCGAAATCGTCTCCAAGCCGTTTATGCATCACACCGCAACAGTATTTGACTAAATTCAAGAATCAATAGCTTCACCCACAAGCAAAGCTACTGATCTTTATTGTGTGTTTATTTCTGGCTCAAACACGGCGACAACAGATAGACAGGTAGATAGATAGATAATGTACAGACTGAGATAAATAGTGTTACGGTAATCTACCCACGCAAGCATGGAATCTCCTAGCTATAAATAGGAGAAGGTAATGCCTTTTTGTGAGGGAAGTTTCCAGTAGCCAGATCTGATAGTCGGACCGAACATTCTTGCTGTAACACTCTCGTTTGTGTATGTCGTATTACTGTGTTCTGTTAATAATCTTGTTTAACTCAACTCCTCTCTTTGTGTCTTTATTTCTGACCTTTAACAGGGACACAACAGTAACTCTCTACTGTGCATGGTTAGTAGACCTTGTATTGCGGGAAATTTTCCCTGAACTTGAGCCATTTTAAAATTGTTTCTATCCAGGGTAAATACAACAGATTATGCAATATAGTAACCGCTCTAAGTAGACGTTTGGGCGATCATGTCTCTTTCGATCGATGACTAAGTGGAATATTTTTCTGCAGTAGGTCGCCGTTTCTTCCTGCGATAGACTGGTTGCCAACCAAGGCTACAAGACTCAGACGGGTGGGGAAAAGTTGGATACGTAAGGGTATTGTTTCTTAACTGAATGTACCGAAACCAACTGGGAGTCGAAATTGTACCCAAGCCGATATCTAACACAACGCAAATGTACTTGACTAAATTCACGAACCGATAGCTTCATCCCCAAGCAAGGCTAATGATGGTTAGAAGAAACGTTCTTTTTACTATCATATTCCTTAAAACTTCCTCGTTGTTTATTCGCTCTGCTCGTAGTATTCTCAACAACCTTCTGTAGAAACACTTTTCTGTTGCCTCCAGTTTTCCGTTCATCAGTGGGGAGACTGTCAAGCATTCACTGCCATACAAGAGAACCGGCATCACAGCAGTTCAGTCAGTCAGTCAGTTAAATGCCTTACGTGATTAAGTAACCCACTACTGTGCATGGCTATGAAGTGGAACTTTTCTCAGGACTTGAGCTATTTTAAAATTGTTTCTATCAGGTTTAAATACAGCAGACTATACAATATAGTAAGCGCACTACGCAGACCCTCATGAAGCTTTATTTGAGCAATTCACCATTAGCGTTGTAAAACGTTTATTTTTTGTGATGGATGGCTATAAGTGAGAGGGGAGATGGGAGATGGGATGTGCTTAATTTATTACCACAATTCTCTTTGTATTCAGTTTGCTAAAAACAAGTTCAGGTCAGGCAGGTTCTTCCCAAGAATAGCTACTTTGTAGAACATTCTAACCAGTGGTTGCTTCCCCGGTGACTTGAATCTTAATCTCTTCAAGTCTAGGGGCATTTGCTATCTACATCCTTATCTTGGTAATCTCCACTTCATCTTCTTACGTCTATACAGCACAGCTAATTTAGTAACCCTTTGCTGTGCATGGCTATCAA
The DNA here is from genome assembly GCA_963932145.1 of Acanthosepion lycidas. NCBI lineage: Eukaryota > Metazoa > Mollusca > Cephalopoda > Sepiida > Sepiidae > Acanthosepion > Acanthosepion lycidas. The sequence goes on along the minus strand of OZ010609.1, from coordinate 52,307,542 downwards.
GTGGAACTTTTCTCAGACCTTGAGCCATTTTAAAATTGTTTCTATCCAGGGTAAATACAACAGACTATACAATATAGAAACCGCTCTAAGTAAACGCGCATGAAGCTATATTCGAACAATTCAACTTTACCGGTGTAAAACGTTTCTTTTGTTGTGATGGATGTTATAAGCAAGAGGGGGAGATGGGTAGGCTTATTTTATTATCACAGGCTAAAATTTCGCTTTATTATTTCCCATTGGTTTCTGTGACTTGTCCTCCAACTAGCAATGTCATATTAAACGTATACTAAAACCCGAAATTTCCTCAGGGCGTCCAATATCTGCGCACCATGTAACCTGCACTCAATTGCTTTCTTTGTCTATTCGCAGCTAATGTAAAAGTAATAAATATTTTCCGTTATGCTGTAGATTTTGTTTGTCACTCTCGAAGGAAGCAAATATGTATAGCTTCAGGCGGTGCTGAATTAGACATTTCATTTGCCTTCGGTACGAAGCGGAGAGACAGGCTTGTCTCTTTAATTTGCCCCCCGGGCATTTTGTATCGTGTACGTGACAGTAATACAAGTGGTGCATAGTATAAAGCAAAGAAGAGGGGAATGCATTTAAAGTGAAAAACAAACAAAGAAACAGCAACAAAAACAGCAAAATAATAGCATATTCAGATATGTTTATTTATATAAATAGGATCAGGATTGCTTCGCATACAAAGTAATTCTCTTAAGGAATTTACATATGTTTACATATTTATATATCGGTATTTTTGGCTATTTTGAATAACTGAATATTCATCTGCGAGATGTATACAAGGTTTATAAAATATGATATTTTCTAAAGATTAGATTTAAATCAATACATACATACACACACACACACACACACACACACACACACACACACACACATATATATATATATATATATATATATATATATATATATATATATCTTTAAATAGACTATCACCATGTTGAGGAATTTTTTGTGTTTTTGCAGTAAATATATATATATGCTTTTGAATATGTGTTTTGCTATATATATATATATATATATATATATATATATATATTTATATATATATATATATATATATATATATATGTATGTATGTATGCATGTATACAGCCAAAAAACAAAAATTACCTCAACATGGGGATAGTCTACTTCAAGCTGGACTGTAAGCAGCTATCATCCGACCCTTGAAACAGACTATTCCCACGTTGTGGTAATTTTTGTTTTTTACTCTAAAAATACATATGCTCTATTACAATACATACATCGATCTCTCTGTGGTTCAGTTTTAATAATTAATATTACTAGGATCCACCCGGATTATATAGCAACGGATCGATACATTGTACTATATATATATATATATATATCTATATATATATATATATATATATATATATATATATATATATATATATATATGTGTGTGTGTGTGTGTGTGTGTTTGAAAAATATATAGAAAATAGGAAAGAACTCGTTAGGTAAATAATCCAAAGTTCTTTAGTATTTTTGTTATTATTTTAAAAAAATAGTGCTCGATACAAAAGTAGAGCATGAATATAATTATTTATTTAAAAATATGATTCCAACACGCTATATAAGAGTTCTCATGTTTCAAAACAAGAGCCGAAAACTTCAATATAATTATCTGAATTAAATTGAATTAAAGTATAAAATCTGTTCCATCTTCAAGTGAAATTTTTTTGGGAATAACTTTTTTCTGAAATATACGTGTTTTATAAGCATATTCATTATTGAAATCAATATTTCTATGGTAACGGCTAGAGCAATTGTTTAAAGAAAAATGGGCGTAAGGTGTTAATAATTTGTATCAATATCTCAGTTGCATTCACAGATGTCAAGTCAGGGTAAGGATGGGGTGTCTAAATTTAAAGCGGAAGAAGACATCGCCTAGTTTGGTTAAGTGTCTATGGAGATTTATTTATTTTTTTATTTTATTTTTTATTTTTTTTCTGAAAGGGTTTTGTGTATAGA
>OZ010609.1:52288038-52303038 GCA_963932145.1 Acanthosepion lycidas | reverse complement strand
ATAGCACGACTTGAATTCTTGATATATATATATATATATATATATATATATATATATATATATATATATATATATATATATATATCGTGTGTATTTAGGCAGCATCTTTTCATTCATATATATATATATGAAGAAAAATATATACGGAAAAAACCAACAAAAATCTTTATATGCAATTATGCTGTTTTAATGTTAATATAATGTCAACGGCGGACGTTTCGGTTTAATAAACCATCTTCAGGACATATTCATAAAATATAATTAACATTATCAATTCAACTTAAACGAGATATTCACCTCGGAAATTTAAACAATGCTTTAGTTGTACACACAACTAAAGCAGATCATAATTTCGATTTTGATTCCGTGAAGATTTTAAAATATTTTCATAATAAAAATCTTAGGAGGATTTATGAAGCATGCGTAATATCCATCTCACGCACTGTGAATAGTAGACCTGGCTTCTTTAGTATTTCCCCTTTTCTAGCGAGATTAATGATCGACATGCGTACATATAAATTTTAGATCAAAATAGAATTCTTTTCATTTTTCAATTTTCATTCAAAATACTCAAATTTTAAGAATACGTTTTCACAGTGTCGCCCACGTGACGACAACGTGACCATGTTTAAACGGAACGCTGATCATATAAAACTTTCAGTTATCTGTTTGGATGAGTCTTGTTCTTATGTCCATCGTCTTTGTCATGTTGAATTGATAATGTTAATTATATTTTATGAATATGTCCTGAAGATGGTTTATTAGACCGAAACGTCCGACGTTGACATTATATTGACATTAAAACAGCATAATTGCATATAAGGATTTTTGTTTGTTTTTTCCGTATATTTTTCATCATACTGTATATATATATATATATATAAAATAAATGTATAGGAATATTTCGTTAAGATAGTATCTTTCTCGCAAATTTAAATTGGACATGCAAATATATTTAGAAATATTTAATGTTAAAAATAGAATATGTCATGTAAGCATATACTCAGGAATTTCAAAATGCGAAAGAATTTCTGAGAATTTTTTTTCTCTGAGAATTTTTTAAAAACCCCACCCCATTTTTCATCTCTCCGGCACAAAGCTTTTAGCAGGTTAGTAAAACTTCAGTTAATGCAGTAATTTTTTCTATTGTTTATTTCACACATTCTTGTCTATTTTCACACACACACACACATATTTATATATATATATAGTCTAAACGGAAAAGTAGACAGCTAATAAGATATTGCTAATAGGCCATCAACTGAAAGTGCTTCGTGATTTTCCTGTCCGTCTTTTGATATAATTGATTTCTTTTTGTGTAACTGATGATAATTTATTTTGTTTTGTATGTATCTCTCTTTTTCTTTCTTTTTTTCCGTCTTTCTTTATTTCTTTCTTTCTTTCACTCTCTTTATCTATTTATCTATTTTTTTGTCTGTTTGTCTCTATTCGTTTCTATCGGTATTTTCTTTCACATTTTGTAAGTTTGCATGGATGAATCTATCTCACTCTCTATCTGTCTATATATCTCTCACAGTCTGATCTATCTATCTATCTATCTATCTATCTATCTATCTATCTATCTATCTATGTATCTACGTCTCTTAATATCTATCTATCTATCTATCTATCTATATATATATATATATATCTCCGTCTTTTCATATCTATCTATCTATCTATCTATCTATCTATCTATCTATCTATCTATCTCCGTATTTTCATATCTATCTATCTATCTATCTATCTATCTATCTATCTATCTATCTCCGTCTTTTCATATCTATCTATATATCTACACAATATATATATTTTTTTTCAATTGATGAATTGAATATGTCAGCTCTATTACTGATATCGTGCCCTTTCCAATAGGTACCGCGTATATATAAAATATATAAAAATTATATGTATACACACACACAGATATATATATATATATATATATATATATATATATATATATATATATATATATATATATATATATATCTTAGGTTGGTGCAAAAATAATTACGTAATAATGTCGTTTCTGACGTTAAAAAATACGTCAAAAAACGACATTATTACATTATTTTTGCTCCAACCTAATATATATATATATATATATATATATATATATATATATATATATATATATATATATATATATATACATTTATATATATATATATATATGTGCATATGTATATGTGTGTGTGTGTGCACGTGTGGTAGGGCACAGAAAAAAAGATAGATTTATATCGGAATATCTATCGATGAATATCTTTACTGTTATATATATGCATTTAATCTATTTACGCCTACATCGTTTTTTCCGTATGTAAATCGTTGGTAATGCTAATCTTAATGTTAACATAAACTGGTTCCTTTCTGTGAAAGCATTTGGCTTTCCTTGAATTATCACGCCTTCTGTTGCAATTCATAAAATATAATTCATTAAAACAATTTCTCTGCCATATATATCTTATAAGTTCAGTTAATTTTATCGTTTTCGACAGTATTATTTGTCCACATCTGTCTATATGCAGTACTAGCAGCATGGACCGGCGTTGCCCGGGCATGATTCAAAAATCGTACGACTCATACAGCAATCGCTATCACTTGACTTAAAATATGTTTGCTCTTTCTTGCTTTTAAAGGAGTGCCCTTTGCCATGCTGATGTTGCTACATGCCTTATTTCTTGCCTATCTCACACTGCTAATTTTTTTCGAAGCTCTATACTAAACATTAAATCTGTTACGAAAAAAGAACTAAACAAAATGAACACAAAACGATCAGCTTTAAAAAAGGACTCGTAACTGGAAAAACCGAATGAAAAAAGAATGTTAACAACAAATACTTTTTCACACCCAACCCAGTTCTGCGGAATCAGAATTAACGTTGAGTTTAAGGAAATGAATGAGGCAGATGCTGCCATGCAGAGTTAAATTTTTCCCGCTTGTGACGAATACAGCTATCGATATTTTTTTGTATGCTAGCATGCTAGTTAACATTCGTGTTAGACATCTGTTGGCTCTCACGCTGGCCAATAGAATCTTCCAGCCTATTCGTGGCAGACAGCTATAGGCTCTCACTCTGGCCAGTAGAAAATGGCCGAAAACTACATGAAAACTGCCGTAGAAGAAAGAAAAAAAATCGATTATTTCCACTATCGATGGGAGTTTGGAAATGCAACGTCTGCCTTTGCCTTCCCACTAACTTGGAGCATGTGCATGTAAAATTTGGTGCAATTCCTTCAAAAATTGCGGCCATGCATTCCTTACACACACACACACACACACACACACACACACACACACACACACACACACACACACACACACACACACACACACATCCTGCCTTTTCCTCAAGGGCACATGGCACAGTGGATAAAGGCGTTAGTTAGATCCAGTGACAGACCCAAAGAATGTGAGTTCAATACCCGATTAAGGCAGTGGAGAACTTTCAGAGGGAAAATTAGCAGGAGATAACTGATAACTGACATCCATCAAACAAGGCACGTGGAACTAGAAATTCCAACCGCCTGAAGAAGGCCGGAGCGTATAACGGCCGAAACGTTGTGACAAATATGGCGACAAAGATGAGGACAATAGTAACACTAATGTAAATACTGTACATAATACCTCATCTCAGAAATATAGACAGATCCTGCCTTTTATAGATAGAGATTCTGGGGATTCCGTTAGTCTGTCCGTAAAACTTTCAAAAATAGCCATACATTGATCGATCAAAACCAAATTTTGGCAACAAGTAAAGATGTATGAATTACCGTTTATTTTGCTATGGTGCATAGCTTGGTACTATAAATTTTCATAATATTTTTGGAAATATTGAATGTTTTATTATTTAACATACAAAATATTCCCATTATTTTAAAAGTAATTTAATTGATTAAAATAACAAATACTCATTTGGTACGAATGCAATATTCTTTCTTTTTTTTTGCATATCTGTTCTTTTATTTTTTACATCCAAGCATCCAATGTCCATTTCGCCTTGCGTTTGCTAGAACTATAAACACAAGGCCAAACGCTTAAAAAATTGTAATTTGCCTCCAGAAAGAAATATTTACGCATGACCAGTTTTATGTTGCATGCTCACGAGTAAGAAATCGTAAGAATTTTTTCTTTGCTGTTAAAAAAGAAAAAAATGAAATTTCTTAAAGGCATGAAGCCCTATAAACTTAAAGAAATTATTAAACCGAAAAATAGGGTCTTTGTCAAAGTATTTTTGTAAAACATCAGCTTATTCAAATTTTATCGAATGGATGGCGAATTTGAGCGAGACGTAGAGTTTGTAAATCTCGACAATAATGTTAGCGATAACGTCAACAATACTAAAAAAATACTGCGAGGATTTTCAACATTTTGAAGATTTAAAAACTGTATAAATGAAAGTAATTTTTCTTGACACTAAAATCTATATAAAAATTCTCAATAGCTTGGATAGGGTATTGAAAATGTCGGCATTGAAGTGATAAACCCAAAGGCGATAGTTTCTTTCATGCAAAACGCAATCGTCAGGCCATGAAACAGACTGTCTCCTTTGGGTTGACTTTAATGTCCATTTCTACCTGCATATACGCTCTATCCTTGATATTGAGCACTTTAACCCATAAATAAGCATATCTTAAAATATATTTCATATATATATATATATATATATATATATATATATATGTGTGTGTGTGTGTGTGTGTGTGTGTGTGTGTGTGTGTGTGTGAAAATATATAGAAAATAGGAAAGAACTCGTTAGGTATACAATTCGAAGTTCTTTAGTATTTTTGTATTTATTTAAAAAAAAACAGTGCTCGATACAAAAGTAGAGCCTAAATATAATTATTTATTTAAAAAAGATTCCTTCGCTGCATAAGAGTTCTCATGTTTCAAAACAAGAGCAGAAAACTTCTATATAATTATTTGAAGATGGAACAGAGCTTGGTACTTTAATTCAATTTAATTCAAATAATTATATTGATGTTTTCAGCTCTCGTTTTGAACATGAGACCTCTTATGCAGCAAAGGAATCATATTTTAAATAAATAATTATATATATATATATATATATATATATATATATATATATATATATATATATATATAAATTTATATTAATTACAAGAACAAAATGAGATAGTGAAAAGCCTATCGAGCTAGCAGTCTGTCTTTCTTGTATTTTCTGGGTGAGATTTTTCGTCCGATCACGCAAATGCCGTTAAGCCGTAAAACAATTTCGACTTTGCCCTTTCGATGGTCTAGCGACAATGAAACCCTGTCGTTCTTAGCGGGAGATTGACACTGCAGGTCGAACATCCAATAGGCACAATCTTTATCTGTACATTTACATTTATCTGAACATTGTTCGGTTAGATTAGGAATTGATTATCTGCTAAACGACGATTATATTTCGTACGGGACAGGCTAATGAGGTGCGAGAGTTGGATAATGGAGAAGAAAATGCGCAAGAAAAAGGAAAGAAACGAGACAAAAATATATCAAAAGAGAAGGGGAACATGCTACTACTGAGAAACGAATCTGTTTCCTTTAGCGTTCCTTTCTTTTTTTCTGTTCATTCAGAATTCTTTCAAATACCTATTGAGAAGTCATACTGTCTTTTGCTTTGTGATGCCTCATTTCTGGACTTGATCGATCATGGCTCTCCATAAGATGTTTTTTTCTCTCTAAGAAATATATATGTCCACTTACTATCTCATCTTAGGGAGAAGAAAGCTCGGAATTTAAACTTCAACAGCTTTGTGGCTATATCCAAAAACCAGAAGAGCCTCAGGCAGAAAATTCGAATTGGTGTCCCGAAAGAGTTTAGCAGTAAAAAAAAAAAAAAAAGAAAAATGCAATATGAAATCAGGTAAAAAAATAAAAGGATAACAGCAAAAATTGCAATATGAGCACTGGTAAAAAACGGTCGCTGAAGACATTAGGTTTATAATACCCAGAAATTCATACACAGATATCCTCAAGGACACATGGCACAGTGGATAAAAACGTTAGTTAGAGCCAGTGATAGGACCCAAAGAGTGTGGGTGGAGAACTTTGAGTGGGGAATTAACAGGAGATAACTGACATCCATTAGACATGGCACGTGGAACTAGAACAGTCTACCCCAGTGAGCGAAATAAAAGGTTCAGTTCGACATTCCAACCACCTGAAGAAAACCGGAGCGTACAACGACCGAAACGTTGTGATAAACATGACGACAAAGACGAGTAATAATATACATAGGGTTGCTGCTGTTATTCCGTGAGATAAACGGACGCCTACCTACTATTCTTTCCAATTACTGTGCTCCTTACCATTTGTCCAAGCTTGTCATGTATGTCGCCGAATGTATTTTTCTTGCTTTTAAAAAGTCGTCTGAGATTCATATTCCTTTAATTTTCTTATTATATTAAGTTGGTGCAAAAATAATGACGTAATAATGTCGTTTTTAGACGCATTTTTTAACGTCAAAACACGATATTATTACGTCATTAATTTTACACCAACCTAATATGTCCCAGAATTGTCAACAGTCTCTTTCTGATATTTTCTCTTCCCACAGATAAAACCTTGCAAGTCACATACTAATATAGTGTGTTCGAAAAAATTTGGACCGATTTTAAATGTGAATTAAGTTTAAGCGTCTATTTTCTTTTTCTTTCAAAATTAACAACTTAATTCTTTGGCAATTTCAACCATGGAAAGATTAACAATGAAACAACGTGTTAAAATTATCGAAGCCTATTACGAAAATGGACGTTCAAATTTATAAATATAAGAATCAATGATTCCGCTAGAAAAAAAAAAAAAAAAAAACATGCACACCAAACGGTGACCTTTTCTGGACGCAGTGGTTTTCAACAATCTTCCTTGGATGTTCATCACCCAAAATGCGACAATTCTGCTTTATTAACGAATCCACCAAGATGAAAATGGGCTACATCACTAAAGAGGTTTATTTGCAAAAAATCTTCATCGGCTTGTCTTTGCTTGTGCATCGAATGGCCGAAAGTACGGAAAATCTAATTGGTAAGCAGGTTTCAGTTCTTGTGTCAATTGACTTTCGTCAGCATGTAGAGACAAATATTTTGTCAAAATTCGATGTAACGCTGATATGAAGAGATTCACGTCCAGCGCACGATGGCGAATAGAGGTGTCTGGATTTTCGGCCACATTCTCGTGCACTGCAGCAATATTTTCAGCTGAACGGCGTAAACGAGCAAGCAATGGTGTTTTCACGTATGCCGCCGAACCAGTTGTTTGAATTTAAGAACAATTTTTCCAACTGCACTCTCGGTTTCTCGCGAAGTATGCCAAATGCATTTCTGTTTGAACGTCCATTTTCGTAATAGGCTTCGATAATTTTAACACGTTTTTTGATTGCTAATCTTTCCAGGGTTGAAATTGTCAAAGACTGAAGTCGTTAAATCTGAAAGAAAAAGGAAGTAAAAAAACATCAGACACTTAAATTTAATTCACATTTAAAATCGGTCCAATTTATTGGAACAGGCTATATAATATCTCAATAATATTTTTTTAATAATTATAATATTTTCATATTTTTAAAATATTCATTGTAATATTTTTTACAAAAAATATTAACAAAATACAGTGCTGTTCGATAAAAGTGACTCACCTGATTTTTTTTCCGAAATGTTCTCTTCTCCGATGAAACGAAAGTTGAGCTAAATTCAAAGGATAAGCGATCTAAAATTCGAAGAAGAAGCTTTGAAAGCTCTTTGAATTTAGCAGTAAGTACTGTCAAGCATCCGTTCAGTATAATGTTCTCGGGATGTTTTTCTTTTCATAGAACTAGTTTCTTGAAACCTATTGAAGCGAGAGAGCAGTATAAGAGAATTTTAGAGTCTTGTCTGTTCCCTTCTGCCGAAAGGGTGCAAATCGACCCCACCAAGCTCATTTTTATGGAGGATAATGCTCCCTGTCACAAATCAAAATTGATGAAGGAATATTTTGATGAGAAGCAGGTGAGCAAATCTCATGCCTCCAAAATATTTTTTTGTTTTTTTTGTTTTATCCATCATAGGGCGTTAAACGTCAATCACTGGACTGCGTATATTCTTAACACATTTGATAAACACTAAGCTCTTTTGGGTGTCTCAGAGAGAAGAAACGTATTTTTAGTTTGTTTCTTTTAGGAACTTTTATGACTTCTCCAACTAATTACCGTCCTGAGTAAGACGATAAACTACATCCGCGTCCTGGGTAAGACAATAAACTATTAGGTTGGTGCAAAAATAATGACGTAATAATGTCGTTTTTGACGTATTATTTAACGTCAAAAAACGACATTATTACGTCATTATTTTTGCACCAACCTAATACGTTCAAAAGCAGGGCCTCTGACCAGGAGGTTTTGACGAGCGTGGAACCACCTCTTAATTGCTAGTGTTCCCAGGTCCAGCTGAGTGGTAGCACCTTTTAGAGCGCCTACTATGGGTAAATAGTTAACCCCCAAACTGGGGTCAAAACACTATGAAAGTGTAAAAATAGGTTTTAATACCAGAAATACATTGTTAAAAAATTAATTCCGGCAATAAATTATTACCAGCGATACATTATTACCAGTAATACATTTAATAAAAAAAAAAAAATTACCAGCAATACATTTTTGAAAAAAAAATTATTACCGGTTCTATATTTTTTGAAAATGTAATAGATTTTTTGAAGAAAAATACATTAAAAAAAATCCCAGAAATAGATTTTTGACAGAAAATATATGACCAGAAATAGATTTTTAGAAATAAATATATCACTAGCAATAAAAAGAATTATCGGCATTGAGGTTGATATACCGTAAACCAAACCAAACCAAACCAAATCAGCTTATTAAACCTTTCATGTATCTCCCAAATCCTTTTTATTATGACCCCATTTATTGTCTACTGTGAAAAATTCTGACCCCTCTTATCATTAAGACTCTTTCTCGTCGTAGTTATTGAGCCTACTAAATTCTTTTTGTGATATGTAGATTTCTGTAAAATGATGTTGAGTTTGACATGTCCAATGTGTATCAATTTCTCTAAGCCCTCTTTCCTCATTATGTATCATAGGAAATTAATTTGCCCCTTTCTATGTATAAATGTTCTACTCTCTATCCATTTGTGAACTGAAAAATATATCAAAAACGAAACAACGTCAAACCCAACAGCTTATTGCTCCTCACTCCTCAGAGATCAACCGGAGGGCATGAAGATTAAAAGTGGTTAATGATAACGATAATGTTAATAAAAGCCGTTTCCCTACAACGAAATATTCGGCATTCATTGAACCAGCATCCAGGACTGCTTTCGTTTAAAATTTATAAAAAAAACTTCCTCTTAAAAGCATCTTTGTTTTTAGGGAAACACGTTTCTTAAGTCCAGTAACTTATCACTCTTTCCAGTATTACTGGAATTTCTTTCCTAACCTTTTATTTGATGTAGTGTAGAATGTACAATTTGCTCTTGCATGGAGTATTGCTGCCATATATGGTCTGGTGCCCCTTCTGTTTGCTTCGGAGTTCTTGATAGGATCCAGAGGCGGATATGCAATATAATTGGCTCTGCTCTGGCATCTCGTCTACAGTCACTTTCTCACAGACGCGCTGTTGCCTCTCTCTGTCTGTTCTACAAATACTTTCATGGTAATTGCTCCGAGGTGCTGCATTCGCTGGTTCCCAGTCTTCACGAGTTCAAGCGACCTACGAGGCTGGCATCCCGCTCTCACCCCTTCACTGTCGAAACTCCTAAATGTAGCCGTCTCTTCCACTCTAATAGCTTCATGTCTCGCACCTCTCACCTGTGGAACTCCTTTCCCTATTCCAGTTTCCCTCAGAGTCATAATCTCCAGCTATTCAAGTGTAATGTCAATCGACATCTCCAGTTGCCTCGATCTATCCACTACCCTTCTCCTCATACTCTCTTCTATCACTCCTATCTGATCTCGCTCTATATTTTCTGTAACCCCTTGCGTCCTAGTGGCTTCCCGCCTTGTTTGGGGTGAAATGCTTAAAAAACAAAATGTCAACATTTTGATTATGTCATTAATTTCTCTTCGGGTTTCATGTGCTATCAATTTTAACTGATTCTGCTGTTGGTAGTCCTCAAGTGATGTGGTATCGGTCATTTGGTACAGTTCTTTATTTGCGATTCTGTAGCGCCAGTCAACAATGTTCGAAGCAGAATAAACTTTGCCAAAACCACCAGGCTTCACTCACCCAAAGCCTTTATTACCATTGATCTGAAAAAAAAAATGGCTGTATACAACTGACAGTTTAGATATTTCCGAAAGGGTTTGGCATTTGCATGACATTCTAGGTGACAGGGCTATTTAAGAATATGACGCATCCAGTAACCTCTTGTATCTTAGTGGCTTTACTGCCGTGCATGGCGTAAAATAGATTAAAATAAAAAATAAAAAAAATTAGCCATCTCCTGCAAAAAAACAAAACAACTTTTCTAAGATAGATTCTTACGCCTATTTACTATAGTGAAAATGGCAGAGGTAGCTTGAATGGAAAGTTAACTTGTGCTCTCTCGAAAGGTTGAATAACCTTGTCTACACTTATTATTGAAACATAAAATCGTCTTTCGGTATAGTAGGAGGGTTTCTCACGGATCAAGGGCAGAAAGTTGGTGTAAACCGACCTTGTGTCACAACCTGACTCAGTGGTAGGGTCAAATAAAGCTCTGGCAAAAAGTTGGTGCTAAAGCCGTAGCGCTTTTTTGTCGTAATAAATTATTGTTATTGCTATTATTATTGCTTAAGTCATTTTCCTGTCGCCGTAAATTTGTCTATTTGGTAATTGTTTGAATGAGCTCTTCGTGATGACACCGGCGTAGTACTAGACTGGCGTCGTGATCTCATCAATTTACAGATCAGCTGACGAGAAAATTCTATGCTAACAGTTTTTTACTCTCACTTCTCGCTCATGACCCCGCCCCGACCGGCTCAATGTTTTCGAGCCAGGTTTAATCTCCGAAAATTTAAATGCAATATCAACAGTTATCTAATGTCTTCCTGATTACTCTTTTTGTTCTCGCTTCTTACTAATGATTCAGTTTCTAATTTCTTCCACAATCTGCAACACCTTTCGTCTGAGGGGCTTTGCTGCCGTGCATGGAGTCAAACCGATTAAAATAAAGAACAAAATTACCCATCCCCTGCCAAAAAAACTCCCCCAAAACACAACTTTTCTAAGATTCATTTTGCGCCCATGATCTTTTGTAGTGAAAATGGTTGAGGCAGCTTCAACGTAAAATTACTTTGTGATGTGTCTAAAGGTTGAATAACATTGTCTACATTTATTTTTAAAACATAAACTCGTCCATCGGTAAAGTAGGACGGCTTGTCAGAGATTAAGAGCAGAAAGTTGGTGTAAATCGACCTTGTGTCACAGCCTGAATCAGTGGGTGCTCAAATAAATCTCTGGCAAAAATTTGGCGGCAAAGCCGTAGCGCTTTTCAGATGTGATAAATTATTGTAATCTCATATATGAGATAACGATATATATTTGTATATATCAAGAACAGTATTGGGGATATATATATATATATATATATATATATATATATATATATATATATATATATATATATACAGAGATTGAGAGAGAGAGAGCATATATATTAGGTTGGTGCAAAAATAATGACGTAACAATGTAGTTTTTGACGTTAAAAAATACGTCAAAAAACGACATTATTACGTCTATATTTTTGCACCAAACTAATAGTTATACCGATCCTCTCACAGATGTTGACAGTTTGTGCAATAGACCATCTGGAAAATCCCTCCCGTGACAAATGATTAAAAGAGCGAAAAGTCCTGTATACGGATACAGAAGCTGTTCTTGAATTAGCCTGCATGCGGTATTATGGGATGTACGACATGCTACGGCCACTTGACAAGTGATGATTCCTGGAGCATGTCCGGCAGCCTGTAGAATGTGTTTATCGTGGCCAGGCGTACGAGCGAATATCGATCTTCTTCGATTCATAGTCTGCCGTGCGACAGATCCTGTCTCAACAACACGACAATAATTAGCAGCTAATGTTGGATGACAATCTGATACAGCCGTGCAGCCTCGCATCCAATACTATTTACTCGGCCGTATGCAAAAAAAAAAAAATCATATCTACATGCTCACGATATAAATATACTGCCAATGTTAAACGGAACATTTCTCAGTTTACTCTCTACTACACACGTTAAACGTTGAAAACAGAATAACCACAGATGTACACGAATGACAAATGTAACCTAGTCTATATAACAATTGAAATCTTTTTTAAAACTTAATAACGCAAAACCGAAGAATTTGCGGACATATGTTTATATGGACATTTGTCCTTGTTTTGTAAAAAAAATTTGATACACCCTGTATAAAGGGTTTTCAACTGAGGATTAGTTAGATCTAAAGTTTGGTATTTAAATTGAAAGATTTTATTTTAGATAGATATTTTGTTTTGTTGCCACGTAGATGGGCACGTTAATGACTATGATTAAGTAGATGACTATTTAAAAAAGCAGGTAAAGTTAGCGGACTTAAGAAAATCCATTTTCCTGAGAAATTATAAATTTCAACCGAAAATAACACTGGTTGCTTGATCAATGAATTCCAAATGTTTTCTTTTAAGGAATCATATAATATTACCATTGCCATTGGGGATGAAGAGAACAGATACTACACTTTGATCCAAGCCCGATTGCCAGAGAGAGTAAGGAAAGCGAAAGATAGCCTGGTCGGTTAATGAATGCCGAATGTTTACGTATAAGGAAACGGTTTTTATTAATATTACGATTAAAGATGGCGTGAACAGATACTAAGCTTTAATCCCTGCTAGATGGCCAGGGCGTGATGGTAAGTGTTACTTGAGTAGCACTGGCTGTTCGGTCAATTAATTATGAATACTTCCTTATAAGGAAACGTTTTTTATTACTATTACGATTAAAGATGGCGTGAACAGATACTAAGCTTTAATCCCTGCTAGATGGCCAGGGCGTGATGGTAAGTGCTACTTGAGTAGCACTGGCTGTTCGGTCAATTAATTATGAATACTTCCTTATAAGGAAACGGTTTTTATTACTATTACGATTAAAGTTGGCGTGAACAGATACTAAGCTTTAATCCCTGCTAGATGGCCAGGGCGTGATGGTAAGTGTTACTTGAGTAGCACTGGCTGTTCGGTCAATTAATTATGAATATTTCCTTATAAGGAAACGGTTTTTATTACTATTACGATTAAAGATGGCGTGAACAGATACTAAGCTTTAATCCCTGCTAGATGGCCAGGGCGTGATGGTAAGTGTTACTTGAGTAGCACTGGCTGTTCGGTCAATTAATTATGAATATTTCCTTATAAGGAAACGGTTTTTATTACTATTACGATTAAAGATGGCGTGAACAGATACTAAGCTTTAATCCCTGCTAGATGGCCAGGGCGGGATGGTAAGTGTTACTTGAGTAGCACTGGCTGTTCGGTCAATTAATTATGAATATTTCCTTATAAGGAAACGGTTTTTATTACTATTACGATTAAAGATGGCGTGAACAGATACTAAGCTTTAATCCCTGCTAGATGTCCAGGGCCTGATGGTAAGTGTTACTTGAGTAGCACTGGCTGTTCGGTCAATTAATTATGAATATTTCCTTATAAGGAAACGTTTTTTATTACTATTACCATTAAAGATGGCGTGAACAGATAGTAAGCTTTAATCCCTGCTAGATGGCCAGGGCGGGATGGTAAGTGTTACTTGAGTAGCACTGGCTGTTCGGTCAATTAATTATGAATATTTCCTTATAAGGAAACGGTTTTTATTACTATTACGATTAAAGATGGCGTGAACAGATACTAAGCTTTAATCCCTGCTAGATGGCCAGGGCGTGATGGTAAGTGTTACTTGAGTAGCACTGGCTGTTCGGTCAATTAATTATGAATATTTCCTTATAAGGAAACGTTTTTTATTACTATTACGATTAAAGATGGCGTGAACAGATACTAAGCTTTAATCCCTGCTAGATGGCCAGGGCGGGATGGTAAGTAGCACTGGCTGTTCGGTCAATTAATTATGAATATTTCCTTATAAGGAAACGTTTTTTATTACTATTACGATTAAAGATGGCGTGAACAGATAGTAAGCTTTAATCCCTGCTAGATTGCCAGTGCGTGATGGTAAGTGCTACTTGAGTAGCACTGGCTGTTCGGTCAAATAATTATGAATATTTCCTTATAAGGAAACGTTTTTTATTACTATTACGATTAAAGATGGCGTGAACAGATACTAAGCTTTAATCCCTGCTAGATGGCCAGGGCGTGATGGTAAGTGTTACTTGAGTAGCACTGGCTGTTCGGTCAATTAATTATGAATATTTCCTTATAAGGAAACGGTTTTCATTACTATTACGATTAAAGATGGCGTGAACAGATACTAAGCTTTAATCCCTGCTAGATGGCCAGTGCGTGATGGTAAGTGCTACTTGAGTAGCACTGGCTGTTCGGTCAATTAATTATGAATACTTCCTTATAAGGAAACGGTTTTTATTACTATTACGATTAAAGTTGGCGTGAACAGATACTAAGCTTTAATTCCTGCTAGATGGCCAGGGCGGGATGGTAAGTGTTATTTGAGTAGCACTGGCTGTTCGGTCAATTAATTATGAATATTTCCTTATAAGGAAACGGTTTTTATTACTATTACGATTAAAGATGGCGTGAACAGATACTAAGCTTTAATCCCTGCTAGATGGCCAGGGCGGGATGGTAAGTGTTACTTGAGTAGCACTGGCTGTTCGGTCAATTAATTATGAACATTTCCTTATAAGGAAACGGTTTTTATTACTATTACGATTAAAGATGGCGTGAACAGATACTAAGCTTTAATCCCTGCTAGATGTCCAGGGCCTGATGGTAAGTGTTACTTGAGTAGCACTGGCTGTTCGGTCAATTAATTATGAATATTTCCTTATAAGGAAACGTTTTTTATTACTATTACCATTAA
>OZ010609.1:52283038-52285538 GCA_963932145.1 Acanthosepion lycidas | reverse complement strand
AATATCTCCTGTTTTTCCACGGCGAGAAAACAATCTGTGTGTTTGTGCACGTTTGCAATAGGCGGCTTTTTGCACAATTGCGTTGGGTATTTCATTTGATAAATGGGACAATTGTTTTACTTCTGCGGTCCGTGTTGCCTCAAAATGAGGACGCTTACAGCTCTCCATAACTTGTTATTCTAAGAAATAATTATCTTGTTACACACCCTCTCATTCCCTGTTCTGCTATGCATTTGTACGAGTTCATTAGATAGGTTATACCATATTTCCTTGTGTCTTGACATTAATACGCTCTCTAACAGGACTATTTTGCAAAATTTGTCCTAAGCATTTCAACTAACTCAATCAATCTGATTAGACCAGGGATCTTATTGTTTCCATTTGCTTAAAACTACTTCTTACTTTCATTTACTATCCATGATATTCTCAGTATCCTTCTGTAGAACCATACCTCTACTACATTACGTCTTCTCATCATCCGAGAGAAAATTACATAACATTCTCTACCATATAGTAGGGGTGGTGTTACATAATCATTTCAGCATTAGAACTGGAAAGTGGCTCTCCTTACGGTACTGCATACTGCAAATGGAGCTTGGAAAATAAGATACTCACAAGACAGATTGAAGCCAACAGTGTCAGAGGAAAACAAATTACTTAGTGCGCTTTATTAAATGAATGGCAGAACAAGGTTTGGGACAGATAACAAAAGGATAACATTTATAAAGTGCTACAAAAGACAGAGAATTGTGGAGAGCCATGACTGACGTCGACCTGAAGGGACACGGCATATAGAAGAAGGATGAAGAAAATATAAACTTTGGCCAAAATGAAATCAGAAATAAGACATCTGAAATTCCTTTGTAACATAATGAAGAAAAGGGATTACAAAATTTGACATTCAAAGAAGATATTGAAGAAATGAGGGACAGAATAGCTTTTAACATACCAAACGAGCTTTTGTAAACAGTGGGCAGGAGAGTGGCTAGAAGAGATAAAAAAAAACAACATATTTAGTGTGTTTGACTCAATGGATGTCGGAACAGTGAAAAAACAGAAAGTTAAAATTCATTAAGAGCTACAAAGGACAGGAATGGTCGTTCTGAGACGATTTTGGCTCACATCATGGCTGCCATTCCAGCTGTAAGAACTGGTTCCATAATAGCCAGCCAAGTTTTCCTAAGCTGGGATACATGCCACCATTTGTATTTTGAACGCTGCCATCACAAGATGTGATATGTAGGGATGTGAACCTGTGATGCATAACCATATTCACTGTGGAGAAATTGATAGCAGCTCGGATTGGGAAATTGGAAGGCCGAGTTCGAATTCCAGTCAAATCCATTACGTTCACTTAAGTGCCAATACCCTTCTTCTCCCACCAGCTATGGGTAAATAGCAGGAGAGACTGGGTTGTATAGCCTTGGATAGCAACTGGTCTATCATTCTATGTTCTACATCAGAAAGAAAAAGCACCGTTAGAAAAAATCTGCCTTGTCAGCCATGTATCAAAAGATTCATGATCCCCTAAGCGTGTATCACGCATAGCACATTACTGACTGCTTAAGTGTCTATATTTCTGAGATGAGGTATTGTTGTTCGGACTATTGTCCTCATTTTCATTGTTGTATTCACGACATTTCGGCCAATGTACACGCCGGTCTTCTTCCGGTGATACACGTTGTATACAATGCGTTAGAATTTCCCTTTCTCTCCCTTGTGCGTTGATAGCATAGAGGTAGAATATCCGACTGATGCCAAATCGGTCGGTTTTCGACCTCAGCTTGAAGCAATAGGATGTCTAGCCACACTTATGAGCTGTGATACAGCGAAAGAGGCTTGTAGTTGGATTTTTATATTATATATATATATATATATATATATATATATATATATATATATATATATATATATATAAAATCACTACAATAATAGCCATTTTGTTTCAACACTCCCGGTGTCTTATCAAGTGATGATGCTGAATGTAAAATAAATGGTTTTAAAAGTTTCAAATTAATTAACGATCCCTCGTAAGGGGAAAACGCTTTTACAAAAGCTAGAATGACCAATCAAAACACAAATATAGGAGAATTCAAAAAACGATAACGAAGTAAGGTTATAATAGCTATTAAGAGCTTTAAAGTTGGGTTTATACTAAGTTTAAAATTATAAAATTCTACTCTGTATTGAGCACTCTTTTAAGAATAGTAATTATTGGTTATTGGAATTTATTCCGTATACACCAATCATATACTTGTATATACATATATATATATATATATATATATATATATATATATATATATATATATATATATGTGTGTGCGTGTGTGTGTGTGTGTGTGTGTGTTTGTGCGCTCACGCGCGTGTGTGTGTATAATAATTTCACCCCTAAAGGGGGAATACCACTAGTACGCAGGGTGTTACAGAGAGTGAAGTTGAGAGAAAAAAAACTGCGTGTAGGGAGATCGAAGAAAGGGTGAAAGATGAACTGAATTCA
>OZ010609.1:52228038-52278038 GCA_963932145.1 Acanthosepion lycidas | reverse complement strand
TTGTGGTCGCTGATACTTTAGTATCCGACTAACAGTCGTCCGGCATCGACTGACTGACCAAGCCCTGAGCGACTCGTTACTCTTACTACTCCTACTTATTATAGGTGTGAGAGTCTATTAACTATAGAATAGGTGGGAGAGTCTATTAACTATAGAATAGGTGGGAGAGTCTATTAACAATAGAATAGGTGTGTTTCACTATAACACAAAGTCCGTATGTTACCCGGGTATATACGGTAAGTTATTATCTGCTTCACTGCTTTACCTACTCTTAATGTGTTTTTATTTACACTGTTCTTCACCTAATATAAGACACTCGATTGAGTGATTTTTTACGGCTTATCTACCTTTGAAGTAAATATTTTCAGATTATAAGTTGGGGGATAATAATGATTTATTGCTAACAGTCCTACTAATTAACCCATAGCTGGGAGGAGAAGTGGAGGATTTATACTTTTCGCATTGTTCTTTGCACTTCTGTGAACCCGACTGGACTCGGCTCTCCGATTGAAAATTCCGAGCCGTTAACAATTTCCCGAATCACACATCAAAGCTTACGGCCCGTTCTGTTCCAAAGCGGTCATCCATTTAGTACTAACCAGGCTCAGCGTAATTTGACTTCAGTGATCGCACGAGAAGTGGTGTTTCAAGGTGATGTGGCCCTAAGCCCATTATACAACCCGCATATCCAAACTTACACCACCTGGTATAACAAAGTGGTCTCCCATCTAGGTACTGACCAGACTTGGTGTTT
Source organism: Acanthosepion lycidas (assembly GCA_963932145.1). Classification (NCBI taxonomy): domain Eukaryota; kingdom Metazoa; phylum Mollusca; class Cephalopoda; order Sepiida; family Sepiidae; genus Acanthosepion; species Acanthosepion lycidas. Next base: position 52,277,284 of record OZ010609.1, on the reverse strand, counting down.
CTTAACTTAGGTGATGTTACGGAAACCGAACTTTCAACGTGATGTGCCCATACGCATATTACACAACCTGTATATCCGAGATTACATCTGGTATTGCCAAGCAGTCACCCATCTATGTACTGACCTAGATCGACGTTGCTTAACTGGTACGGTACCGACGTTTCAACGGGATGTACCTATAAGGCAAACCGTATATCCATACCTACAATTCCCAAGCGGTAACCCAACTAGGTATTAACCTGGAAAGACATTGCTTAACTTCAGCGATTTTACAGGAATCGATGTTTCATCGTGATGTGCCCATAAGCGTAATACACAACCCTATATATTCAGATTTACCATAAATGTTATTCCAAAGTGTTCACGCATCAAGGTATTGACATGGATTGACGTTGCTTAACTTCGAGAACCGATGTTTCAGCGTGATGTCCTCATAAGCGATGTTACAAAAAGCGATGTCTCACCGTGATGTGCCCATAAGCGTAATACACAACCCTATATATTCAAACTTACCATAAATGGTATTCCAAAGTGTTTACGCATCAAGGTATTGAGATGGATTGACGTTGCTTAACTTCGAGAACAGATTTTTCAGCGTGGTGTCCTCATAAGCGATGTTACAAAAATCGATGTTTCACCGTGATGTGCCCATAAGCGTATAACACAACCCATATATTCAAACTTACCATAAATGGTATTCCAAAGTGTTCACGCATCAAGATATTGACCTGCGTAAAAGCAAGAAAGTGAGTGACAAAGGTATAACTTGTTTGTGTATGCCCGACAGGGTGAAATGATAATCTGAGTCAAACGGTTTCCCTCTGCGTACCTTAACTCCTTACCAAAGCAAAATACCGGATTAATCATTTGACTCCAAGGAACGCGGGGTCGTCACCTGATTTGGCACATGAAGATTGCGTTGTGCGTGTAACTCTGAGCCTTGCTACCCGTGAGAGACAATATGTATATTTATTAATTATTACTTACATTTTTAACACCACCAGTAGTTTCTGGGAAAGAGCGTGATCAACAATTTGAGCAAGGCCAGTACGCTCCGGCACGATGAATTGTGACTTCGTGCTAACATAGCTATCGACGATACCCAAGGGTGCCGTCTACCCAATTATAACCAATCCTGTCTGATAACATCAGGAAGTTTCCTTCCTGACAAATCGACCAAGTATTCATATTGTATAGCTGTCCACCTGGAAACATGTCTACCTGGACTGCTAGTCAATCCCTATTGTGGACACTTGGTCAGGCACATTTGTGTATAATAAACAGCCACAATGATGAGCAGACCTTAGTTACAGTTTCTGGGAAACAGCGTATTATCTAGCGCGATCAAGCTAGAGACGGCCCCCATTTCACTAACAATGATTGGGATTGAAGCCTCCAGTCCAATATCATAGGAAGTCTCTTTCTTGACAAATCAACCATAGTGAAATTCGAACTCGAGTCTCACTGCCAGAATGCGAACGATCTAACTACTCGGTCACGTTCATAATAATAATATATATATATATATATATATATATATATATATATATATATATATATATATATATATATATATATATATATATGTGTGTGTGTGTGTTTGTGTGTGTGTAATCTCTCTGTGTGTGGATACGTTGCCTACTGGTTAGAACGTTCGCATATATATATATATATATATATATATATATATATATATATATATATATATATACATATATATATATATATATATATATATATATATACATAAACACACATACACACATATATATATATGCGTGTGTGTGTGCGTGGGCGCGTGTGTGTGTCCGTGTTTGTCTTTGTGTGTTTGTCTCTGTGTAATCCCTCTGTGTGTGCGGATATATATATATATATATATATATATATATATATATATATATATATATATATATATATATATATATATATATTTGCACACACGCACACAAACACACACATATATATATATATATGTTTGTGTGTTTCTGTGTGTTCTTTTGTCTGTGTGTAATCCGTCTGTGTGTGCGGATATATATATATATATATATATGTCTATGTGTGTGTGTGCATGTGTGTGTTGGGGAGTTTGTGTAATCCCTCTGTGTGTGCGGATATATAATTATCCCTTTTCAACAATGTACTCGATTACATGACACAGTGAAGGTAAATTCCATTGCGAAATCGAATTACGAAACCTGTTCTTGTAAATGTATTAAGTTGGCTACGAAGAAAAACTGTGATGTCAACCGACTCAATAATTTCGTTACACAGGCACGAGAGAACAGAATCAGCAAACAAGAAGAGACATAAATAGTTCCGTGCGTTTGCACGAGGAAGAACACCAGAGCCAAACATCAATTTGTTTTCCCGTTTATTTACAACACGCCATCTCTCTCTCTCTCTCTCCCTCTCTCTCTCTCTCTCTATATATATATATATATATATATATATATATATATATATATATATATAAATTTTAGATCAAATAGAATTTCTTTCATTTTTCATTTTTTCTTTTAAAATATTCAAATTTAGGAATACGTTTTTACAGCGTCGCTTACGTGACGACAACGTGACCATGTTTAAACGGAACGCTGATCATATAAAACTTTCAGTTATCTGTTTGGTTAAGTCTTGTTCTTGTGTCCATCGTCTTTGTCATGTTAAATTTGATAATGTTAATTATATTTTATATTTTATATTTTATTGAATATGTCCTGAAGATGGTTTATTGACCGAAACGTCCGACCTCGACATATTAACATTAAAACAACATTATTGCATATAAGGATTTTTGTTTGTTTTGTCCGTATATTTTTCTTCATATATATATATATATATATATATATATATATATATATATTAGCTTTGGATTTACATTGAGCTCTCAGGATTTCAACCTCCTTGGGACTACCCATAGGGATTACCAAGTTTTTCATAACTTTATATATATATATATATATATATATATATATATATATATATATATATATATATACCGAGTGTCCCAGCAAAATTGATCAAATTGTGTAACAGTAAAATCATCCAACTGTTAGATTAACATTTGTACCGTTGTATCTTATAAATGATTAAAGACATCTTACTGGAATTCTCTGAATTTTTTTTTAACATTATTATCATTAAGTCCTTTGTGCAATAAGAATATATAATTACTCTCTATGCTTAACAGAAGTATCATGATGAATTTCGAATTCATAATCGAAAATGACATGTTCGTCATTAATTAAACGTATATAAGGATCGGAATTTCATGATGTACTGAAACATTGTTTAGATATATATACATTATTTCAGTATCAAGATGATCTTCGCCCTCTCTAACATTCTAAGTTTCTGTCTTGGAGTAAAAAGCTGCCTCACAATTTTCATTTTAAAGTTTTTTTCACTGCTGTTTGTACCCTTTTACGTGCCAAACGACTTATGAATTGAGTTGGATCTTTTCTAATTGATCGCTTTAACTCTAAGTTGAAATGATTATTCCTCTTCCTGTTGTCACCTTCTGATCCAATTTTCCTTTCTACTGTTCTGCTGATAATTCTAGATTAGTCTTTGAACATGGAAGCCTGAGTATGAATGTTGGTACCATTATTGAAGGCTTGAATCACCAAAACCTTGTCAGACGTTTTCGAGAAATTTTACACACACACACAAACAGAGAGAGAGAGAGAGAGAGAGAGCGAGAGATAGAGCGAGAGATAGAGAGAAAGACACACACACACACACACACACACATATATATATATATATATATGTGTGTGTGTGTGTGCGTGTGTGAAAATATATAGAAAATAGGAAAGAACGGGTTAGGTTAGTAATTCAATTTAAATTTGATTCGGGGTTTTTGTATATTATTGAATTGTTCGCAAAGATGGATTTCTCACCATTTAAATCATTAACCTTTGTATTTGTTTTATGTATGAATAATTCATGAATTTGTAAATTAATTGCAACTTTATTGAAATTAAAATAACTGATCCAAGTGCAACTTCCGGATAATAAGTGCGACATTACTGTAATTATTGAACAATATAGTTCATGCCACTTTGACGGAAAATTTACCAGTAAAATAGAATTCTCTCATCACTACATTTGTACATAAACGCAGAACCTTAACCTTCAAAATTAAATTCAAACTCAGCTTTGCGACTGCACGTTCCAAAACAATAACACACATTTCTCATAGCATTTTCCGGATTACAACCTTGTTTTCATTTGTCCACTTATTACTGAGAGTAAAAACAAAAACACAATCTATTTCATACCTGAGGATGTCTGTAGGAACAGACGAAAGCTTGTAAAATAAAAAGATCTAATGGGACAGAAATTTATAAAACAGGATATTTCATTCATAAACAGATTCGGGGTTTTTGTATATTATTGAATTGTTCGCGAAGATGGATTTCTCGCCATTTAATCATTAACCTTTGTATTTGTTTTATGTATGAATAATTCATGAATTTGTAAATTGATTGCACCTTTATTGAAATTAAAATATTTATATATATATATATATATATATATATATATATATATATATATATATATATATATATATATTGACCAACAAAAAATATAGATTAATATTCTTTCGTTTTTATTATTATTGTTTCATTTAGATTCCTCGATTAGTTTCGGCCAAAATGGCCATCGTCAGGAGAAGAAATATTTCTGCTTGCTGGTAGCAGTGATATAAGATATGAAGCAGAAGAATCCGACAGGATGATAATATCGAAGAAAATAGGAAACATATATATAAATCTAACATGATTCACTTTTATAAAAGCTTCGTCAGATATTGAGAGAAAACAGACAAAAGACAGAACTTTGGTATTTTCAATTTTGTTTGGCTCAATTCACATTAGTCAGTCACGTATCACGGGACTATCTCTTAATTAGTAGTATTCCCAGGTCTACCCTGACTGGGGTGGTAGCAACTTTTAGGGTTCCAGTTATGGCCAAATCGCTAACCCCCAAACGGGTCAAAACACAATGAAATTGTATAAAATAGGTTTTAGCACCATCAATACATTTTTGCAAAAATTATTACCAGCAATTAATTTTTGGAAAAAAATATTGCCAGAAATACTTTTTTGAAAAATAAAATTTTACAAGCAATACATTTTTGGCAAAAAAATATTACCAGCTACAAAATTTTTTGGAAAGAATATTACAAGTAATAAGTTTTGGAAAAAAATATTGTGTGCAATAATAAATCTTGTCGGTATTAAATTTACCCATTCAGGTTGAAATGCCGTAAAACAAAACAAAACAAAGCAAAAAAAAAAAAAAAAAAAATCAGACAGTTGTGTCTATGGACAAATGGGCCCCTGGATAATTGCTGACCTCTGATAATTTTTTGAAATTACCATTATTTTTTAAAGTTTTGCTTAATATAGAAATTTGCACACCATTGCTTTTAATTACTCTAAACAAGCAGAAACCTAATTACCATAAATAAAAAAAGAGAGAAAAATGTCTTATTTAAAGCAAGAGAAAATTAAGCTAGAAATTTCAGTTCAATCCAGCAGTGTGTACCACAAACATCTAATAGATTCTGGATTTTATAGATTATTTTTTTATTTGGAACTCATGGCTAAGTTCCGAAAATCAAACAATTGCGAAAAAATATTCTCTCCCGAGTAAGCCCCCCCGCTCTCGAGAGGAGAACATGACTAAAGACTGTGTGTACGCTATCCCGTGCAGCTGCGGAAAGAAATATAATGGGGAGACAGACCGCCCCCTTAAGGTAAGGCTACAAGAACACCAGAAAGCTGTAACACGAGAGGAAGTGGAAAAATCAGGCGTTGCTGACCACATATGGAGAGAGAAGGGAGATCACCGTCCCCTGTGGGATCATGTTGAGATCATGGACGAGAAACACCAGTGGAAAATTCGTAAACTTAAGGAATCAGCACATATGCTAGGCCACAAAAATCTCCTCAGCCGACCAAGCATAGAAATAAATGCAATATGGGAACCAGTAATAAGGAGTGACAGAGAAAAGCAATGATAACAACAAAAGATGCAATATGAGCTCTGGTAAAAACACTGACTGATAACAGTAAAAATTGCAATATGAGCACTGGTAAAAATGGTAGCTGAGAGATTAGGTGTATAACACCTAGAAATTCATATCCAGATGTTCTCAAGGATAAATGGCACAGTGGATAAAGGCGTTGTTTAGATCCAGACAGACCCAAAGAGTGTGAGTTCAATATCCGGTTAAGGCAGTGGAGATCTTTCAGAGGGAAAATTAGCAGGAGATAACTGATAACTGACATCCATTAGACATGGCACGTGGAACTAGAACAGTCTACCCTAGTGAGCGAAATGAAGGGTTCGACATTCCAACCACAAATTCAAATGAATAATGTAAATTATAAGAGGTACTCAATTATCTATGCACGGTACGCAGATGTCCGAGACGCAAGTGTCCAGTACGCAACTGACCATCACTATATTTAACAAATAAAAAAAGTGTAAAAAAAAAAAGAACTTTCTTACCAATACAGTACATTTGGTAACGCAAATTGTCGCATACATATCAGTTGTATTAAAATTTAATTTTATTGCATGAAGCAGTTGGTGTGACGTTTTAGCGGCTCTGAACTCTCGTTCAGAGCCGCTAAAACGTCACACCAACCAGCAGAGTTTATCAAATTCACTTTCAAGGAAGTCTGCTTGGGAAATACAGGGCGCCATGAATAAATTGTCGAGTAAAGGGTGCAAAAATGAAAATAACACTGACCTCTCATTGGAACAGATATACACCGGTGCGATGGATAAATTGTCTTCTAAATGACGCAAGAATGAAAATAACACTGGCATCTCATTTTGACAGATATACAGGGTGCGATGGATAAATTGTCGTCTAAATGACGCGAAAATGAAAATAACACTGGCATCTCATTTTGACAGATCTACAGGGTGCGATGGATAAATTGCCGTCTAAATGACGGCAAAAATGAAAATGACACTTTCCTCTCATTTTAACAGATATACAGGGTGCGATGGATAAATTGCCTTCTAAATCACGTAAGAATGAAAATAACACTGACATCTCATTTTAACAGATATACAGGATGCGATGGATAAATTGTCTTCTAAATGACGCAAGAATGTAAATAACACTGGCATCTCATTTTGACAGATATACGGGGTGCGATGGATAAATTGCCTTCTAAGTGACGGCAAAAATGAAAATGACACTGACCTCTCATTTTAACAGATATACAGTGTGCGATGGATAAATTGCCTTCTAACTGACGCAAGAATGAAAATGACACTGGCATAGCATTTTAACAGATATACAGGGTGCGATGAATAAATTGTCGTCTAAATGAATCAAGAATGAAAATAACACAGACATCTCATTTTAACAGATCTATAGGGTGCGATGGATAAATGGTCGTCTAAATGACGCAAGAATGAAAATAACACTGACATCTCATTTTAACAGATCTACAGTTTGGAATCTCCTGCAAATCTTCTGGACGGTCTCCTTGTTTAAGTTGCTGAATGTTGCCGTAATCCTTGACTTCAGTTCATCTTTGGTGTTACAAGGAGATTTGTTAGTCTTTCGCTCAACTGAATCCCATCCCATACATAATAATCAAAGGGGCTTGCAGTCTGGGGTGTTTGATGGTCAGATAGAAGGTCGTAGAAATTGTCTGGCAGCAATGAGCAGCTTCTCCTGCTTGTGTGGCATGGTGGATAGTCCTGTTTCCGGATATAGAATCTTCCAATGTATATAAATATTTCTCTTCCGAGTGTGGCTGAGTGTGCTCTCTGTCCGTGACTAGGGGAGAATGAGAGGACTTAATCCAACTCTTTAATGGAAACTCTGGCGCAGCACATACTATACAGGCATCGATAAGGTCATGGCGTTCACAATTATTTTATTCTTTCGACTCAATTTCGACTGCAAAATGTCAGCCATGATTAATTAATTCTTTGCTAATTCGTTGCCATAATTGTTTTTGATGAAGCGTTTTGAAAACAATTTATTAAATGTTAAGTTTTATTTTCTTGTTTCTTCACTGAATCAAACAAAAACAATGAAGAATATTTTACAAGTATTTCCCCTCATATCCATGTATCATAATATGAAGTATTACCAACCATTATTATTATATTTTTACTAATATTTATTTTCATCGAGGTTTTTAATAGGTAAAGCAGTTTAAAACGTAATTATTAATATCTGATTCGTATATAATTGTAATGACAAAAGTACGCAGGTGTAGGCATTAAAAAACTGACTTCAACTAATACAAGGTTCGCGTATAATGTCCGTTTATTGCCCCAGTAAACAGAAATAGCTCTCTCAAATAAATTAAAAAAAAAACAAACAAGGGGAGACCACTCTTCATTATTCATAACAATAATGTCAGCATTTACATTATTCGGACTATTGTCCTCATCTTTGTCGCCATATTTATCACAACGTTTCGGCCGCTGTACGCTACGGCCTTCTTCAGGTGGTTGGAATTTCGAACTGAACCCCTTATTTCGATCACTGGGATAGACTGTTCTATTTCCACGTGCCATGTTTGAGATCATAGACAGGGAACACCATTGGAAAATTCGTGAACTTAACGAATCAGCACATATGCTAAGCCACAAAAATCTCCTCAGCCGACCAAGCATAGAAATAAATACAATATGGGAACCAGTAATAAGGAGTGCCAGAGAAAAGCAATGATAACAAAGTTGCAATATGAGCTCTGGTAAAAAACATGCAATGATAACAGCAAAATTGCGATATGAGCACTGGTAAAAATGGTTGGTGAAAACATTAGGTTTATAATACCCCGAAATTCATATTTGTCATACCCAGATGTCCTAAAGGACACATGGCACAGTGGATAAAGGCGTTGGTTAGATCCAGTGACAGACCCAAAAGAGTGTGAGTTCAATACCCGGTTAAGGCAGTGGAGAACTTTCAGAGGGGAAATTAGCAGGAGATAACTGATAACTGACATCCATTAGACATGGCACGTGGAACTAGAACAGTCTACCCCAGTGATAGAAATAAAGGGTTCAGTTCGAAATCCCAACCGCATAAAGAATGAAGTGATAAATATGGCGACAAAGATGAGGACAATAGTCCGAATAATGTAAATACTGTACATAATACCTCATCTCAGAAATATAGACAGACACTGAACAATGTCAGCATTTGATTAGGTTGGTGCAAAAATAATGACGTAATAATGTCGTTTTTTGACGTTAAAATATACGTAAAAAAACGACATTATTACATCATTATTTTTGCACCGCCCTAATAGTAATGTTTACTAGCATTTACATGTTTTATTGCATGAAATATTTCCAAGAATTATTATGAATGTTTGCCTTTCCTGTATTTACTCTCATTTTCATTTTTTATTCGATGTAAAATTGTCGACGCTCATTATCAATATTTTACTAGTGTTTATATTCATGCTCATTTTTTTTATTAGATTTTATCATTGTTAGCCGTTGGTAGTAATTGTTAAATGGTATATATTTATTCATTATAATTTAGACATATATCGATATATATGAAGTGTTTAGTATTTATTAATTCCACATCTCGTATTTTTTTTAAGATGGATGTAGAGTGTGTGTGCCACAACTGTTAAATTCAATTCCCGATCATAGTTTCTTTTTGGAATGGTTTAGAACAGGGGTAGGCGAAATCGATAGTCGCGAGCCACAAGCGGCTCTCTGAATTTAATATGTGGCTCTTGGAAAATTGTTGACTGAGCTTCTTTTTTCATCAGAGTTAATATAAAAGGTAAATAAGAAAAAAAATCAAGCTTTATTATTATTTACTGGGTATGAATAGAGACCCCAACTGGATTAAAACGTAAGTATATTCTTCACGGCTATTAAAATATATAAGAATTTAAATCCTAATTTTAATGATAGATCTGAATGAATCATTGTTCTTTAGTACTAGGAGAACGAATGATGGGATGCAGGTCAGCAAAGGTTACCCAGGAATCTCAGAAGACTGACGTTATGATTAGTGGTATTAATAGGATTGTAATGTATATTAATGAACTGTAACACAAATAATTAAATTGTTCAGACCAAGCTGGTACAATTGATATCAAGATTTTGAAAACAATTGAACATTTCCTAGCAACGCACGAACTCGTGCATACGAGACGCAGAAAGCAAAAATCGCACCGCGGCCCATATCATCACACATGACCACGTGAGAGTGAAAACAAGAAGTGTTGAGTATGGATATTTATGGAGTTTCCACTGTTTATTCTGTTCAGGTTGCTTAGAAATCTTCCATGTAAACAAAACTGACTAACTGTTGACTGACTAATTGTTGCTATGCCCGTGTATTATTTAATTTATAGGCATGTAATTGTCACCTTTGATGATGGATTATGTAAGCCGAAAGCTTAGATAGGATTAAAAAAATCATGGATCAACATGGTGATTTTCTTTCGTCATTCCACGATAATGTTATTAAGCTTATCAGACAATATGAAAGGAATTTGCTTAAAATAAAGACGAAACTTATCTAGATTATTTAATGAAACATGCGTCAATGAAAAATACTGCCTAAATACACAGACACAGTATATATATATATATATATATATATATATATATATATATATATATATATATATATATATATATAGTGAAATTCCCAGATCAATTCTGTGGACAAGACAGATTGGTATAAATAAAATGATCTTAGATTTTTTCCAATTGCCATTTTATACCAATCTGTTTTGTCCACGGAATTGATCTGGGAATTTAACTATATTGTTGACATGGAAAAAAAATCTCTTACTATAAAGGTAATTTACATTAACCAGAAAAAAAGGGTTAGACAAAAGCGTCTATCTTTTTAAATTTGGATTTTTTTAATGTAACTATAACAACAAGAACATTTCGATTTCATTTTTGCCTTGAAAAAGTCGGAAGACGAAACGCGTCGGCAAAATCTAAGATCTTTTTTCCAATTGTCATTTTACATATAGATGTATATATATATATATTTAATTTCAATTAAAAGGTGCAAATATAATTTATAAATTCATGAATGATTCATACAAAAACCAAATATAGAGGTTAATGATTTAAATGGCGAGAATACATCGTCGCAAACAATATAAATAAGATACATCAACCCCGAACCTGTATATGAATGATATGATCCCCGTTTATAAATTCCAGTTGCATAAGGTCTTTTTAATTTTTTACAAGCTTTCGTCTGTTCCTACAGACATCATCAGGTATGGAAGTAGATTTTGTTCTTGTTTTTACTTCTCAGTAATTAGTGGACAACGAAAATAGAGATGTAATCCGAAAAAATGCTATGTGAAATTTGTTATTGTTTTGGAACGTGCGGTCGCAACGCTGAGTTTGAATTTAAATTTTAAGGTTCTGCGTTTTTGTACAAAGATAGCAATAAGTGAATTCTTTTTTACTCGTAGATTTTCCGTGAATATGGCATGAACTATATTGTTCAATAATTACAGTAATGTCACACTTACTATCCGAGAGTTGCACATTGGATCAGTTATTTTAATTTCAATTAAAAGGTGCAAATATAATTTATAAATTTATGAAACATTAATACAAAAAACATATATATATATATATATATATATATATATATATATATATATATATATATATATGCGTGTGTGTGTGTACTTGTTATTACTGAAGCCCATACAAATTAACAGTTTAAAAAAAATGTATGCATCAATAAATATTATTGTATACATCCATTTTTATATTTATAAAACGAATTTGTGATAAAATGTGTGACAAAAAATATGTGTAAGTTTTCTTCTTGTGTTGCGGCTTTCAAAACATTTTTAAGTTTATTATATATGGCTCTTAAATTAAGCAACTTTAGCCTCTCTTTTCTTTAAATTATTTAAAGATTTAAACACTAATTTTAATGATATATTTGAGTTGGTCATTTTTCTTTAGAGCTGAGTGAAGGAATAGTCGGAGGCTGGGGAATTAGAGATATTTCTGGTCAGCACTGATCACAGAGGAATTCCAGAAGACTGAGGTCAGGTGTAATGGCGATTAAAGATTTATTTAGTGGGTATGAACTGAGGCGTCGTTAGATTAAAACGCTAAGTTTAATGTGTACGTCTCTTAGATATCTAAACTGTATTGTATGTGACTTTTACATTGAGGATGTTTCACCACCACTTGTTCTAAATATGACCAAGAATTGCATATACTCAATTCTTTGCAGTTGTGGCAGAGAATAAAAACTGGAAAGCCACCTACTAAAACTAAGTCTAGAGGAACATCGAAAATCTGTATTGAGATGTGAAACACTGAAATCAGCCAAGGCTTATTATGTATGGAGAGAAAAGAGTAGTCCTCAGCCCCTATTGCAATGAAACGATAATAATGGACAAAGAAGAACAATGAAGATTTCTATGTCTGAAAGTATCGTTACATATGCTCGGTTATGAGGATCCCCTTAGTAGGCCTAGCATAGAAATAAACACAATATGGGAGGCGCGAATAAAGAAAAAAAACAGACAAATGAGAAAACCAAACTAGTTCCATCATCACTCACTAGAGCTTGAATATTCGTCTCCCGCAATGCGCAAGCGTTCTTGCAAGGAGGCGCTTTTACCTTGAAAGTTTATTGGGAATTACTTTATCCCTGAACTCAAGCGGAACATGTGTATAAGATCCATCGCTGTACAAAATGATTCCTGTACCAGCCCAGTAAGTACCTGATCCCCCTCCCCACTGCTAACCTCTAACTTAGTACGGCCGGAAATGGATTAGGCTCGTTTCTGTCTGAATTTTTGGGGTGAGGAATTATCATTGTTTTATATTCGGACTAATGTCTGTATCTTTGTTGTTTTTATTACAACGTTTCGTCCTTTGAGCTCTCCGGCCTTCCTCATGTGTATATTGATCTGGGTAACTTACAGGGAATTCTGAAGACTTCATTTAATCCACGAGAGAAGTCTGTTCTTGTTCCACTGCTCATGAAGTGAAAAAATAATGGACATTGATGAAGGCAAGAGAGTCAGACGTCTGAAATAGCAGGCTATGAGAATCTTATTGTTTTACTGTATTATTACATTCTTGCTCTTCTATACCAATCACAAATTCAAATATTTGCTCAAACGAATAACCTTACAATATCCAATGTAATAATCAACAGCACAAATATTTTGAATCAAGAACTTTTATTTATATTATTTATTATTCGGACTATTGTCCTCATCTTTCTTGTTTTTATCACAACCTTTTTGGCCACTGTACCTTCCAGCCTTCATCTTCATATAAAGGCCCAATTAGTAGGCCTAGCATAGAAATATTTACAATATGGGAGACGCTAATAAAGAAAGACAAACGACAGCAAGTCTTCAACAGCACTAATATATTAGGTTGTCTCAAAAGTTCGTAAACACTTGCGAAAAATTGAATATTTATGAAACACAATCCAGCAAAATCGAGACAAGCGATGGGATTCAGAAAGGGCAAGAGGCACCGTCGGTTCCAAAACAAGATCGATTCCTCAAGAAAGTCATGGTGTGCGTTTGGTCGAACTTTGAAGGAATCGTGCATTTTGAGTTGGTTCCGAATGGTCGTGCCATCAGTGCCGAACTTTATTGTCAGAAACTGGAGCGGGTCTACGAAAAGTTGAAGCAAAAGTACCCGGCTCTGATCAACCGAAAGCGCGCTTTGATGCAGCAGGACAATGCCAAGCCACACACCGCCAGGAAGACCAAAGACAAGTTTGAAGAGCTAGACGGTGTTGAGGTTCTGCCACATCCAGCCTACAGTCCTTACTGTGCTCCATCAGATTACGCGCTTTCCGCTCAATGCAACACTTTCTGAAGGGCCGCCGATTCGACTCGTTTGATGAAGTCGAGGAAGCGTGTCAAGAATTCTTTGATTCAAAACCGGCTGAATGGTACTTTCACCAGATCCGAAAGCTTGCAGATCGATGGCAGAAAGTCTTGGAAAATGATGGTCTTTATTTTGAGGAACAATTTTTGTTGTTTTTGTTATTACTTTTAATTTTACACAATTTCAATTTTTTGCAAGTGTTTACGAACTTTTGGGACAACCTAATATAAAAAAACATGGTTAGCAAAGCAGCTGTTTGAGCATAAGAGCCAGCAGCAGTGGGGAAAAAGCATTTGTTTGTGTATTTCTTGTCATATAGATTGTGAGTTCAATCACTGGATGGGCCACTTGTACTCGCTAGAAATGTGCGAGAAATAATTGAACAGTATAAAATAAACTAACAACTAGATGATATCTCTAGACATTCGCAGTGGAACAAGAACAGTCTACCCTGTAGATTAAGTAAAGTGTTCTGTTCGCAATTTCCTGTAGGTTAGCCAGATCGATATACACCTGAGGAAGGTTGGAGATCACAACGACAGAAAAGATGAGGACAATAGTCCAAATGTAAATAGTGTAAACAATGATAACTCCACATCTTAGAAATTCATTTCTGTAGGTTATACAAATTGATATACACCTGAGGAAGGCTAGAGGACACAACAGTCGAAATGTTTTGATAACAACAACAAAGATGAGGACAATAGTCCAAATGTAAATAGTGTAAATAATGATAACTCCACATCTTAGAAATTCAGCAAATTGTAAGAATTGTTATTACAAAAAATCATCACCATTCTTATCCGAAATATGAATATCTATGTCATCAGCGTAGCTCCAACCCCCCCCCCCGCGTCATCCTGAGTACTCTTCTCTCTGAAATAATACAACATTGAAAACATAGATACTCTTTAAATATGTACAATAAATATAAGCTTGAGAATAAAGGTCTTGAAAAAATGAAACTACTGGAATTGTCAGGTTAGTTTGCTTATCAAATAAAATGAACGGATTTTTTTTTGCTCAAATACAAATGATAATAATACATATCAGTTATAGAGAATATTTAGCACACACACACACTGAAAAATTGTGTTAACCCAAAATCGAGAATCTGTGATAAATATCAGGAAACAATTGACCGTGTATCAGGTTGCAGTGTGTTGGCACCAGCTGAATATAAAACTCGGCATGATAGAGTGGGCCAATATGCACAGTAGAAAATATACAACTTTTACACAGAGGAGACTGCAAGAAACTGGTATGAATGTCACCCAGACCCGGTTACAAAGATATGACCTGTAAGAATTCTATGGTTACTTTAAAATACACACAGAAATAACGATCAAGACGTCGTGAGCAAAGACCACACACAAAAAAAAAAAAAAAATTGTGTGGCAGATTGTAATGTATCTTTGAAAATCACCAGATAGGTATCAAATTAAAGATATCCTGAAGTGGAAATCTCAAAAATGTGGTACATGAGGGCAACAATTTTAGTTGTAGTTGGAGCCCTCGGATTGATTGGAGAATGTTTCGGCAAACTCATTGAATGGATCCCTGGTAGCCCATGCCTTAAAGAAATGTACTCGCATGAAACGAAGCGCTTTATCTGTTGTACAATGTGTGTGATCTTAGGATTAATTTTTTACAAAAAAATAATCATTGAAAATGTCTTGAAGCCATTTCTGACCTTAAGTCTCAAGTTGGCAATGAAATTTGCATACAACAGAAACACAAGGAAATAATAATAATAACAATAACAACAACAACAGCATGCAAGAAGAAGACGCAGTAGCAGCAGCAGAATAATAATAATAATAATAATAATAATAATAATAATAATAATAATAATAATAATAATGAGTAATTTATATACAATTTTTGTATTATAAACCGAACAGTACAAACACTTTTAATAAACTTTTCTTTCAATATTATTAAAAACTATATATTAATTGTATTTATGGGTAAAATATATTCATGTAATAAAACTATTGATGAATTTTGAATATAGATTATATTATATAACATAAGAGAGAGAAAAAAAAGTAAAATTTCCATTGAAAATTGAAGTTATATCGGAGTCTTGTGAAGCATGCTTATAAATGAAGATTTTTATCGTCGTTGTTAATAATATCCCTAGTAAAAACAATATCAGAAAAGTCGTGCCGCCCGCCCCTGAACGTTATGGCCAACCATGATATGAATATGTTCTGGTGCCTACGAATCAGCCCCCACCCCTTATTTATGGATAAATACGAACTTACTATAATGCTGGCACAACCAAAAATATTGGTATCGTTAGTCACGGGTGTCAACAAGAACCGCGATTCCCAGTGAGGAACCAGACTGGGATTGAAATGTCTGCAACTTTAACAAACTTCACACAATGAGAAATAGCTGAAAACTACACCGAAGACAGTTTTTAGAGAGGCCCTCTATATTCATTAAAAGAAAATTCTACAAAAAGGACGATAAATAAATAGTCTAGGGAAAAGTATATAGAAGTAATGATAGCATTTTACCTTGCTAAGATAAATCCGAAAAAGATTACAACGACCAAATCCGCCTATAATATCTGTCGAGAAGAAAAAATCTTTCAAACAGACTAAACATCAGTACCAACAAACTAGCCAATATGAGGCGGGATTTCACCAGGAAAATAAAGGATACCTGGCATATAGCTCAAAATCATCAGAGAAAATATCACAAATAAATTAAACGTTAACATCGAGGGGCTAAATGCCAACAACCCAAAGGAGACACATGCAGATGCACAAGGAAACCAGTTGTACTAATCCTTCTGAGGTATACATACAAATAGATGAAGTTAATGACGAATATGTGAGAGAAAGTGAGAAGGAAAAAAAAAACGATATAAATGAGAAAATTTAATGGAAATAGCTTTCGAGGAAAGGTCAACAATTCCAAAAGAAAGAAAGAAGCGTCAAGTGAAGGAAAACATCAACCTCACTAACCAAACAATTAGAATAATATTGGACGAGATGAAGAGGCTGATGAAAGTGAAATAAATTAATCATCTTATATACGCGACCTGGGCAACGATCACAGAAATAAAAGGTGAAAAATTAAAAAAAAAACACAACAGAAACGGAAAAAGAAAAATGCCGGTCTGTAAAGAAAATATAGAATCCTAATTAAATAAAGTACGAGGATAATTTCATTTCTAACGGAAATAGACAATGTTTCCAAAATGAAAGAAAAGAAAAGGAGATAACTGAAACGAGGCCCTGACATAAAGAATAAGATTGATGTCCCAAAAATTAAAGAGAATTTTACTAACAGTGCCCCAAGTAACATCAGCATAAAAGTTGCTCAGAATATCGCCTTACTAGGAACATTCCATAGACTAAGAAAAGTGCTATCAATTAAATGACAATTCTTGTATAGGACCTAAGGACCATAGATTGGATCCGGCTATACAGGATACAAAACAGGAAACATTACACACAAACAACAACAACAACAGCAACAAATACAACAATAATAATAATAATAATAATAATAATAATAATAATAAGAAGAAGAAGAAGAAGAAGAAGAAGAAGAAGAAATAATAATAATATAGTGGTGCTAGTGGAGAACATTAAAAGTGGGAAGTATTGAAGAAGAAGAAGAAGAAGAAGAAGAAGAAGAAGAAGAAGAAGAAGAAGAGCAAAAACAACAAGAGCAGCAACAACAACAACAGCAACAATAAAAACAACAACAAGAAAAACAAGAAGAAAAAAAAAACTTCATGAAAATTATCGTGAAATTATCCAAATACAAGGACAAGGAGATCGAGGATGTGAGGAATGAAGACTGAGACTGTACCAATAGTAATCGGAGCACAGGGCCTCATGAGAAAAGGAATGCGCAATTTTAATAACAGTGCCCCAGGTATCATCAGCATAAAAGTTGCTCAGAATATCGCCCTACTAGGAACATCCCATATAGTAGAAAAAGTGCTATCAATTAAATGATGACAATTCTCCTATAGGGTCTCAGGATCATTAGTTTAGATAATAATAATAATAATAATAATAATAATAATAATAATAATAATAATAATAATAATAATTTTGGTTGGCGATTCTTCGTCTAATTATGACGGGATTATAAAACATTATATAAGCTCAAAATTATTATTTAGGTTTTCCACTATTCTTAGTTCTCGGTTAAGGTTCACGCTATTAATATTTATTTATTTATTTTCGTACGGATGATGTTTTTTCTTAATACGAAATGCTGCTAAAAAAACAATGAGAAAAAATAAATCAAAGGTTACAAAATTAAAAAGAAATGTATATATATTTATCTACATTTCTTTTTAATTTTGTAACCTTTCATTTTCATATATCGTTTTGTGTTTTGAAGTTAGACTGTTTACTCAGAGTTGACAATACAGACTAATTATACGATAGGGTAATAAACTTTTTTCAACTCGTTCTAAAATTTCTGTTTGTTTTGGAAGTCATCAATCCAAGCTGAGAGGATCGCAGAATGAAGTCAAAGCAATCAGAGCGATATTGTCTTGTAGCCTTGAGTTGATTAGAAAAAAAAGAAGGATATTTACATAAATAAAATATTTAAAAATCCTCATTTTTAATTAGACATTATATGATAAATGCCTTTTTTTTTAAATTTGATTTCATAATTCAAACCTCAAGAGAAATTAGTCATTGACCATATAATTTCTCATACAAAAAATGTCACCCAATATCACTTGATATTTTGAACGGACATTAGCACATTATATGATAACATATCTGATAGATCCCAACTACCATATATATATATATATATATATATATATATATATATATATATATATATATATAAAAGTGAACATAAAAGTCAAAATAACATGTAAAAGTCAATAGACAAAGGCGCCAGGCTGTTTCATGCTAAACGCAAACATCAGGTCTGATGATTGCGTTTAGCATGAAACAGTCTGTTGCCTCTGGGTGTTGACTTCAATGTTCACTTTTATATTTACACACGCTCTATCTCTCATATTGAGCACTTTATCCCAGAAATATAGCATCAGTTAAAGCTTATACTTTTTCATATACATATATATATATATATATATATATATATATATATATATATATATATATACACACATGTGTGTGTGTGTGTGTGTTTGTGTATATATATATATATATATATATATATATATATATATATATATGTTAAGCATTGCGCCCCGAGTAAGGCGTGAAGCCACTAGGATGCAGGGGGTTGTAGAAGACTTGGAGCGAGAGCAGATAGGAGTGATAGAAGAATGGATGAGGAGAAGGATAGTGGATAGATCAAGGTAACTGGAGATGTCGATTGACATTACATTTGAATAGTTGGAGATTAAAGATCTCAGGGAAACACTAATAGGAAAGTGTGTTCCACAGGCGAGAGGTGCGAGGTATGAAGCTATTCGAGTAGAAGAGACAGCTACATTAAAAAGTTTTTACAGTGAAAGGGTGGGAGCGGGATGCCAGCCTCGTAGGGCGCTTGAATTCATGAAATCTGGGAACAAGTGAAAGCAGCTCATCGGAGCAATTACTATGAAAGTATTTGTAAAAAAGACAGAGAGAGAGGTGACGGCGCGTCTGTGAGAGTGTGACTGTAGACGAGATGCCAGATCAGGGCCAATTATATTACATATCCGTCTCTTGATTTTGTCAAGAACTCCGAAGTAAACAGAAGGTGCACCAGACCATATATGGCACCAATACTCCATGCAATGGCGAATGGTTGATTTGTATACTTGAAGTCAACCATTCGCTCTTGCATGGGGTATAAATGAAAGGTTACAAAATTAAAAATATATATAAAAGAAATATATATATATATATATATATATATATATATATATATATATATATATATATATATAAAGAATATATATATATATATATATGTATATATATATATATAAATAAAAGAATATATATATATATATATATATATATATATATATGTGTGTATGTATGATATAGTGATAGTGGATAGCGACTCGGATTGAGTAATCGGAGAGCCGAGTTCTAATTCCAGTTGAATCCATTATATTCACTTACGTGCTAATAACCTTGGTAAAAGTATTAATACTTTTTCTCCCGTCAGCTATGGGTAAATAGCAGGACAAACTGGGTTCTATAGCCTTGGATGGCAACTGGTCTAGGAGAAGGACAACTCTAGATACAAAACCTGCGGAGGCTCGTTTTGGCACCTTGTGGCACGTAGTGCACACGGTCTCTCTATTCGGTCCTTCAAAAAGTCTAGTTGGTTCTGCATAAAGCCTTCACCACTATAATCAAATCATACCTGATAGTGTCTAGTTGTCAGACGCCGAATACGACCGAAGAGACCACCATATATATATATATATATATATATATATATATATATATATATATATATATATATATATATATATATATATATTCAAATATGTTCCGTTTAATATGAGAGACAAGGAAAATCTGATGTATTATTTATTTCCTTTTTACAAAATCTTTCCATTATTTTGTTTAGTGGGAGTAAGCATATGCAAAAATTGACCGCATTTTCCACTTTTTTAAAGCGATTTTGGCCGCTTCTTTAGACATGTTCAAGGGGGGTTGTTTGCTCAACACAGGAAGCTTGGAATAAACGCGAGAAATCTACATATTAAACAAACAACCAATAAAAGAAATTAAAAACATTTTTCAAACAAATCGGCTTCATCGTATATGGTCGGCATTATCACGTATCCAAGAATTTTATTTGTTCTTTCTTGATCCATTCTTTTATGCTGATGGCGGTTCTGACTAATACACCAATTCTCGTTGAGACGAGAAGACGACATTGGCTGCATCGTAATTCTGGTGGAGTATGAAGTCGATTTTGTCGAGCCTTTCGCTCTTGTTCTTTGACGTCTTCCTTTTCTATTCTGGTGGCTTCAAAGATTTTGGTTCCGATGGAGATGGAACATCGCCAGTTCTTACGTTATCGGGCCGGTGTTTCAAACGATTTAAGCTCATGACCAATGGTTTTAAGTGTTGCTTTCAATTGCTACTTTTATCTTAGAAGAGAGAGACCGCGTAATCTTTTTGCTAAAGTGAGCTCGCTGAATAAGACTTGTGGAAACGTTGACTCTCCAAATCTTGCAAAGTCTCGCACGTCTATCCTGTGGAACTCCCTTCCCTTTTCCAGTTTCCCTGAGAGCTATAATCTCCAGTTATTTAAGTGTAATGTCAATCGACATATCCAGTTGCCTTGATCTATCCACTATCCACCTCCTCATCCTTTCTTCTATCACTCCTATCTGATGTTGCTCAAAATTTTCTGTAACCCCTTGCGTCCTAGTGGCTTCCCGCCCTGCTTGGTGTGAAATGCTTTAAAAAAAAAAAAAGTAAAAAATATCCTGTCCATCGAAGACTGTATATGTGTATATAGACAACAAACTTAAATATGGAAAATTAACTTGCAATATTGAGTTATATTTTAAGGTTTGCAATGGATCCAAACAGACAAGCCGAGATTATTATATATATGAATCAATCGTATCTGGTCTGGTCTGTTAAGAGTATTCTCTTCCTTCACATTGGAAATATAAACATATTTATGTGGGTGAGGATTATTTGCTCTTCTTATCTGAATATGAAAGTAATATTTAACACACACAAACATGCACGCACACACACAAACTTATATATATATATATATATATATATATATATATATATATATATGAATTGTTTTTTTCATGAAACCTTCTGCCCATCCTCCATTATCTATTGAAACGGTTAAATTTTCAAGTCAATGAGATTATTGCCGAACAGGAGGAATTTCTCTTTGAATTCGCACGATTCGATCCTAAAATAACACAGACGTTTAATGTGTCTTCTCATGCTGAAAATACGAGAGATAAATCCAGAAAAAAAATTAAATATGTCGACAAAAATAACAGCAGAAGTAATAAACAGATCGATATTTTTAAATCCCATCCTGTTTGAGCTAAGAAAGATACACACATAGACGCTATACCCCTTAACTCTCTTTCTCTCTCTTTCTCTCTCTCTCTCTCTCTCTATATATATATATATATATATATATATATATATATATATATATATATATATACAGCGTGTATCAAAAATAATTTTACAAACATGGGGGACGGATTACTCACATCAAATGTCGACACATACATGCACGCACGTATGTCCGCAAATCATTCCTTTTTGACTTGTAAAGTTTAAAAATCCCTCGTCTTCATTACCTTTCGTTGCCGTATGTACAAACCATACCTGCCGACTCACGAAATGAATATCCAGACATTATAAAATGGAATTGTTTTCAGTTACCTGACTACTACAAATTTTTAACGTTGAAGTCATGCTAACCACAAAGTGACAAATGTGACTTAGTCCCCATTGCAACACACTGCCATCTACCTAAAACAAGTCAGAAACGAAGGATTTTCAGACATATGTTTATATGAACTTTTGTAAAAGTATTTTTGATACAGCATATATATATATATATATATATATATATATATATATATATATATATATATATATATATATATATATATATATATATATATATACTTGTACCACTCCACTCAACCCCTAGTCATTGTGCTGACACATTGCTTCTCCGTTTTCTCCCCATCTCACTCCTCTCTTCAATAATATAAATCCTCAGAAATTTTTCTCTAGGTAATTTCGACTTTACATCCTATTTTCTTTTGATTTCTTTTTAAAATGATTTTTAACATATTGTCTGGATCAATTTAAACCATTTTGTAATTTCGGTTTCATGAGCTAGATGTTAAAAATGAATTTATTTTTAATTTATTAGCAGATTTCTTGATGATGTGTCAATTTTTTTCTTTGATATATATGCTATTGCTCTGTACACAATGCTTTGAGCATTCTTCATGGATCTATCTTTTTAGTATTTTATATTTAAAGGACCTACTCAGATTATCCGTTCCACTTACGAATTTTGTATATATATATATATATATATATATATATAAGAAAACGGTCAAAAATGTAAACTAAGATTATGTCAGAGACCAACTTAAATAGTAATATGTAGTGGCCTATAAGTTACCAAGCAAATACGCTTCCAAGCCACACATCTCATGAAGAGACAACTATTGGACAGTCACTTAAGTTCTCACGTTACTGCGATCATCCGGACGTTGAAAGGTAGAGGTAGCGTCAAGCTTAAGTAGTGCTCCAAACTCTCTGTCTCTGTCTCTGTCTCTGTCTCTGTCTCTCTCTCTGTCTCTCTCTCTCTCTCTCTCTCTATATATATATATATATATATATATATATATATATATATATATATGAAGAGATTACTTAACTTTTTAAATATCAAATTTATCCCGACATCTCTTGGTAAAATTTCCAATCCTCAGGTGTTCTGATTTTGAACTTTAGGGAAAAAAAGCAATTGCCAAAAAATTGAAAAATAAAATGGAAATACCTTTTAAAACTGCAACCCCTGACATAATAATCAAGGGGGTTGCAGTCTTTGGAGTCAGGTGTCCAGATGTAAGGGATGATGTGATCTCAGAAATAATCTGACAGCCATGCCTTGGTTCTCCTGCTTGCGTGGCACGAGGTAGAGTCCTGTTGTCAGACATTGGGTTTTTCAGCATCCATCCCCCTGACCCAGGAAAGTAGTACCCCCTCAAGTATGAAAGAAGGCATAACGTCACGACAAATAACTCCAATCATTATGATGTTGTCTGGATATATCCTCCAACTTTTTCCGAATGCCCTTGCACTGTCCTCAGATTGACACCCAAACACAGTGAAATATTCGTATTTGATCTTCCGGTGCGAATTCCAAGAAGTACTGCATGCCTGCATGGTGCTCTTTTTTCTCACAGATGATACACAACTGATACTACTATACTTTTCAGTCGACAAAATCAAAAACAACCAAGGCGTATGCAGTAAGTTAAAAATATAATCTGGCGAAAATTTACCCATCACACCCTGTATATTTTTCAGCGAAACTACAGAGATTGATAAGCCGTAAAAAAAACCCGTATCAATCAATCAGTATCATTACAAGCTCCAAAGAAGAACCTTACAATCTAAAAAAAAAGTCAAATCTGGATTTCAATAAACTTCAAAGGCTGATGAGCCATAAAACCCGAATCAATCAATATGTTTAAGGTTACCTCTAGGCCCAATCGATATTTTATAACATTGTTAATTTATTTGAAGGTTTGACATCTGTTATGTCTGAAAAGCAAAAATGCTTGCTCATATATGACGTAATCCTTTGTTTGAGGTAATTATTCATTATTTCTGGAGGTCTCCTAAAGCCCAGGGTCATCAGGTTATGAAGGGTTCGTGGAGGATCAGATTTATGTTTTTGCTTCTTTCTTTTTATGAATTTATAGCAATCCTGTAATGCTACAGTTGTAGAGGTGAGGAAAAGATTCATTTAAATGGAGTTAAATTGAGTTTATTTGTTCAAATCGTTATAATCATTTTCAGCAATAAAAAAAATACCCACTATGTAATTATTTCATAGATTCCTTGTTGAAAGCATACGTGATTTCAAACGGAAATAGTCCTCATAATGTTGAAAGGAGATATTGCTCTGTCAGTTCATCTTTTATTTTAAATTGATCGACTTTTGTGCTGTTTTCCGCCATTAAAAATGAAAATGGTGTTCGTTGCATGAATTGTATGGAAACCGTGAGGAAAAGGAACAAAATCAAATGAATCAAATTGGCTGCGGAACTTTACGATAATAAGTGAAACCGTTTTCGTTTTTTAATTTTGAAAAGCAGTTATGAACTCTTTCCGCCATCATGTGCTGACATTTTTGACTGACGAATAGCAGAAAAAATATATTGAATCCATTCCTAGGTCAGCTGCTAAGAAATTTGGTTCACTGTGTTGTCCGAGACAATTTTTCGATATCACCAAAATGTTATTGATCCTGACCCCAGGTTTTATCTTTAATCACTTTCCCACCGCCGTATGGTTATCTCCCTTTGCTATTTCTATAAATACTTTCATGGTAATTGTTCGGATGAGCTCTTCGATATGTTATGCTCATTGGTTCCTTTTATTTATGTCCTGATTTATCTTTGTTTTAATTCCCGAACCCCTCTCTTGTTTTAGGTGGTCAGTGATGTCAGTTCTCTGGTAGATGCGGGGCGCCTTTCTACTGTGATTTTTTCTATTCGCTGTTGCGCCTGAATGAGTGTGCATTTGAGTGAATATTTCAGATGAATGATTAATTTTATATTATTAAAAGACCCACATTGATTTCGTCCGATTCACTGATGTTTCTGCGACATTTAGAGATTTGTGAGGGTATTACCAACATTATTTTGTTTAGTTTCTTGTAAACTGTTTTCTTTTCTTATTGTAAATATACATTAGGGCTAATTTTTTTTTAAATTGTTGTTTTATCCCCAACCCACCACCGACAAATGAAATGTACATGTGAGGACTAGTTAGGATTTTTATAGAGACAATGAGGTATTATGGTGAATGTAGTAAGACAGTTAAGTAAGAATGCGTTGTTTTGGTGTAAGGAATATTGTGGTATGTTTTGGTCAGTTTTTGTGGCTAGCTAAGTTTAATATTAAGACAGATGAATATCTCTTCTTTCCCCATTACACATTTTGGCCTTGTGCCACATTTTGTAAATAATTACAATTAAATATCGCTCTTCGCTATGCTATTATTGCTTTATTCACCTCCCCCCATAACCAATGATTTGTACATATGGAGACTAGTTAGGATTTTCATAGAGACAATGAGGTAGTATGGTGGATGTAGTAAGAAAGTCAAGTAAGAATGCGTTGTTTTGGTGTTAGGAATATTGTTGTATGTTTGAGTCAGTCTTAGTGGCTAAGTTTAACGTTAAGATAGATGAAGACCCCATTTTTTTCCATTCCCCATTTTAGCCTTGTGTAACATTTCCGTACATAGTTTTGTTTTCATATTGTAAATACTCATTGTTTTATTGCCCTCCACCCACAGACAATGAATTGTACATAAGGAGACTAGTTAGGATTTTCATAGAGACAATGTGGTATTATGGTAATTGTAGTTACAAAGTTAAGTAAGAATGCGTTATTTTGGTGTTAGGGATTTTGTGGTATATTTTAGTCAGTGTTTTTGGCGAACTAAGTTTAATATTAAGACAGAAGAGCACCGTCCTTTTCCACATTCCACATATTTTTGACTTGTGCCAGTTTTTTTTTTTTTGTTTGTTTTTTGTTTGTTTTTTTTTTTTTGTGTGTGCGTAGCGGAAATAGATATCGCTCTTCTCTAAGGCGCCCAGCCCTTTTGAAATTAAGCACTGTACTTGATTTTCAATGACGTCTCAAGAATTTACAGTTGAATTAGATTTCGTAAATTCTATGTAAAGTATTTCAATTTCTCTCTCATCTTTCTTATGGAACTCCATTTCGGCTCCATACTTTCAAGCCAACTTTAATCTCTCAAACATTTAAATGCAACATCAGTCGATATCTATTGTCCTTCTGATTACTCCTACTTGATTCTCGCTACTGAGCAATATTCTTGTTTCTAACTCTTCCACATGAAGTAGGCTCTTGTGTCTTAGCGGCTTTAATGCCTTGTCTGGCGTGAGATCTATCAAAAAATATATTTGTATCGTAATAGTGATCATCGAATAATACATTAACTTTGAACCGAGTTAGGGCTCCACTTTCTTTTGAGGCATTCATATCGCACTGATGCACGTGGAGAATACATGAATCAGTTTATCTTTCTCCTCCCATACATGGGTTAAACCGCAGAATAGCCTTGACCCTCTAATCTCTATCTGAAAGCAGTTCAACAGAAAAGCATTAAATTTAAAACTGTGTTTATGGCATGTATTTAGGGGGTTTCTCCAAACCGACATCGTCTCGAAAGGACATTCTGAAATTATTGTCTTGTATTCCTATCAGGCGAGGCACTTAAATAACTTCTTGCCCCAAGTGGGAACATCCTATGTATAGTTGGGTAAATCCCATTGTCTAAATATCTGGATCAGCCACTGGCGTCCAATGAGGGGGCTCTGGTAGTTATGAAAGCACCTTAAAGGTTGATCCTCTGATGCACCTAAATTCTCTGACACATTGGAGTTATACTGATTGCAAAGCCCATCTTGCTATCTCTTTGTTTTATTCTATTTACATTATCCGGACTATTGTCCTCATCTTTGTCGCCATGTTTATCACAACGTTTCGGTCGATGTACGCTCCAGCCTTCTTCAGGTGCTTGGAATGTCGAACTGAACCCTTTATTTTTCTCACTGCGGTAGACTGTTCTAGTTCCATGTGCCATGTCCTCAAGGACACATGGCACAGTGGATAAAGGCGCTAGTTGGATCCAGTGACAGGACCCAAAGAGTGTAAGTTCAATACCTGGTTAAGGCGATGGAGAACTTTGAGAGGGGAATTAACAGGAGATAACCGACATCCATTAGACATGGCACTTAGAACTAGAACAATCTACTCCAGTGAGCGAAATGAAGGGTTAAGTTCGACATTCCAACGATTCGAAACGTTGTGATAAACATGGCGACAAAGATGAGGATAATAGTCCGAATAATGTATATAGTGTACATAATACCTCATCTCAGAAATATAGACAGATGCTCTTAGTTTTAGACAAGATCATATCGGGGTCACCACAAGTCAACATTTCTTAGTATAGATATTCGCGTGTTTCCTGGCTTTAGTCACATCACAAATTCAACTTGTAATGATTTTTATATGTTTCAAAACCTATTTAAATTCTAAATTATTTTTACCTTGTAGACGCGTGAAAGTAAATTTCAAAACAGTTATGACACTTTTGGCCGGATATTTCTTCATCGCGTGTGATCTAATACTACTACTAATACCACGACTACTACTGTTACTACTACTACTACTACTACTACTACTAATAATAATAATAATAAACACTTCGGCTCTCCCTGTGGTGTAATAGAGTTTCAGCACCCTTAATAGGACTGACATTAAGGGAATGAATGTCGAAACGGGGAAGCTTCTCGCTTGTCATTGCATGCATCATATTAAGACAGATGTTGATCGTCTCTGTGTCCGGAGGATAAGTTCAGCTGAAACTGTCTTCCAAATCACATGAATCGCTCTTGAGAGAAACCTGGAAACTACAGAAGACTGGATGCTGGTCTGTGTCAAAGAACATGAAAGAAATACTAAACTTTCTTCAGTAATAAAGGAAGCCAACAGATTTAAAAGTGAATTTCAAGTGGGCGAAGAAATGCGAGTAAACCATAATACACCTACAGTGGAGCAAGAAAAGTTTTTAGCTACATCCAATTTTAAAATTTAATTACGTACACCCAACTCAACAGTATTTGAACCTCGTATGTAGTAGTATTTGCTAGTTTCAGTATTTGTATTCGATTTTTCATGGATTTGATCAAGTTATTAACAATCGTCTGATCCATATTTTGCCATACCTTTAGCAATCTTTCTTTAATGGTTGCCACTGACATGATTTTGGTTGCACGCTCTCGGAGTTTTTCACCAAGGTGCTCCTAAACGGGCTCTATTGGATTCACGTGAGGATTTTGGGCTACCCATGGCAGTAACTTGAATCCTTGCGATTCCTACCAGGTCTAGCTACCTCCCTGCAGAAAAATTAAAATACCAGGATGAACCAGAAACTAGATTTATTTGAACAGTTGCATTATTCGTATGACATGGCGTTCCATCTTCTTGTAAAAGGTAGACATTCTTGTCAATCTGATTGGTTTCAATTAGTGGGAGCGGTCCTTTCTCTAATATCTGAGAGTGTTATGGACCATTCAACCGCTTGTCAACAAGAATCAACCCAGATTCCCCTCCAAACCAGACAGTTCCCCACACCATTACTCCAATCCCTCCATGTTTCACAGTTGCCTACAGACATGTTCCAAGTCTAATTCAGTCCTAAACATTTTGGCAGACTATGTGGTGCAATGCAGCATCAACATCCTTAATTGTACAATATCTGTGAATGAATGTCAAAACGAGGAAGCTTCTCACTTGCCACCGCAAGCATCATCCTAACGCTCATGTTGATCGTTTGTATGCGCCCAGATCCGAAGGAGGCGGAGGATTACTTTGATTAGAACTGTCTTATAAAACCACAACAATCGGCCTTCAAAGATAACTGGAAACTAC
The DNA here is from genome assembly GCA_963932145.1 of Acanthosepion lycidas. Lineage (NCBI taxonomy): Eukaryota > Metazoa > Mollusca > Cephalopoda > Sepiida > Sepiidae > Acanthosepion > Acanthosepion lycidas. The sequence goes on along the minus strand of OZ010609.1, from coordinate 52,248,198 downwards.
AAAAGACTGGTTATGATCTGTGCCAAAAGAAAACGAAAGAAATAAGAAACTTTGTTCCGGAACAAAGGAAGCCAACAAATTCAAAATGGAATTTCAAGTGGGCGAAGAGATGCAAGTAAACCATAATACACCTACTTCAGCGGCAAAGAACCAAAATAAAAGAAAACAAGTGCAATGTATTAAATGCAAAAACGATAGCAAGATATGCATCTTCAAGTTTAATGCTTTGCCCGTACCAAACAAGCTGATGTAGACAAGCCTGGTATCTTATCAGTCATTACATAGTCTAGGGCTAAAAGCTGAAACTGAAGGTTTTATTATTGCTTCACAAGACCAATATTTGCTAACCAGTTTACCCAAAATTCAGATTCTGTGATAATTATCCAGAAACAATTAGCCATCTTGCATCATGTTGCACAGTGTTTAAACCTAATCGATATATTAAAATGGCCAATAACTGCACCGGAAAACATGCAACGTTTACAGAAAAGAAACTGCAAGAAGTTTGTATGAACATCACCCAGATCCGCTTATAGAAATAGGACTTGCAACAATTTTTATGATGATTTTACAAGACATGCAACAATCGAATCTAATCGCCAAGAAATTTCGATGACAGACAAGAACAAAATGTGCTTTCTTATTAACATGGCAGTCCCTGCAGATTTTGATGTATCTTTGAAGATTTAAAAAAAGACCTATCAAAATACAAGGATCTTGTAGTGAAAATCTCAAAAATGTGGCACATTAGGACATCACTAATTCCAGTTGTAGCTGAAGTCTTCGGATTGATTCGAAAAATTTCTGATTGGCTGATTGAAGAGATTCCTGGTATTCCATGCCTTACAAAAGAACAAAAAACAAAATTGTACTCGCAAGTACAGCTCACACATTTACGAAGGGCTTTGTCTGGGTAAAATGTATGATATTTGTTATTTCTTTATTTTTATAAAACTTACCTAGATCTCTGGTTGGTACCCGAAAGAAAATGTGATAATAATAATAATAATAATAATAATAATAATAATAATAATAATAATAATAATAATAATAATAATGTGTTGATGTCCGGCGGGGAATCGCCGTGTCTCGTGTGCAGAACGAGCTCTCGGAGGACAATCTTTATAGAGATTGTGAAATATGCAAAACACTGATTGGTGACTAACTTTAAAAACAAGCCTCATTAAATACGCATGAATCTTATGTCAGCGTCAGCGGGATCGGTGCCAAAGGCGATGGTGTACCGCCAGGTGGGGTCCTTATGAATGAATATTATGGGCTCGATAATCATTATGTAACTGTTCAAGTAAATTTAGTTTCTGGTTCATCCTGGTATTTTAATTTTCCTGCAAGGAACTGAGTATACAAAGAAATGAAAGAAAATAATAATAATAATAATAATAATAATAATAATAATAATAATAATTGCAAGGTATTAGCACCCACTGAATATAAAAGCCGGCATGAACTTGACCCAGACCGGGTTACGAAGATAGGACCTGTAACAATTTTTGGGACTACACAACACACACAGACAGAACAATCAAACCTAACCGCCCAGACATTGTTCGAAGAGTGTGCAAGCAAAAACAAAAATGTCTCTTTATTGATATGGCAGTTCCTGCAGAGTGTAATATATCTTTGAAGATCTTCGAAAGGCTATCAAAATACAAGGACCATTAAATCGGAATCTCAAAAATGTGGTACATGGGAAAATCAACAAACCCTGTTGTAGTTGGAGCTCTAGAATTGGTTGGGAATGGTTCCAGTAGACTCATTGAAGGGATTACTGGAAGTCCATGAGTTAAAGAAATACAAAAAAAAAAAATATCATGAGTATGGCACACACCTTGGGCAGGGCTTTATCTATGTAAAATACGTTTTTTTTTTTTTAATTGGTCAATGGAAAATATCATGATGTCTTTTGTGACCTTAGGTCTCGGGGCAGGACCGGAAGGAAATGTGTACACAGAAATCAAAGGAAATAAAGTAGTAGTAGTAGTAGTAGTAGTAGTAGTAGTAATAATAATTATAATAATAATGCGAATGCTTTAGGGAAAATTTTTGCAAGTCATTTATTTCTCTATTTTCTTTTGGAATACGCTTATGTTTAGCAGCCATCATTCTTTGTGTATTTACCTGAATACGTAAATACTTGATAGAACAGCTGATGGTGTAAAAACGTTTGCCAATATCTTTCTACAGCCACTTTCCTTCGACCCCATGTAAGTACAACTCAACTTGTGTATGTTGCCTTCGTTTCAGAGTGAGTGTTTTTTTTTCCTGCTTAGCTGCATACCAATAGGTTGTTTAACGCAGAAATCTAAATATTTTGTACGTGATTTGAATCAAATTTTTGGATATAATAATGGTTTAGTGCTACAGAATCACCCACAAGAAAATGTACAAAATAACTGAAACCCCATCACTTGAGGACTACCAACAGCAGCAACAACTAAAATGGATAGCAGATGTAACATGAAAGAGAAAATAACGATATAATCATAATGCTGACATTCCACAATACTTCAAATAAAAATAAGCCTTTATCAGTACTTAAAAGACCTATAACAGCCACTGTAATTGGGAAACCTGTTTTCTTAGAAAATTCTCATGAGTGAAAGATATTCTCGGTCATTAAATACCAAATGTTTCCTTGTAGAGAAACGGCTAATATTAGCTTTAACATTACATACGACAATTTGTAATTTAATTAACTTGTATTCTTGGATGACACACGACATTTTCGTGAGTTCTATTTTCACGGGTGAGTGGTTCATAATTTCGAACTTGGTCCACATCTAAGCTACGCTTAGTAAATCACTATATTCTCGCATGACATAATAAAATAAAGATTTCTCTTATGTTAATATTGAATAATAAACCCTATTTTATTAAATCAAGTTTAAATTGATTTTTCACATGATCTTGATTTTCTGAGGTTACCTAAGATCTAGCACAAGGCCGAAAGTATAGGGCACCCAGTGAAGGTAGCATCACCCTGTTCACTCGTAATTGATCTCTCGAGTCAAGCTTGCTAACACACACCATCAAATTGACCATCTTACGTTATCAGATGAGCGGTTATTACTTGCAGCATTTACATTATTCGTACTGTTATCCCCAACTTCATTGCCATTTTCACAACGTTTTGGTGATTGGAATTTCGAACCGACCCCTTTATTTCGTCGACCGGGGTAGAACGTTCTAGTTCCCCGTGCCATACATCTTCTGGAAATCTCAAAAATAACTCAACTTTAACTCAATTCTCCTGTTTTTGATCGCCAATTCTCAACTTTAACTCAATTCTCCTGTTTTTGATCGCCAATGGTGTAGATGGATATTAATTTTTGCACTCGATTTATATATGTGAAATTCGAACAGTTTTGCACACATATTTGCCTAGTTATAATAATAATAATAATAATAATAATAATAATAAGAAGAAGAAGAAGAAGAAGAAGAAGAAGAAGAAGAAGAAGAAGAAGAAGAAGAAGAAGAATGTTTTGGGAGGCGTAAACCCCAATAAAGAGAAGAGGTATACCTTTTATAGTTTCACAAAGCCTATCCGTTGGATTGCCGAACCCAAGCGCATAATGTGCTATCAGGCTCCTGCTCACCAGGCCAAATACTCATCTGAAGATAATATCAACATTAGCTGAGTAGAGGTGGAACCTCACTAACAGAACATCATAGTTTTTGGCAATAACTTAAACGAATGATAACACCCTATGACCTTTACGTTGATTGTCTCAACTAGCACCCGGTCAATGACGCTCCACCCTATCCGGGTCGCCTCTATTTTGTTAAAATTTAAATCTTAACCTCTATCATTCTGGCATCAGTTTAAACGAACAGCAAATGTTTTTGTCTATATTTCTGAGATGAGGTATTATAATTATTTACGTTCTTTACATTATTCAGACAGTTATCCTTATCTTCAATGCCATATTCACAAAGTTTCGGCCCTTGTGCGCTCCGGCCTTCTTCAGGTGATTGGAATTTCGAACCGACCCCTTTATTTCGTCGACCGGAGTAGAATGTTCTATTTCCCCATGCCATGCCTCTTCCGGATATCTCAATTATTTCCCTTTTAACTCAACTCTCCTGTTTTTGATCGCCAATGGTGCAGATGGATATTAATGTTTGCACTCGATTTATATATGTGAAGTTCGAACAGTTTTGCACACATATTTGCCTAGTTGTTATTATTATTATTATTATAAGAAAGAAAGAAAGAAAGAAAGAATGAATGAAAGAAAAAAGAAAAAAAAGAAGAAAAAAGAACAAGAAAAAAGAAAAAGAAGAAAGAAAAAGAGGAAGGAAAAAGAACAAGAAAAAGAAGAAAAGAAAAAGAAGAAAGAAAAAGAGGAAGAAGAAAAAGAAGAAGAAAAAGAAGAAGGAGAAGAAAAAGACGAAGAAGAATGTTTCTAGTTCCCCGTGCCATGCCTCTTTCTGATATCTCAGTTATTTCCCTTTAACTCAACTCCCCAAGTTTTGTGTCGCCAATTCTGTGGAAGGATATTAATTTTTGCAATCGCTGTGTATATGTTAAGTTTGAATTAATTTGCACACATATTTCTTAGCACTATTAGTAGTAATAATAATAATAATAATAATAATAATAATAATAATAATAATAATAATGCGAACGCTTCCAGCAAATTTTTCGCTAGTTCTTTACTTATTTTCTTTCTTTTGGAATAATATCATGTGCGTCAGCTATCATTCTTTTTCAATTTCTGCTGCGTACGCAAATAATGTTCTTCAGTCGTAAGTTAGTGCCAACAGCGTTTTCCTGTTCCAGTTAGCAGAGTGCAAATCTTGCATGAAATTTTCAAATGTTTCACTTTTGCATGTCATGAATAAAGCTGCGTTCGAGAAAAGAAATGCTTGCGTATCATGACTGCTGATAGTGTGCAAATGATTTCCGCTTTTAAATGCAAAATCCAAACAATCACTGATATTGCGTGATGTCAGTTCACCTCTCCTCTGTTTGGCTATAAAAAGAAATTTCGTACAAAAACAAAAGAACACTTAACAAAATTAACCAGCGATAACTGGAGAAACTTTCGAAAAAAAAAAAAAAAAAAATCATTTTTCCATCTGTTCCTTCAAATAGTCAGACGTGAGGTAAGCAAAAAACAAAACAGAACAAAGAAGAGAAAACCAAGTCATGACATGAATTGATTTTAAGTGAAACACGATTAAGTCGAATTGAAATGCAAATTGAATATATATCAAAGAGACATGTCGGATTTTTTCCGCCTCCCGCCTGAAATAATTTTATTACGCGCTGGTTAACGGTAGTCCTTGTTCGAACCCGATTAAAAGCCAGCAATTTGAAAGCCGAATTTTTTGCACAAGAAGAATCCGCCATCTTCCGTCGTTACACACGTAGACACTACAGGCGACTATGCGGCGACAGCTCACAACAACTCTGGGTGTTGCCTCTGTTGTTGATATAGCAAATACGGTTTAACACTAGGATGGCCACATCCTTTGACACCTTTATTTCCATTACGTCGTGAAGCAGCAATCTTTAAATCTATTCAATATTCAAGTCAGTAATAACAAGTCTGAAAAGAAATTCTCAAATATTAGTATACCCCATTCTGAAAGAAAGTGATTATATATATATATATATATATATATATATATATATATATATATATATATATATATATATAAAAATTATGTGTGTGTGTGTGTATAGATAGATAGATAGATAGGGGACATAAACACAAGTATTATTGCTTGTGAGAAATTTTTCAATGCATTTACCCTATAAATAGGCTAGGTATCAAAAACGACATCTTGGCCATTCAAGGTAAAACCTCAAATATCAGCTATTCCACTGGATATTTTTTTTAAATTAAGTCTGTTAAGCATCTTTGCTAAAATTCAATAATTGTCCATAAGCCTCAGCATCGAACCAAAGCTAGTTTATTCCATAGGAATTTGTTGAAAATTTGAAGGTGTCGAAAACGACACCTCGGCCATCCTAGTGTTAATGGAATGAATTTGCTCGCCAGATGCCCACACTGTTTTGTACCAAGTTTGCGCTTAGAGGTTACAACGGGTTCCCAAAATAATGACACTTCAGTGCTCAAGCCAAAAGCAGGAATTTAGCATTATTTTAAGTGTAGATTAGATGGGGGCTAACATAACCTTGCATTTTCCAACGCATTTTTGATTCTAGAAAAAAAAGAATAAACCAAAAATAAAGGTATCAATGAACAACCGAAAATAGACGAGGAAAAGAGAGCGATGTTCTTCATCAGTGTAAATAAAGGTATATATATATATATATGTGTATGTGTGTGTTTGTATGCATTTGGTTGGTGCATAATTATCAGGTCTGTTTGTTAATAAAAATTGCTGTTTCGTTTACTTTTCTAATAAAAATATTATTTTATTTTCATGTTAAAAAATGCGGGCCGATAATCATACTTATTAAAATGGTATTATTATTGAATTGTTACGTTTCTTTTTTCATAATAAATATTGTTGAAAAACGCCTGATAATTATGCACCACACAAACACAAAAACTCACTCGCTCACACACACACACGCACACACACACGCACACACATATATATATATATATATATATATATATATATATATATATATATATATATATATATATTATGGAGAGAGAGACACACACACACAGAGACTTAAATAGAGAGGTGTCATTTTACCAATAGGATACCCTTTCGGCCAACACTTTATCAAAAGGTGAACACTGACAAAGAGAAAAAGATAAAATAATATATATATATATATATATATATATATATATACACAGACATACAGTGGGAGATATATTCATACACTATGAATTATTTTATTTAACATAGATTTTTTCAAAGAATTTTATACAATGTTTATATACCATGTCACAATGCTGCAATATGCAAAAAAAAAAACAACAACAACAACAAAAAAAATGCAACCCCCCCCCCGAAAAACCTGTTATATTCATGAAATTATATAAGTAAAAAAAATGTACTGGTGAAAAAGTATTCGTACAAAATTATAATACCTATTTAATACTTTGTAGCATATCCCTTACTTAATTCACAAACAATCAGCGTTTTTTTGTAGCTTTTAACCAATGATTTGCAAGTTTCTTTTGTTATTTTACTAAATTCTTCGTTGCATATTCCTTTTAGGTTGAGGATGTTGTTTGGAGATCTTTTGTTAATTTAAACTTTTAATAAACGCTTCAGATTGTGTATGGGATTCAATTCTGGAAAGTGTAAATGCCATTCGAGTGTATTGACATTGTTTTCCATAAGCCATTTTCTGTAGACTTAGACGTATTTTTAGGGGTATTATTTTGTTGCAAACCCATTCATTTAGGAGTACCAGCTTTACTATTGACCCAAACTAATTAGAGTCTAAAATATCTTGGTATATCATCTATTATCTCTAAAATTACCCATTACTTTAGCAGAATAAAAACATCCACAAACCATATTGCCCCTATTAAATTTTACCGTTGGGATTGGGTTCTTCGGTGTAAAGGCTGAGCCGTCTTTTCTCCAAACGTGAGTTTTCGAATTTTGCCCAAATAGATCGATTTATGCTTCATCTGTCCATAAAACACTTTCCGCAAATGAATCAGGTTTATTCTTATGCTCACGAACAAATTTTAACTGGTCATCACTATGTTTCATCAATAGTGGTGAAGTTTTTTTTGTTTTTTTTTTTCTTGGAGAATGCGATCTTAGTTAATTTCTTTGAAGATCCTCGCTTCGTAACAGTAAAATCTGATTCTTTGAATTCTTCCTGTATTTCTCTCAGAGTAGTCATTGGATTTTCTTGAAGTTCGCGCTGAACTATTCTCATTGATCTGCGAGAATTCTTGCATGTCGCAGCAGATCTCGATATGTTCTCGATAGTTTTCAGATAGAATTTTTTTGGAGGATTTGATAATTATATTTAATTATATTAGAATGCAGAAAGCACTGGACGGCCGTTTCGTCCTATATTTGGGACTAATCAGCAGTTGGCATCCACTACCCCGAGAATTAAAACCCTGACAGTTAGGTTGTCAAACAAGCTTTGGTGACGAAGAGATTGCAAATCAGACTGAATATAGCGCCGCTCGCTCACATATTCCGTGGTGGAACTCAACTGAGATTCTGTCTACCCATAGGACTGTGTCTCCCGGAGCCACGGCTACTATCACCAAGCCGCTAGAGCTGGTTCATGCAATGATATACACTGTTAGGAGTGATGATATACATTGTTAGGAGGATTTGATAATTATATTTAATTAATTCTTCGAGTCTGATAGAAACCTCAACAGAATGCAGAAAGCACTGGACAGGCGTTCCGTCCTATATTTGTGACTAATCAGCAATGCGCATACACTACCGAGAATTGAAACCCTGACAGTTAGGTTGTCAAGCAAACATCATACCAAATGATCCAATGGGCCTCGGTGACGAAGAGATTGCAAATCAGACCGCTCGCTCACATATTCCGTGGTGGAACTCTACTGAATTCTCTGTAACCATAGGACTGTGCCCACTGGAGCCACGGCTACTCTCACCAAGCCGCTCACTCTAGAGCATTAGAAGCCGGTTCAAGCAATGATATAAACTGATAGAAATTATTATGAGGATTTGATAATTATATTTATATGTTTTCACTTTTTTATATTTAGTGATAAGGGAACTAACCGTAATAAATGGTACATTCAGGATATCTGCCATATCCTTCAGCTTCTGCCTTCTTTTCAATGATTGAGGATCAATTCTTTTTGAAAATTTGATAGTTCCTTGCATATATATTCGTTTTCAAATATATTCGTGGTCTGTGATTTTAATGCCCACTATACCTGGTGGCTTAAACACTCTGTCACTGACCTCCCTGGCATCCAAACCCTTAACTTCTCAATCAATCAATCTCTCACGCAAGTGGCTGACTTCCCCACGCGTTTCCCAATTAACTCTGACGGGCACGCTTCTCATCTCGATCTCTTATTCACCTCTATTCCTCGCTCTGGTCGTACAATGCAGCTATGTCCTCTTAGCAACTCTCGATCATGTGTTTGTGTCTGTAAAATCTCTCTCTGCTCCCCGACTAACCAAGAACTTCCTACCAACAGAATATCTTTCTGCTATCAAGGAGCAGATTGGGACTCGTTTTGTCATTTCCTTCGTGTAGTCACTTCGAATGAAGTTTTAAATCCTCATTTCACAAAGGTCTACTCCTGGGTGAAAGCTAGCATCGATTCTTTTAATAAAAATATTATTTTATTTTCAGTTTAAAAAAAAATGTGTCGATAATCATAATCATTTAAATGTTATTGTTGAATTGTTATGGTTTCTTTTTCATAATAAATATTGTTGAAAAACGCCTGATAATTATGCGGCCTAACTTGCCATTTCCTTGCACTACTTATAGATAATAAATGATGCAAACTGGAATGCAAACATTATATATAAATTTGGGAGTTAAGCTCACCCCAGTCTTCAAATAAAACATATATATATATATACGACACATCACTTAATTCGATTGGAAAATATTCAGTTAATCTTCACTGCAACAGGAAGTACAGGAATCGCCCGGCGCTCTTTTTCATGAGTGTAAGCAGACCAAAAATTGATTAATGCCGCCATATTAGACAGCTGTTTCATACTCGTCACTTTCTAGCCTTGACAGGGTTAAAATGCGTTTACGCTGCCTTTTCCGTGAGGGATTATTTTCTACAGGTCGTTACCCAAAGGCAATTTTTCAAGTATATCGCTAATATATCGCCATTTAAAAGGAAAATGCTAAAACATGCCACATTCATAGTTCAACCAGTTCAGACCGTTAAGACTTAGAGCCAACATACCGCGTATACAATAGCGAATCATCTCCGTGGCCTCCATATTCCATTAGTAAAGCGGAAATTCCACTCATACAAATTATTCTCAAGAACTGCTACTCACTGGAAAAAAAAACACACTTCCGAGATGTTGCTTTTCCGATCACTGCAATCTTAACTTCTTTAAGTCTAAGGTCAAATCTTATCTCTTCTATATGATCTGCATTTCTTAATTCTTGACAATAGTCTTATACAGTAACCTTCTACCTTGAGAGGCTCTTTGGCCTTGGTGAACAATAATACAAAAAAAAAAAAAGAAACGCATGTTCGGACATTCAGAAATCTTAACAAGACACATGATGGTGGAATTGGCAAATTAATAAGATCAATCAAGTAGACGATATTTTCGGACAGGTGAGTAAACCCCCCCCGCCAATCTGCGCAGACAATTTTAGTTCGTTTTATAATTAATACCCCGCAGGCATTATCGACTCTTTTTTGCTTTGAAAATAATTAAAACTGACAATTTAATCGAATTAATTAATTAATTCATTTTATTTTTTCTAACTGGTCCATTATAACAAATCAGACAGCTTGAGTTAAAATATGTCGTGCTTTTTTCTTTTTTGTCATTTCCTTCGCCTTACAAAGAATAAGGTAAATTATCTTGGAACCAAATTTTCAAATTGTTTTATTTAAAAATTGATAATTTCTATGTTATTTAAATGTGAGACAACATAAGATCTAACGAGCCTGAAAGCCGAAGAGAGAGAAAAATTAACTTTGCTTTTTACCATTTAGAAAAAAAAAGTCGAAACAACCGACTAGAAAATGTATTGTTGGTCATTCTACTAAAAATAGGTATTTTTGGTACATTTATATTATACTAGCAGCCATACTCATCTGGGCGATCGGTTCAATTAGAATGGAGCAAAGTATCAATCTATCTATCATGGAAATCAAAGCATACATCTATCTATCTATCTATCTATCTATCTATCTATCTATCTATCTATCTATCTCTCTCTATATATATATATCAACCTGTTTTTATCTATCAATCTATCTATCTATCTATCTATCTATCTATCCCTCCCTCTCTCTCTCTTTCTCTCTCTCTCTCTCTCTCTCTATATATATATATATATATATATATATCAACCTGTTTTTATCTATCTATCTATCTATCTATCTATCTATCCCTCTCTCTCTCTCTGTGTCTCTCTGTCTCTCTCTCTCTCTATATATATGTATATATATATATATATATATATATATATATATATATATATATATATATATATATATATATATACACATATATATATATATACACACACACACACACACACACATATATATATATATATATATATATATATATATATATTACGTTGGTGTAAAAATAATTTCGTTTTCTAACATATGTTACTATGTGAGAAAACGAAATTATTTTTGCACCAACCTAATATATATCAACCTGTTTTTATCTATCTATCTATCTATCTATCTATCTATCTATCTATCTTGCACGTTAAATCATCTATTTATCTATCTTTAGTAGGCATACACATCTGGTCGAACAGAAAGAACGTTCAATTAGAATGGAGCAAAGCATCAATCTATTATGTAAATCAAAGCATCTATCTATCTATCTATCTATCTATCTATCTATCTATCTTTCCTTTTCACTCGTTTTCTATCTATCTATCTATCTATCTATCTATCTATCTATCTATCTATCTATCTATCTATCTATCTATCATATACATCCAGTAATCTATTTATCTATCACTAGTAGGCATACCCAGCTGATCGATCAGAAAAAAAGCATTCACTTAGAATGGAGGAAAAGCAACACCATGTTTAGATGTATCAGCGTCTACCTTCTCAAATTACTTTCAAATACTTTCATTAAAAACGCAGTTTCAGTTAAAGTAGTTATTGATTTAATAGAGTTAGTATTCATTCAATCGAAGTAAGACGGGGACATGAAGGTGCAAAACAGGCAACAAGAAGACCCACTTCAGATCACAATTATTTTGAAGTTCAATTTGTCAGTATGTTAATATGGATGTATAAGATGATACATTTCTAAAGCAATTGTTAAGTTTGATGAAAATTTGTTGAAAGATCAAAGAAAAATATGAAAGGAACCAGTAAAAGTCGTCATTTTTCGCTATTTATGCGGGCTTTAACTATATGGGTGCATTTAATTATCAAGTTAAATGTCTGTTAGACAATGAGCTTATTGTTGGCTACAATTGAGTAAGGTTTGTATTAGCTTGTTTGGCAATTGAGAGACATTTTAGTTAAAAATTTGTAATGAAATCGATTTGTGTTGAAATCGATTAGCGTTGAAATCGATTTTTCGTTTTTCGTGGTTTTTCGCTAAACGCAGTTCCGTATAAATAAAAAATGAGGTATCGTTGAGCTCGTCATAATGCAAGTAACCTACATATCGAGTTTGAACGAAATCGGACGAAAAAGGTGAACTTATCAATATTTGGTCGACTTTATCGATTATTGATTTTTTTTTTTAAATATTGATTTCTTACGCTAAGAACCTGTCTCTTACATTGTACAATGAATGTGCCAAGTTTGGCCACAATCGGTAGGATGGATATCGAGGGAAAATGTATCACACAGACAGATAAATAGACATCCAGTATTTTATATTTATGTAGATGAGACAACATAAGATATAACGAGCCTGAAAGCAGGATAGAGAGCAAAATAACTGTCTTTTTCATTTAGAGGTTTTATGGTGTTCCACGTTCGAAACAGTCGATTAGAAAATCATTTTTAAATTAGTATTTTGGGAAAACTACCCAGCCCACCTCATAGATTATTTCCTGACGACTAGTGTAAATCATTATTCAAGAGATTATTGAGAAAGTATCATGTACAGAATACTTCATGGCGACAAGTAAAATTCATGAGATTTAGTCAAAAATATCATGTCAATCATGTTACATCCTGACGACTAGTAAAAACATAATTCATGAGTTTTGCGAGAAAATGTCACCTCAGCGTGGTAGGTTACATCCTGACAACTATTAAAATCATATTTCACGAAATTTAGAGGGAAATATTATGTCAGTTGCCAAGGATACACCCTGGCGAGAAATAATATCGTAATTCATGAGATTTGTGCGAAGATATTATGTCAGTGGGATAGGTTACTTCCTAGCGACTAGTAAAATCATATTTCATGAAATTTGGAGAAAATATCATGTCAGCGGGATAGGTTACAAGTTAGTGATTAGTAAAATCATAATTCATGAAATTTGGAAGAAAATATTATGTCAGTGGGATAGGTTACATGTTAGCGACTAGTAAAATCATAATTTATGAGATTTGGGAGAAAATAGGTCAGCGGGATATGTAACATCCTAGCGACTAGTAAAATCATAATTTATGAGATTTGGGAGAAAATAGGTCAGCGGGATAGGTTACATCCTAGCGACTAGTAAAATCATAATTTATGAAATTTGGGAGAAAATAGGTCAGCGGGATAGGTTACATCCCGATGACAAATAAAAAAAAATCATTAATGACATTTAAAAGAAATATCTTTTCTGAATGTTATTAGATTATTTCTGGCCCTTAGAAAAATCATCAGTTATGAAAATGAAGAATATGAGTTGCATAGTTTTCTGGAATGGAGAATCCTGTATTCCCTTTGTTTTCAATATATGGCCCATATTTTTCATTGGTTAGAAATTTGCTGTTTATTCTAGACAGTAACATTACAGGTATTCTTTGATCCAATTTTAGAGTTTATATAAGGTCAAAATGGAGTCACTTCCGGTTTCTAGAATAATCAGCTCCCGCCCAGATAGTCACGATTATATAGAAAAAAGGAACGTTGGGATACCAGTGAAAAACCGAATCATCTCTCGTTTACTGAAAAAGCTTACGGCCATATCACATTGAAAGTTAAGCAACATCGAGTCTGGTCATTACCGAAATAGGTGACTACTTGGCAATACAAGATCTTGTAAGCTTGGATGCTCGGATGGTATAATGGATAATGATTCGGAATTGTTAACCGGATAGCCGAGTTCCAATTCCTGTTGGGTTCGTTATATTCACTTACGCGCAAATAACTTTAGGGAAGCTATGAATCCACATATTCCCCCACAGCTATGGATTAATTAGTAAAACATGTACTACTAAACTATTAGGTTGGTGCAAAAATAATGACGTAATAATGTCGTTTTTGGACGTATTTTTTAACGTCAAAAAACGACATTATTACGTCATTATTTTTGCACCAACCTAATATTATTATCTCAAATATAACATCTTTACAATCTAAAAATATTTTCTGGGTTAAATAACCTGCAATGTGAGGTAAGCCGTAAAAAACGAATCAGTCAATCAAATACTGATTCGCTACAAAGGCATGTCTTTCAGATTTAATTACTTTCTTTGGAATATATATATATATATATATATATATATATATATATATATATATATATATATATATATATATATATATATAAACTACCGTGATGACAAAGTGAGGGAACAGTTTACGTATTGATTTTAAGACAAAATTGATCCCCGAATTTATATACACATTATGATTTCTTATGTGTTTATCATAGAAAACGCGTTTATCAGTCAATCAATAGCACTAAATCTGAAATGCCCACTAAGCCTCAGACAAATCTTAATTTAATAAAGAGAAAGAAACAAGTAAGTTTTAAAAGGAAGGATTCTAATTATTGTATGACTTACTCTTTGGACCAGCATGCTTATCTTTAATACGCAAATGGCTAAAGAAGTTTAGTGTCTGGCTCAGTGAGTGTTGTGTTTAGTCATTCTATTTGGTAATGCTGAAAAATTCATATATCCAGTGGAAGAAACGGACAAGCAACATAAAAGTGTATAACACTAAAAGCCTTGAGAAAGGCATGAATCCACCGCTTTTCTCCCAAAAATAAACCAAAGAAGAAGAAAGTAAACACGAATTAAAGATAAAGAAAGAAAACAGTAAGCGAAAAAGAATGAGCATACGGGAAAAATAATAAGGTAGACAAATGAAAGAAAGAACAAAAGTAGAGTAAGAATAAGCTAAATGGAAATCACAAAAGAAAGAGAAAGAGAAAGAAAAAAGTAGATTTTTAAGTAGTAGTAGTTGTAATAGTAGTAGTAGTATTAGGTTGGTGCAAAAATAATGACGTAATAATATCGTTTTTTGACGTATTTTTAACGTCAAAAAACGACATGATTACGTCATTATTTTTGCACCAACCTAATAGTAGTAGAAGAAGAAGACGGAAGAAGAAGAAGAAGAAGGTAAAAACGAATTAAAGATAAAGAAAGAGAAACAGTAAGCGAAAAAGAATGAGCAAACGTGAAAAAATAATAAATAAGGGAAACGAAGGAAAGAAAGACCAAAATTAGAGTAAGCTAAATAGAAATCACAAAAGAAAGAGAAAGAAAATTTTTAAGAGGAGGAATTCTAATTATTCCATGACTTTGGATCAGCATGCTTATCTTTAATACACAAGGGGCTAAAAAGGTTAGAGTTGGGTTCACTGAGAATTATGTCTTCAGTTATTCTATCTGATAATACTGAAAACGTCACATACTCAGTGGAAGAAACGGATGACCATCACAAAAGTATTAGCTTGGTGCAAAAATAATGTCGTTTTTTGACGATTTTTTTGATTATCGTTCACCCATTTATCCAACTTTTTTGACTTCCCTATTTGCTTTAAATGGCGAACGACTGTTGAGTGGTCGACTTCGAGTTCAACAGCAACTTCTCGTGTGGTTTTGCGAGGATCGGCTTCAATTAAGGCTTTCAAATGTTCGTTATCAACCTTAGTCGGCCGGCCGCGACCATCTTCATCTTCGAGGCTCTCGTCACCATTGCGAAATTTCTTGAACCACCGTTGTGCCACACGTTCGTTAGTGGTTCCTGGGCCAAACACATCATTGATATCACGAGCTGTCTCGGCAGCTTTTCGGCCTAGTTTGAACTGGAACAAGAAAATCGTGCGGATTTGAATTTTGTCCATGCTGTCGAAAAGCCTGCAAAAAAAATGAATGAAGAGATTGAGAACGGTAACGAATAACACGATTCGATAGAGCGAAAAAAGCGCTTCAAAATGGTATATAATATTGCTATATATATCAATGAATTAATTCAGAAATCATATATAAATGTAACATGTGAGAAAAAAAACATTATTTTTGCACCAACCTAATATCACTAATTAACCCATAGCTGGAGAGGCAAGAGGTGGATTCACGCGTTTCTTAAGGGTTTTAGTGTTAACACTATTTTATCACTAAATCATGACCATCTCCAAAATTAAATTTCTTACAATTTAAAAATATTTTCTGGTTTTCAATAACGTATAATGGGTTTTTTTTTATTAGCGGGAGAAAAGGAATCAATGATTGTTCACATAGGCATATCTTTTAGATTTATTTGCTTTCTCTGGAAGATGAATTTATAGAAACTACAGTCGCCAGAAAGTGAGAGAACAATTTACATACTGAGTGTAATATAGAATTGATCCCCCAATTTATACCCACATTATTATTTCTTGTTAGTTTATCAATTTTTTTCTTCATCCCAGGTATGGGTTAATTCGTACGAATTGTATTAATATCTAAAAAAAAATACCATCTTAAAATAAGCCCAAGCTTTAAATAAACTAAAAAGTGTTGATAAGCCGTGAAAAACAAATTAATCAATCAATAAAAAAGAAAGTGTAGTTTTGTGCTTCAAAGTTGTCCTTTTAGAAACGTCATTTAGTGTGAACAGACATTGGGCACAGTCTATATAAACATTGACTCATTTTCGTGACAAAGTTAGTTCCTTTCGAGCGACCAACGTGTGCAAAAGAGGAAAAGTAGTCTTTTGTTGTTTTCGATAGCAAGTGACATGGTCTTTAGAGACTAAACTCAGATCAAAGTAGTCGGCTCATTTTTTTTATTATCCGAATAGTAAAGGGAGATAATTCATACAGGAACAGAATCGTGATCAAAATGGAGGCTAAGAAAAAACAAAACAAAACAAAAAAAAAACAATTAAAGTCTTTCAGTTATTTTTAACATTATTTCAATCATCTTTATCTCTCTATGCTATATAGCACTTTTGTTTTGTTATCGTCAAATTTTAACACCAGTGATATATATCGAAGGGATGTGTGGTTAGCGTAACGCTTAGCGGGAAAATGAACCCAGAACGACGATTTCAATTTCCGGCCTAGTCTATTCCGTTCACTTTCATAGAGATGACCTTCAGAAAAGCATGTTCCACTTCTTCTCCAAACTCTCGCTATAATTTAGGTACAGTATATATTAACAGTGTAGTCTGAGCTCTCTACCCTTCTTTGACAGTCAGTCTACTAAAACAAGCTGTAGAGATATATGCATATATATTGGGTTGGCCAAAGTGCTCCTTTTCTTATTATGGTGAAAATTTACAATGTTTTGCACAAGTCAATATTCAGAGTGTAGCAGAAAAACCTTCCACAATTTTAAGGTTAACAAAAAGAGAAGGTAACTGTTGCTAAAGATATTACTTCACTGTTGTTTAAAAAAGGGCTACAGTTTTTATTTATATGATTTTTAAAGATGGCATCCTCCAAATGTTGGCCTCTATTCGCTCTACACTCAGACGACTTCTAATGTTTTCCATTACCCTAAAGGTCATTTCTGGCGGTATTTCAGCCACATTTTGGCGAATAGCATCCTTTCATCCTTTAATGGTTTCTGGTCGATGCTCGTAGATCTGTTTTTAAATCACCCCAGAGAAAATAATCGCAGTTGTAAGGTGAGCCAGCGAGCGTTCAGGCTATCCATCACTCCGAACATGAAATAAACACGAAATCCTCTCTGTGTTGCAATTACAGATACACCAGTCTAAAAAAATATATAGCTTAAACTGCATACGTATGGTGTGCCCCGAGCCGAGACATGTTGGCAAGTGATGGTATCTGTGGAGTTAACTTTCAAAATAGGATATCTTACGCAGGTGTAATATTGGAGGAATCGAGATTTTTCTCATACAGTCTCAGTTACGGCGGACTGGTCATATCTTGAGAATGTCTGATAACAGGATACCCAAGATCCTAATGTACAGCCAGTTAGATCAGGGATACAGGAATGTTGGACGCCTATGGTTAAGATACAAAGACAAACTGAAGAGAAACATGTCAGATGTCAATATACCTCATAACACCATTGAGCGCTTAGCCTTGGAGCGAGTAGAATTGATAACGTATTTTAGTGGACTCAGCAGTTTTCACTCCGCTTGTTTGAATCATCTCCAAGAAGCGAGAGCAACATCTAAAAGGTCAGCCAATCTGAGAGTGATTTCATCTTACAATCCTCACACTGGCGCCATATGCGGACTTCTTTGTAAATCACTAGCGGGTCTTAAATGTCACTTAAGATTATTGCACAAAATTTCATAACTAAATCAATTAAACTGCCAGATCCTCATACGTCGAATCCGATGGGAGTGTTCATTATATATATATATATATATATATATATATATATATATATATATATATAGGGTGTCCAATAATTATGGGACATTCTAATATAGATATTTACATTTAAAATGTGTCACATGCTTATTATGGGAACCACTATAGATATATGTGTGCATGTAAAAATTCAGATATAATTAATAATAATAATGATGGGACACGTTTTAAATGTAAATATCTTGGATTAAAAATGACACAGATTATCAAATGTATTTGTTAAATAAGTGTTATTAGAGCGCGTGTTATGCAATGTCAACCTTCTTTGTTAGCATTGCATAGAAATAAAAGAGTTGTTGCCATCTTCCGGGTACTGTTGTGGCGTAAATTCTATTGTAAGTTCAACTTTAATATCATATGGATATGTTAATACATCATCCTCATTATATCGGAAGTATGTTGACTGTGTAATATAATGTTTTTGCTGTTTCAATGTTATGGTTGAGTGAGAAAGAAAGAAAACTCCATAATGAATGATTATTCACGTTCTAATGAACAGTAAAGTATAACTGTCAGCTATAGCATGTAAACGCAAGAGAAAAAAAAATCAATAATGGATAGTTACACTAGACATAGTTTTTGCCTTACCAGTTTCCCCCCTGATGATGATCTCAGAAAGAGATGGAAAGTACTTTGGTAATAAAAACGATTCTCACTATTACAGTGCATTTCTTACCTCATTTAATTGTAATATACGGAAAAAATATTAGTGGGTAAAAAAGGATTATGATAAAAATAACAACTGTGATAGTAGCTTACATAGGGCGCAAGGAAAAAAGTGTAGAGCAACCAGTGGACATTGAACTCCCAATTCAGGCGTAATTGATATAGTAAGACAAGCTTGCTAGTCATCACTGAGCGTTGGAGTGGTGTATGATTTACTGAGAGCAGCTTCTAACCTAGTTACAACCCGAAAGTGCTGAAGCACCGAGCTCAGACTGAACCCACAGTCCAGTTGTAACTAATTTAGCAAAACAATTCTTCGGAGTTCATAACGAAAATAACAAGATGAGAGCATGAGACCAAATGTAAATATCTGGACGATATCATTGCTATAAATATAAAAACAATGTGCGGTTGGATATAAAGAGAGTTTTCGCTTTTTAAAATTAACAAATATAACGGCATTTTATTAAGTGTCTGAGACAGAACCCAATAAATCAATGTGAAATTCAAGTAGCTTTTTTATCAAATATAACACAAAACACGTGATAATTAATTAATGTCGCATATCTAGGCAATGTATTTTGTTGGCTTCACCTCGCAGTGAATTATTCTTCGTTGAGGTAAGAGGATTTCAAGGATATATATATATACATACATACATATATATCTATATATATATATCTATATCTATCTATCTATATATATATATATATATATATATATATATATATACACATACATACATATATATCTATTTATATATATATATATATATACATACATACATATATATCTATATATATATACGCATACTTACATATATATCTATATATATATATATATATATATACATACATATATATATATATATACATACATACATATATATATAAATATATATATATATATATATATATATATGTATGTATGTGTGTGTGTGTGTGTACAAATCCACTATGTTATAAACTGTATTTTATATATATATATATATATATATATATATATATATATATATATATATATATATATATATATTTCCAAGTGTAGGAGAACGAACAGTAAGAATACAGCGTTAAAAAAATTAATTTGAAAACAGTGCTCAATACACAAAGTATTTATTTATATTA
>OZ010609.1:52218038-52223038 GCA_963932145.1 Acanthosepion lycidas | reverse complement strand
TAACCAATCCCTACTGCAGACGCCCGGTCAGGCATATTTGTGTTTGTTCAGCACCCACAGATGCCACTTGACTAATTATGCGGCTCTTAATTCTTCCACAGTCCTTAACCCTCTGTATTTTTGTAGCGATACTGCATTACTTGGGTTAAAAAAGACTATTATCTATCTATCTATCTATCTATCTATCTATATATATATATATATATATATATATATATATATAGCTGATAAATAAATAAACACCAATTTTATATATGAGTGGCTAGACAAAATGCTGACTCAAAATCTTGTGATTTTTTTCTTTGGAGTTCGTTAAAGACCAGGACTTTGGAAGAAATTGAAGATCAAATTTAAGAAGTTATGTAATCCATTCCACAAGAGATCCTGTTGAAAACATTTGACGCGATTCCTGGGTAACTCGAGAAGCTGGTAGCGAAAACTGGTGGCCATATTGAATTTTAAATAAAACCACATGCTAAACACTTTCCACACTTGTAAATATTATTGTTAAGAAATCAATATAATTATTTTAAAATGGGGAGTTACTTTTCAATTACCTTGCATATATAAATATATACGACAAATGGTGGTTCCTCGATGCATTCCTTGTGGCATTTATTACAGATTTCATCTTCAAGTTTTAGCTTAATATGTGGTTTTATATGAATTAATTATTTCCTGATTTTACATGTAGTGGTGAAAAGTTTTATGTGGAAATTTAAATGTCAGGCGATAAATTTTTTCCATAATCTTTTCCTTAATATATATAAGTATATATAACTATAATGTATATATTATAATCATATTAATATATAATTCAAAATAAGATTAAAATATATATATATATATATATATATATATACATATATATATATATATATATATATATATATATATATATATATATATATATATATATATATATATATATGTAATGAAAAACAAACCACATTAAGGTACAATTACGATAATTTATTTCACCTAAATCCTTTTTTAAGGATTCAGGATCATCAGGTAAAACTTCCAACAACGAAGTGAGAGGAAAAATGGGATTAGAAATTGGTGGGTAGTGTAATTTTTTGTAATTTAATAGAGGGGGTTGAAAGTGGCAGTTAAACAGACAATATAAAGTATAGGGAGGGGTTAATTTTATATCTCTCTTAAGTATGTTTTATATTGGAGTAGGAGGAGTAACAGAACCTTGACCTATTTAGATGGTTAACAAAACGGAAGTGAAATGTAGAAAATGTATAGAAGATATATATATATATATATATATATATATATTGAACAATAAAAAATTATTAAAAAATTAAAATCTTCAGACACACTGGGTTGTAGATTAATATTCTTTCGTTTTATTTATTATTATTTCATTTAGATTCCTCGACTAGTTTCGACCAAAATGGCCATCATCAGGAGAAGAAATATTGCTGCTTGCAGTGAACTACAGAAATGAATGTCTTGATGGAGAAAATGAACTTTTGTCTGTATTTTTCATTTGTTTTTTTAATTTGTTATCTTTTTAACATGAATCTTTTAACATACCTTGTGTTGGTCAAACAGTCTCTTTTATTTGTTATTTGAGATAAGAGCTGGATGGATCTATGCTTCTCTGAATTCTTTTGGTCAGTTTGACAGTTTTATTGGTCCTGGAGAGGGGATGTTTCTCTCTTCAGTGTTTGTGTGTGTGTTATTTGCTTCTTAGGGAGTGAGTGAGTATGATATGTGTAAGCGTGTGTATTGCTGTGAGTGTGTGCTATAATTTGTGTGTTATCATATATATATATATATATATATATATATATATATATATATATATATATATATATATATAGACACAATATGATTGGTGTATGCGGAATAAATTTCAATAACCAAAAATGACTACTCTTAAAAGGGTGCTCAATACAGAGTAGAGCGAATCTAATTATTTATTTAAAGATTATAACATGAATGTTATAAAATTAATCAAAAATAGCCATTTTGTTTCAACACCTCTGGTGTCTTATCAAGTGATGTTGTTGAATGTAGATTGTAAAATAAAGGTTTTAAAAGGTTAAAATTAATTAACCACCCCTCGTAAGGGGAAACACTGTTACATGAGCTGAAATGACCAATCAAAATACAAGGATACGAGAATTCCACCCCCCAATTTTTTTTTGAATTCTCCTATACTTGTTTTTTTTGAGAGAGAGAGAGAGAGAGAGAGAGAGAGAGAGAGAGAGGGAACAGAGTAAGAGAAGAATGCGTATGTTGAAAGGTAGATGTGTCGAGATATATATATATATATATATATATATATATATATATATATACATATATTTCGATATATTTATATATATATATATATATATTTATATTACAAATTAACTGAATTAAAGTCTGTTTTTTCGCTACACAGTTTTTTTACTTATATATATATATATATATATATATATATATATATATATATTTCGATATCTACCTACCAACACACACTCTTTCTCACAGTGTTTCTCTCTCTCCATGTATATATATATATATATATCGATAGATAGATAGATAGATAGATAGTCTATTTCAAGTCGTTCTGTACGTGCATATACGTTTTAATAATTAATATTACTATGATCCACCCGGATTATATACCAACGGATCGATTACCTGTACTATATATATATATATATATATATATATATATATATATATATATATATATATATATATATATATATATATATATATGCACTCCCGAGTGATTACAAAAGAAATGTATATTTATTATTAATATATCATTTATAGTTCTATTATTCTAAACCGACCACTATATTATTAACACGGTTGTAGTTGTAGGACCAATATATTTATTTTTAGTTGTAGTATTGGAGATAATGATGCTTTGTCATTTACTCGGATTTCGGAATCTGTCGAGCTAAGATATGTTCATTGATCTCTCACATATATATATATATATATATATATATATATATATATATATATATATATATATATATATATATATATATATATATATATATATTGTGTGTATTTATGACATCTCTACAAATATTCTTAAATGTCTATAATTCGTAACAGAAGCCATTGGTTTCCATACTTCTACAATTCACTCTCGTGTGGTCATATACACATGCGCGAGGGGGCACACAAACTTTTATGCCCATTCGGCCAGGTCAAGATATGACAATTAGGTTAGCCAACGGTGTACCTAATATGCACTCAGCAATTAAAGCCACATAGTGAGGGGTGCCGAAAAATTACCAGTAAAAAAAAAGCAAGTTTGGGGTTTGAAACTGCTTGAGAAATTATATATATATATATATATATATATATATATATATATATATATATATATATATATATATATATATATATGTGTGTGTGTATGTGTGTGAAAAGTGTGTGTATATAAATATAAATAAATATATATATATGTGTATAATTATTTATATATTATATGCGCGGTACTTATTAGAAAGCGCTCAATATTTTGTCTGACGATCGCTAAAGCGTGAAACCCAGGGTCACAAGCTCACATCTATCCAACCAACCATATATATATATATATATATATATATATATATATATATATATATATATATATATATATATACTGCTCTTTTTTAGGCAATTAATATTTGAATAATCAAGTAAGGGATACATTTATGTATTAATTGAGATTAAGTGTTTTCGATTAATTTCTTGGCTTGGGAAAGGAGTAGTTCTTTCAGGAATGGAGCTCTTTGAAAAAAAAATCCATGGCGCAAACAGATTTCAACAACACTATTTATTCATTTTCTTTTATTACACACTAAATTACGTCACTTCGCTTTCTCCATAATTTATCTAGGCGTTTCAGTTAACCTGATAAATATTTAAAAGCGTCCCTTATTTTTATTTTATTTTTTAGTTCTAAAAATCCTTGAAGCATTATACATCAAACATTTGAAACCCAACCTAAACAAAATCAATTATGGCATCTCTACAAATATTTTAAATGTCTATAATTGGTAACAGAAGCCATTGGTTTATACCAACAGCATTCCATACTTCATATTTCTCTAATTCACTCTCCTGTGGTCCTGTGTGACGTCATGAGATGCGGTGCGATTTTCGCTTCTAGCGTCTTATATGCACGTGTTTATCGTTGCTTAGAAATAATCTATGTAAACATTGACAGACTATCATCACTGTCTTGTCCGTATATTGTTTAATATGTTGTAATATACATCTTTGATAATGACTTAAGTAAGCCGAAAGCTTAGATTGTATTAAAATAATATGGATCACTATTGTAAATTTCTTTCTTTGTTCAACGATAATGTTATTAAACTTATCAGATGTTACGAAAAAAATTTACATAAAATAAATAGACAACACTTGTCTATATTATTTAATGAAACGTGTATATATATATATATATATATATATATATATATATATATATATATATATATGTCTGTTTGTATGAGAGAGAGAGAGAGAGAGAGAGAGAGAGAGAGAAAGAGAGAGAGAAAGAGAGAGAGAGCGGCGTTGTTTGTTCAGCAAGAGAATGATAACGAGATTGAAAAGAAAGCTGGAATCTATCGCTCATGTTCGGCAAAACCGAAGCCCTCCCGAGATCTGCAACGATCATTATTCATTGGGTATTAAATTCAAAGGGCGGGAAGAAGGCTAAGAAAATCCGGTAGACTTCCCGAATCCTTGATTATCATTCTGGATCTATTTCATCTTCTCGCGATATTCACGCGATATTTGAGTTGCTACCTTCTTCAAAACTTCTTCTTTGTGTGCCATGTCCCCTCAGATCGTACGCGATCGTGGCTCTCCACATCTTCCTGTATTTCATAGCTCTTATTAATTTTTGTCTTTTTGTTATTACTCATAACACTTTTTCCCGACATTAATTTACTCAAGTTCACTTAGGCTATTATGTACAGTATTATGTACAGTATTTACATTATGCGGACTATTGTCCTCATCTTTGTCGTCATATTTAT
>OZ010609.1:52160538-52213038 GCA_963932145.1 Acanthosepion lycidas | reverse complement strand
GAAAGTTGCAGCCAGCCATAATTTATTTGTTTGTTTGGCGACGTTTAGACGAAATGCAGCAGAAGAAAAGTGAGTGTATAGTCGTCCTGAAAAAAAAGTCATATATATATATATATATATATATATATATATATATATATATATATATATATATATATATATTAAGACATTTTTATGTTTAACATTCTTTTTATAGATACAAATGTTTAAGTAAATGCTCTGTTTATAAAACAGTATTAAATACAATTCGGTTGAGGATGAAATGCAAGTAATGTCTTTAATTTAATTACAGAATTAAATTCGAAGCTTTTATCGTCAATTTTTGAAGCATGGTTTGAAATGTGTATCGAAAAAACATATTTTAAATCAGTTAATTTATAATATTAATGTTCTGCAAATTTACATTCAGCACTATTTTGTAAAAATAAAAATATCTATAAGAACGCGGGATTATATATCTTACTCTTCTTTCTTAATATATATATATATATATATATATATATATATATATATATATATATATATATATATATTGTGTGTGTGTGTGTGCGCGCGCGCGTTTGTGTGTGTGTTTAGGCAACATATTATCTTTTAGGCATAATTGATTTAACAAATTACAAACATTATGTCTGTTTATTATATCATTATCATTTCATATTCACGAATATGTTTCCGCATGTTATCATTGAATGAGGTATTTCTACATTTCATTGCGACTATTTTTATTATAATATACGGAGCATTTCTTACCTCATTCCTTTGTACTACAATGAAAAATATTCGTGAATATGAAAGGATTATGATAAAAACAGGCAGACATAATATTTGTAATTGATTCAATCAGACATTTTTAATATATATAAGTTACTCCAAAATTCGCTTTAGGATGAAATGGAAATAATGTCTTTAATTTAAGTACAAAATTAAATTCAGAGCTTTTAGCTTCCATTTTTGAAACATGGTTGCAACTGTGTAGCGAAGAACCATATTTTAAGTCTATTAACTTATAATATATATATATATATATATATATATATATATATATATATAGAGAGAGAGAGAGAGAGAGAGAGAGAGACTCGAGTATTGTTTGAGTTTTTAGGCAGATTTATAGGGGGTCGCACTAAAAATATGTACTTATAAATTCTGCATAAACAGAGTGCAACCACTACCGAGAATCGAAGCAGGACCGTTTTCGACATAACGCAAGCGTCATACCACTGGGCCAAAAGGCATAGGTTACGAAGAACAAACTGTACTCGACATAGCGGCGCTATTCACAAATTCCGTGGTGATACTCATCCAAGTATTCATCACCCAACGGTTGTGCCCCAAAAGCAACGTCTTCCTTCCCTTTAGCCGCCTCATCGCAGAGCATTAGCTGCGTCATGCAAGTTTATACAAGCGGAATTAGAATAATAATTATAGTAATTCATCGAGTCTTGAAGATTCCTTAACAGAATGCATTAAACACTGGACGAATATGAAATATGGCGCAGCAGGAAGACGTTGATCTTGAGGCCAGTTCTAGTCATGTATGCTGGGATGATTATCACCACCGGGATTAAGAGTTCGGTTTTTGTGTTATTAATTTTAAAGAAAGTTTACGGTAGATGCCGCTGTGTTGCTATGTAGACTAGATTACATTTGTAATTCGTGTACATTTGTGGATAGTCTGTCTTCAACGATTAATGTGTGTAGCTATAAAGTGTTCCGTTTAACAATTCCGTGATATTTATACCCTGAGCAAGCACGTATGTTTTTAACATACGCCCACGCGAATGCTAACGGAAGCGAGGCTAACAAGGCTCTATCAGGTTGCGTTTCCAGACTGATGGATGCCGAATCATTCAAACTTTGTTGCTGGTTATCGTCGCGTTACCGAGACAGAATCTGTGGAACCATAAACTATGGTAATAAGTATTTTGAGATTGACATTTAACAGCACCTACTGTAAACTTTAAACTTAATAACTTAAAAACGAAGGATTTGTGGATATAGTTAGGCATCGTTTTGTCAACACTACTTTCTAAGATTATTTTTTTAAAACGGCGTCAAGCGAATGGAACTGTTACGTGTTAAAGAGAAAAATCCATGCTGAAATCTCTTGGACAAGGGTTATAGAATCACAAAGATGTGTAGAAAGTAAGAGAAACAACCCCAATTGAGAATTTTGAACAGCAGCAACAACTAAAGTTGAAGGCAAATGTGTATCGATCAGAAAATTATGGCTTAATGGTGGAATTTCACTCTACTTCAAACAAAAGTTTATAGTCCTGGGTATGACGATAAACTACATCCGGCAGCATGGCCCCTGATCGGCAGATTTAATATTTTGAAGATCATGGAACCACATTTGTGTTACGGTTTTTTGGGTGTGTATATATATATATATATATATATATATATATATATATATATATATATATATGACTAGTGAGACAATCCAAATGACTTAACTTCCTTTTTAGACTACCAATAGAAGGTTAACCAATCAGAAGCCGCAGAACATTGTATCCGTCGTGTATAAAGGCGGCCATCTTTGTTTACCCTACCCGAATGACCAGTACCAACTTGTCAGGTGAAGATGAACAGAATGAAGTACTACGCTCTGCTACTTTGCTACGATATCCACTGCGAACCTGAACTACGCTTTCCTACTGTCTCCGAAATATTCACTGCCAACCTGTGGATTCTATACTCGAAGACGACCGTCATAAAAATGTCTAACAATTTGAAATGTTGTTGTTCCCAAGTCTACCATGAGCCGAGGTTGTAGAAACTGTTAGGGTCCCATATATGGCAAATAGAGAACCACCAATGAAAAATAAATCACAATGAAAGTATAAAATTACATTTTAACAATAAAAATATCAGCATAACATTTTTATATAAAAAATGACCAACAATACATTTCAAAGCAGAATAGCAAGCAATACATTTTATCTTTAGTTCAAGGCTTTCGATTGTAATGAAAATATATTTGGTTGAAGACATAGAATTTTATTTAAATTATTTAAGTTTCGGCATTAAACGGCCTATAGAGGTTGATATGCCGCTAAACAAAATCAACCAAGAAACAAAAAGTTAGAAATCAAACCCCCGTCAATACTGGAAAAAGCGATAACATTTACATAACATGGAAAACCTATTTTTCTGAAAACTTTTTTTAAGAGATAGATTCTGTAAAGTTCAATTGAGAGTACCTATCAATTAATGCCGACACTTTCCTGGTAAGAAAAACCGTAAATATTACTATCGTCATTGTCATTTCTGGCATAGATCAGCATATTTTATGTAGATGCGGCAAACACATTTGTGAAAATTAATTGAAACAACAGCTTTAATTTCCTTTCTTTCAACATACGGCCAGTTTTAAATCCACTGTAGTAACAGGATGTAATAGATTTCCAATTTTTCCTCAGATTAGATCATTTGCAGTGGTGTGCAGTAAATCTATTTTGGGGGTGTATGATGAAATTTGGTTGGCCTTAAAAAACATTTCATCATCCGTGATTACATAAGATTCTTACCACGCCCTGACACTGTTGTCTCTACTATCGATTAGTTGTCTTACAGCCATTGCCTGTGATGAACATTACTTCAAGGAAGCGTACCAAAATTGAAACGCTGCACGAAAACATTGGGAAGCCTTATCAGTGAGTAAAAAATATACTATAGACTGACCCGCAAACTCTCATGATTTAAATTCAGTCGAGAAACGGTGGTAAATCTGCAAGGGACAATTCATGGAAAGGATATGCAAAGTACTAACACCCGCATGGGGTCACGTTTCATTGGAAACATGTGAAAAAAAGTAAATAATAACGGAATTATTCCTTTTGCTTCAATTAATTTGAAGAAGGGTGTATCTGTCGGTATGTCTGTTACGGTGTGTTAATGTCATTTTTTCTATCTATCTATTATATATCTATCTATCTATCTACGTGTGTTTCGATCTATAACAGGATGTTCATATCTATCTATCTATAACAGGATGTTCATATCTATCTATCTATCTATCTATCTATCTATCTATCTATTGCACTATAATCATATCTATCTGCTAATGTTCAACTCTATCTACCTATATATCTATGTATGTCTATTTATGTTTTACAGGATGTACGTATCTGTCTATCTATCTATCTATCTATCTATCTATCTATCTATCTATCTATCTGTGTTTTTGCCTTACCGGATGTTCATATCTATCTATATCTATGTGTATGTCTTACAGGATGTTCATATCTATCTATCTATCTATCTGTGTTTTTGCCTTACCGGATGTTCATATCTATCTATGTGTCTGTCTTACAGGATGTTCATATCTATCTATCTATCTCTCTATCTATCTATCTATCTATCTATCTGTTAACATTCATATCTATCTACCTATCTAGGTTTGTCTGTGCCTATCTATGTTTTACAGCATGTTCATATCTATCTATATCTCTAACTATCTGTGTGTCTATCTGTTAATATCCTTATCTATCTATCTATCTATCTATCTATCTATCTATATATCTTATGTATATGGGACATACCTGCTCGTGTGAGCGAATCAAATATTAATGTGAAAATTTTACAGAAGAGGTTTGAACATGATTTCTACATAGCTATATTTTAGGGTTTGATAAACGTACATACACTTAGCTCATATTTATAATGATCAGCGTCATTTTCCTCTTCCTTAATTACGATTAAACAACAGTTTCATTAATTATGGCTCAGTTTTATTCATTTTACTTTCTTTCCATTTGCCGAGTCTGCAAGCATTTTCTGTCTCATTACTACACTCCCAACTGTCTTCCATGTCGAGAATCAGCAGAATGCCTGCGGCCCAATTCGAGTAATTAGGCTGCCGATGCAACTGCTGTCAAAACTGTCGGTAAAAAGAAAGCGGACATTGCTGACGTCATCGGTTTCGCCTGCTGTTGAACGGAGGTGTAGTAGAAAGTGCGTATGGCGAAATATTTACGTCGGGAGATCAGTTGAATGGTAAAAGAATAAAAAGAAGAAATGTTCTTTCAAAGAATTTGTGTATAGACAATGGGAACGAACAAAGTGAAAAGGTGAGTGCTAGCTCTGAATCGGAAAAGAGGATGTGGAAAATGAAAAAACGGAAAAGAATAAAAAAAAATTGAGTACGGCTTTTCCACAAACCAAAAACGAAGTACACGTGTTTAGCAAAACAATAGGATTATAACAAGAGAAAAAAATACTGTCAGACAATGTGATTATTTATGAAAATATTTTACAATAATGTTCATCCTGAAAATGGTCAAGAGCTACCCGAAGTAGGGGGCTACAGAGTAAGAGATAAAAGGCTCACGTTATGGCGATATAAAAGGTCACAGTTAACGCTAGACGTGAACAGGTTAAGATTGCAGTGGTCAAGGAATTATTTGCTTGTGAGTCGGTTCCATGAAATAGCTGTTCCTGGGAAGAAGACCATTATAGAGTATGAGACATTTTATGCGGACATGTAGTGAAGATAACGGTTAACCATAGACATGAACAGGGTGCAGTGATCGGCGAAAGATCCTCTTGGGAGTCGGTTCGACGAAATAGCTGTTCCTGGGAAGAAGACCATTATAGAGTATGAGACATTTTATGCGGACATGTAGCGAAGATAACGGTTAACCATACACATGAACAGGGTGCAGTGATCGGCGAAAGATCCTCTTAAGGGTTGGTTCCACGAAATTGCTCTTCCTTGGAAGAAAAGGTTTACAGAGTAAAAAGCACAGTTTATGCGGACATATGGAGAAGATAACGTTTAACCCTAGACATGAACAAGTTAAGATTGTAGTGATCAGGGAAGCGCCCAGTTAGGAGTCGGTTCCACGAAGTAACGGTGTCTGGGAACAAGAGAGTCACAGAGTAAATGGCACAGTTTATCCGGACATGTAAGGAAGATAATCCTAGACATGAAAAGGTTAAGTCTGTAGTGATCACTGAAACATCCTTTTGGGAGTCAGTTCCATCAAGCCTCGATTCCTCCGAAGAAAAGTTTTACATATTAAAAGGCACAGTTTATGCGGATATGTTGAGAAGATAATTGTTAACCCTGGACCTGAACATGTTAAGATTACGGTGATCGACGAAAGATGATCTTGGGAGTCGGTTCCACGAAGTAACGGTTCCTGGAAAGAAGGTTACAGATTAAAAAGCACTGTTTATGCGGATATGTGCGGAAGATAACGGTTAACCCTAGACCTGAACAGGTTAAGATTGCATTGATTGGGGAGGCATTCACTTGGTAGTATGTCCCGCTAAAGAGTGTTTCGCGGAAAGAAACTGCTCGACTATTGACTCTTCAGTTTTCAAGCTCAGTTCCTCACTCTTAACAGATGCATCCTCACTTCGTCTTACCTTACAGACTTCATTTTTGAAAAGACAAATGATTACTTTTGTTTCTTCTAAAATAGTCTATTACCCATACGAGAGAAAAAAAGTTTTGTTTGATTATTAATTCTCTCTCTCCCTCTCTCTCTCTATATATATATATATATATATATATATATATATATATATATATATATATATATATATATATATATATATATATAAATATGTCATAAAAAACAAACCACTTTAATGTACCATTACGATAATTTATTTCACCTAAATCCTTTTTTAAGGATTCAGGATCATCAGGTAAAACTTCCAACAACGAATTGAGAAAAAAAAATGGGATTAGAAATTGGTGGGTAGTGTAATTTTTGTAATTTAATAGAGGCGGTTGAGAGTGGTAGTTAAACAGACAATATAAAGTATAGGGAGGGGTTAATTTTATATCTCTCTTAAGTATGTTTTATATTGGAGTAGGAGGAGTGACAGAAACTTGACCTCTTTAGATGGTTAATAAAACGGAAATGAATTGTAGAAAATGTATACAAGTGAGTCTTATGGTAAAGAGAGAGATAGGGGGAGGGGGAAAGAGAGATGGAGTTGTTATAATTTTGTTTTAACAAAATTATGTAAAAGATAGTTTACAATGTTTGATAGAAAATTCGATGTCTGAAAAAAATTTTGTTATTAACTTAAATGTTTAATTTTTTAAGTAAATAGTTTCAGGACTAAATATAACTATTATTGTAATAAACATATTTATCTAGGACATAAAGAAATATTTAAAATTTTAATAGTTTATTCACCCGACTAATTGTATTTCCACAATTTTGTTATAATTATATATATATATATATATATATATATATATATATATATATATATATATATATATATGTATGTCTATATTTCTGTGATGAGGTATTATGTACATTATTTATATTTTTCGGACTATTGTCCTCATCTTTGTCGCCATATTTAAGAAGAAGACCGGGGCGTACAACGTACAACTGCCAGCGTTTGATAGCGAGGGATTATCAGGGATTGATATGCCCTGATTGGGCCGACTTGGCGATGGGGTGTATGATATTGAAGACCCGTAACTCCCTAATGAACCAAGTCAATTTACAACACTGATGACTCCTTTCCATGCCTATTCAAGAGCGTATATTTGAATTATTATGTTGGTGCAAAATAATGACGTAATAATGTCGTTTTTTGACGTATTTTTAACGTCAAAAAACGACATTATTACGTCATTATTTTCGCACCAACCTAATAACACTTTTCGGCAAAGTACTAGCATATCTACCCAATGCCAAGTTGGTTAAACATCTTGCTTCGCCTAATATCATTTCGGACATTATATGGCTTCCGTATCGTCACTGAATTTCTCTGTGACGCACTAGATAAGTATGGCAATGCTCAGTCTGTGTCACTACACATCTCGAGGGCGTTTGACAGAGTTTGGCATAATAGTCTTTTGTCGCGGGATGAAAATTTGATTTAATCCAATCGTTCCGAACAAATCGAGTAACGAAGCTGCCAGATTTTTTCATAGTAACACGGGGGGTGCACTGGGCTCTATACTTGGCGCTACACAGTTTTTGATCTTCATCAATGATCGTCTCGATGTCATCTGTTCTTATGTTGGTATTTATGTAGCTGACACATTCATTTACTCGTGTCTTTATAGCGAATCCAACAGATGCCTGGCAGCTGCCCTTGAAAAGAATCTTTATTCAGTGGTTAACTAGAGCAAGAAATGGCTTCTAAATTTTAACGCCTCTGATACTCTAATTTATTCACCATAGAGATCATTTTCAGTCTGCGATGAGGACATCTGATTGTAAAAAGGAGAGAGACACTATCCGACTTAGCTTCACGTTTTCCATCGACAATATCGAGTCACTATTTATATTATTCGGACTAGTCTCCTCATCTTTATACACTGTGTCATAAATTGTAGGAAGGCGTTGGTTAGATCCAGTGACAGGACCAAAAGAATGTGAGTTCAATACCCGGTTAAGGCAGTGGAGATCTTGGAGAAGGGAATTAACAGGAGATAACTGATAACTGTCATCCATTAAACATGGCACGTGGAACTAGAACATTCTACCACAGTGAGTGAAATAAGGGGTCCAGTTCGACATTCCAACCACCTCAAGAAGGCCAGAGTGTACAACGGCCGAAACGTTATGATAAATACCGCGACAAAGATGAAGACAATAGTCCGAATTTATGTAAATAGTGTACATAAAAACTCATCTCAGAAATGTAGACAAATATCGAGCTCGTTCTAAGTCTACTGTATGGTTAGCTGGTTTACTCTGCCTTTCTCGTCAGATTTATAGATCTATTTATTAAAATATAAATATAAATTTATTAATTCATATTTTATTGTATGAATATTGTATGAATAAAAGGCCTCGTCTTTTTTATTATTTAATAAAATATTAAAAATAAACTATTTTTATATAATAATATTCTTTTATAATTCCATTAATACTAGGATGGCCAGCTCCTATGACATCTTTATTTACATTACGTCGTGAAGCAGCCATCTTTAATATTTCCAAAATTCAAGTTAGGAATAACAAGTCTGAAAAGTAATTCACAAATATTACTATACCTCATACTGAAAGCAAGTGATTATATATATATATATATATATATATATATATATATATATATATATATATATATATATATATATATATATATATATATATATATATAAATTATATATATATATATATATATTAAGAAATGGACAAAGTCCGACAATTTATTTATCAAAGACATTTT
Source organism: Acanthosepion lycidas (assembly GCA_963932145.1). Lineage (NCBI taxonomy): Eukaryota > Metazoa > Mollusca > Cephalopoda > Sepiida > Sepiidae > Acanthosepion > Acanthosepion lycidas. The sequence goes on along the minus strand of OZ010609.1, from coordinate 52,203,873 downwards.
TTATGTTTAACGTTCTTTTTATAGATACAAGTATTTAAGTAAATGCTCTGTTTATAATAAACAGTATTAAATAATATTTACCTGCCTGAATGTCCGAGAAATTTTCATAGAAAATATTCGTCCTTTGACAGGATTCCAACCTATACGGCTAAATGGCGGTTCCGTATAGGATGCAGGTTCGAATCCTGTCAAAGGACGAATATTTTCTATGAAAATTTGTCGGACATTCAGGCCTGTAAATGTTATTTAATACTGTTTATTATAAACAGAGCATTTACTTAAATACTTCTATCTATAAAAAGAACGTTAAACATAAAAAATGTCTTTAATAAATATATATATATATATATATATATATATATATATATATATATATATATATATATATATATATATATATTAATATTATGTGTGTGTATAGATAGATAGATAAATAGACAGATAGGAGAAAATAAAAACAAGTATTATTGTTTGTGAAAATTTTTTCAATGCATTAACCCTATAACTAGCCTAGGTGTCAAAATCGACACCTCGGCCATTCAAGGTAAAACCTCAAATATCAGCTATTCCACTGAATATTTTTAAAGAATAAGTCCGTTAAGCATCTTTGCAAAATTTCAATAATTGTCCAAAATGCCTCAGTATCGAACCAAAACAAGTTATTCCATAGTCATTAGTTGAAAATTTGAAGTATTCGAAAACGACACCATGGCCATCCTATTTTTAATGGTAATGATACTAAGTTTAGAATGACTGATTAAAGAAAACGACAAAGATTTAAAAAAATGAAACATTTCTAGCAAATTCTACCTAAGAGAAACTGCCTTGTGTAAAGTATACTTTTACAGTTTCAGCCACAGAGACGCCTATAACAAGGCTGTTGTTATGAAAGGCACATCCCTCATTGGGACTCTTCGAAGTCTATACCTTCTAGCATTGTCTTCTTATTCGAATGTTGGATTATGGCTATAGCACGTTTAATCAAGGTCACCTTCGATCAACTTCGAGCATGGTGACTCCCGGATAGCTTGTGAATGAACGATGCTGTAGGCTTTGATGTGTGGGTGTTGTAATTGATAATAACTTTAAATTGGAAATCCGATTTCTAATTCTAGTAGGGTTCATTATATTCACTTACGTGCATATACGCGTGGAAATATACGAATGCATATTTTCTTCTCACACCTAGAGGTTAAGGAGTTGGACTTGTATCATAAATAATTAGTATTTCTAATTTATTCACCATAGAGATCCTTTTCTGTCTGCCATCAAGACGTCTGATACTAGACTGCAGGATAGCAACACTATCCGCCTTCTTGGCTCGACGTAATCCACCGACATAAACTAGAACGACTATATCAAGTCAGTTCTAGGGCTGCTGTATGGATAGCTGGTTTGCTTTACATCAGAAGCCATATTGCGGATTTATAAATCTACCATTGTCATATCTGGTCTTAAACTGTCTTAAGGAAGATTAACTGATTTAAAGTTTAATCAATATCATTTAAGATAAATATTACTTTCAGTTTAACATAATTCAGAATTATTTTTTCAACACGGATGTACGTTGAAAATAACTATTTACATTATTCGGACTATTGTCCTCATCTTTGTCGCCATGTTTATTACAACGCTCAGACCTTGTTCAGGTGGTTGGAATGTCGAACTGAACGCTTTATTTCGCTCAGTGGGGTAGACTGTTCTAGTTCCATTTGCCATGTAAGCTATCTCCTGTTAATTCCCCTCTGAAATTTCTTCACTGCCTTAACCAGGTATTGAACTCACACTCTTTTTGGTCCTGTCACTGGAACTAACTAACGCCTTTATCCACTGTGCCATGTGTCCTTGTTTATGAATTTCTGGGTATTATAAACCTAATGACTTCATTTTTTTACCAGAAATTAGACTGAGGATACCATAGACAGATAATATGAGCAACGGAGAAGATTTAGAGAAAATGGAAACAAAAAGCAAACATATTTAAGATCAATTAAGCAATTCACCCTAAGAAGTCGGGGTTGCCACTAGCACGCAAGTTGTTACAGAGGATTGAGAACAAGAGTAAAGAGGCGTGGTTAAGGAAAGGATACAGAAAAAGATGGGGTACAGGATCAAAGTATCAGAGTATGTCGATTGACATTACACTTGAATATTCGAAGATTATAGTTATCAGGGATGCAAACAAAAGGAACGGAGCTCCACAGACGGGTAGTGCAGGAGAAGAAGTTTTTTGAGTAGAAGAGACGGTTACATTTAACTCTTTTGAGAGTGAAAAGGTGGGACCGAGATGCTAGCCTAGTAGCTCGCTTAAATTCATGCACTCCGGGAACCAGCGAAAGTAGCTCGTCGGAACAGTTGCAGTGTAAATACTTCTAGAAGAGACAAAGAGAAGCCACAGTACGCCTATGAGAAAACGAATGTAGACGAGATGACAGATCAGGACCTATCGCATTATATATTCGTCTCTGGATTTTGTCGAAGACCTCAAGACGTACAGCACCAGACCAGATATGACAGCAATATTCCACGGTTGGTTGATTTATAGATTTGAAGGATGGACTCAGCCGAGAAAAAAAATGATGGCACAAGACAATGAACCAACTTTCCTAGCGGTAGATGAAGCTGTTGATTCAATGTATTTGTTCCACCTCATGTTAACGGACAATGTGAGACCAAGCAGGAGCTTTTGAGGAGCATCAGCCATTCTGATAGGAGGCAAGTAGGGTTCTATGTGATGGTTAAAGAAGAACAATTTCGTTTTGGAGTCATTAATATTTATAAGCCATTTCCTACCCAAGTGAACCACATATTGAAGGTCTCTGTCATGCTATTCGGAATTAAGATACCATTATGTAAATGATCATTTTCCCCTTGTAAAATTAAATTTAAAGGATTTTTCAAACAATGTATGACAACTTTTTGAAAAAAAAAAAACAGACAAGGGGAGAAAAGAAAGGAACAAACACAGTGAAAAAAGAAGATGAAAATTAGAAAGGAAGGGAAAGCGTCAAAGAAAACAGGAAATGGTGTAACTCTTGATAGGAGTGGTGGTCAGAGGGGAAAGGACGAGAGAGAGAGAGAGAAGGAAAGGAAAGAAAGAGATGACCTATTTAATATACCCAGTGGATATCTGACAGTAGATAGACCAAATGAAAATTCAGCTATTAATGAAAAAAAACAAAATAAAAAACAAATATTATATAAAATAATAAGAGATAAAGCTAAAAACATGAAGGAGAGATAATTCTGGATTAACACCAGGATGGCCAGCTCCTTTGACATCTTTATTTAGATTAGGCCGTGAAGCAGCCATCTTTAATATATTCAATATTCAAGCCGGAATAACAAGTCTGAAAAGAAATTCACAAATATTAGTATACCTCATACTGAAAGAAAGTGATTATATATAAATATATATATATATATATATATATATATATATATATATATATATATATATATATATAAATTATGTGTGTGTGTGTGTGTATAGATAGATAGATACATAGATAGATAGATAGATAGGGGACAAAAACACAAGTATCATTGCTTGTGAGAAAAAATTTTCAATGCATTTACCCTATAATTAGGCTAGGTGTCAAAAACGACACCTGGGCCATTCAAGTTAAAACCTAAAATATCAGGTATTCTAATGAATATTTTTTAAAGAATTAAGTCTGTTAAGCATCTTTGCTAAAATTCAATAATTGTCCATAAGCCTCAGCCATCCTAGTGTTAAAGAGGATTAAATTAACAAATATTAAAGGAGGTATAATAAAAAAATATAAAGAGGGGAATATAAATGTCTTGGGAAAAATGCATCCAAATTAACATATATTAAAATTAAGTTTATATTAATTAATACCTCAGTCTGTCTATATTTCTGAGATGAGGTATTTCAGTTCGAAATTCCAACCACCTGATGAAGGCCAGAGCGTACAACGGCCGAAACGTTGTGATAAATATGGCGACAAAGATGAGGACAATAGTCCGAATAATGTAAATACTGTAATTAATACCTATCCATAAGGAAAAGAGTATTTTTGAAATTTAATATATAATATGATGAAAAAACTTTAAAATTAATAAAAGTTCTACAAGAATAAGGGAATTATAATATGACTTTATGATCAATAGATTCTATATAAAAAAGATACTATATAATTAGATCTATAGTATCTATATAAAAAGATACTATATGATCTATAGTAGCTATATTAAAAGATACTATGTAATAATATCTGTATAAGAAGATACTATAAAATCTATATTGTCTATATAAATAGATACTATATAAAAAGTATTAAATTAAATAATAGAAACATATAAATTTTAAGACATTTTTATATTAATACATTCCTTTTGTAGATACAAGTATTTAAGTAAATGCTCTGTTTATAATAAACAGTATTAAAAAACATTTACCGACCTGAATGAGGGTCTCGTATAGGATACAGGTTCATGGAAGATTGAAGTTTATAAGCAGTAAATTCGACCTTGCCAACCGAACGCTCCTTTGTGGCCGATTCGGTTAAGCACGCCTGGCTAAATAGCGGTTCCGTATAGGATGCAGGTTCGAATCCTGTCAAAGGACGAATATTTTCTATGAAAATTTCTCGGACATTCAGGACGGTAAATGTTATTTAATACTGTTTATTATAAACAGAGCATTTACTTAAATACTTGTATCTATAAAAAGAACGTTAAACATAAAAAATGTCTTTAATAAATAAATTGTCGGACTTTGTCCATTTCTTAATGTATGACGTCATTTGTTTACATTTGATACGCCATGAGCAGTTATGAATGTACGAGATTCATGGAAGATTGAAGTTTATAAGCAGTAAATTCGAACTTGCCAACCGAACGCTCCTTTGTGGCCGAATCGGTTAAGCACGCCTGGCTAAATAGCGGTTCCGTATAGGATGCAGGTTCGAATCCTGTCAAAGGACGAATATTTTCTATGAAAATTTCTCGGACATTCAGGCCGGTAAATGTTATTTAATACTGTTTATTATAAACAGAGCATTTACTTAAATACTTGTATCTATAAAAAGAACGTTAAACATAAAAAATGTCTTTAATAAATAAATTGTCGGACTTTGTCCATTTCTTAATGTGTATATATATATATATGAATCATGTATTAAAAATACTTTTAAAAAAAATTGAGGGCGGTGTACACACACCAAAACATCGACAAATGTTGTTATGTAGATAGAACCGCAAGTCCTTCGTTTTGGAGTTATTATTCCTTTTTAAAGTTTGCAGCAGGTACTTTTAAATCCAAGATACAATACAAAAATACTTTAATAAACTTTCGGGACAGGTTCCCCCACCAAACAATGTACAGAGTTCGCTCTAAACATATGTTCAAAAAGCGATTGTTGCGCCTCAACACAGAACTTATAATAAATATTCAAAATGCCCTTCGCTTGCTTCTACATATGCGCGCAGCCGTCGGTTCATTGACTGGCGGATCCGTTGAAATAATTTCACACGATGTTGACTGCTTTCGCAGGCCCCCATAACACATTGATGAAACGTTTCAGAATCATTAATGTATGTTGTAGAATGTAGGAATTCCCACAGATAATGCTCCAAAGAATTGGTGTAGGAAAACGTGCAGGCCATAGAGCCGGTCTTCCCGTAAATATCCATCTTTCATGGTAAATGTCAGCAAGTGTCGATCAATGAGACTAGAATGATATGGAGTCCCATGTTTCAACAACCTAAGAATTTATATACTTTGAACTCAGCTTGTATCTCGATAACCTAATAATTTAGACATTTTTAAACACAGCCAGTGTCTTGACAACCTAATAATTTAGACAGTTTTAAACAAAGCCAGTGTCTTGACAACCTAATAATTTAGACATTTTTAAACACAGCCAGTGTCTTGACAACCTAATAATTTAGACACTTTTAAACAAAGCCAATGTCTTGACAACCTAATAATTTAGACATTTTTAAACAAAAATAGTGTCTTGACAAGCTAATAATTTAGACACTTTTAAACAAAGCCAGTGTCTTGACAACCTAATAATTTAGACATTTTTAAACATAGTGTCTTGACAACCTAATAATTTAGACATTTTTAAACAAAGTTAGTGTCTTGACAACCTAATAATTTAGACATTTTTAAACAAAGTTAGTGTCTTGACAACCTAATAATTTAGACATTTTTAAACACAGCCAGTGTCTTGACAACCTAATAATTTAGACACTTTTAAACAAAGCCAGTGTCTTGACAACCTAATAATTTAGACATTTTTAAACACAGCCAGTGTCTTGACAACATACTAATTTAGACACTTTTAAACAAAGCCAATGTCTTGACAACCTAATAATTTAGACATTTTTAAACAAAGCCAGTGTCTTGACAACCAAATAATTTAGACATTTTTAAACACAGTTAGTGTCTTGACAACCTAATAATTTGGACACTTTTAAACACAGCCAGTATCTTGACAACCTAATAACTTATACACTTTTAAACACAACCAGTGTCTTGACAATCATTCTATAGGCAAAAGACAGAGCATATTAACACCGAATGCAAAGTTAAAATCTTCGCTATAAATTCATAACTGACAGATATCTAAAGCAAAGCACCCCCCTTTTTGGCTTGTGACAAGATTTCAACTTCGAAAAGATTGAAATCAAGGAGTAAAACAATAGAAAAAACATTTTTTAAGTTCTGTAAAATATGTAAGAGAAATAACATGACTCGCTCTTATAATTTGAAAAAAAAGATTAGGTAAACTTTGATATTTAAAATACAGTAACTGACTGACAAAATTTCAAATTATCTGCCTTTGTCGTCTTCCTCAAGGTAAAAAATAACATAATAAATAAATTTTACGCTCTGTCATTTTTTCCTTCTCCTTTGGCTTCTAATCAGGTAATCTTATTTGTCTCGTCTAAGTCAATTATGGAATAAAGTTTGTTTATTTATTTTTTGAATTTTTTTATTTATTTACCCTGTTCAATGTGTGACTGTTCTTTTTTTTTCGACGTTTGAATGTCATGCTTGATGTGATAAAATAGCTGACGGCGACGGTAGAAACGACTTTCTTCTGATAACAGGTTCAATAACATTTCATTTTCATTGTAATTCAAATATTTTAGAAGGAACCGTTTTTTACTCGTGTATAAGTCTACTTCATGTATAGTGCAATATCTGATATTATTTTATGGAAAATATTCTTTCATACAGCTCGGATATAATGCTATTTCATCTTCTGTGCAATACTAGTAGACCTACTATCCTTCCTGGATACAAAGATAAACTGCATCCGCGTCCTGCGTAAGACGATAAACTACGTCCAACAGCAAGTCCTCTGATCTGGAGGTTTTGAGGAGTGTGGAACCACCTCTTAACTGCTACTTTTCCTAGGTCCACCCACAGTTAGAATCTCAGCTATGGGCAAATAGTTAACCACCAAACTGGAGTTAAAACATTATGAAAATGTAAAAATTAGCTTTAATACAAGAAATACTTTGTAAAAAAATATTAGTTGCAATACATTTAGAAAAAAAGATATTATCAGCTATAGGAATTTTTTTTGAAAAATATTACCAGAAATACATTTAAAATATATATATATATATATATATATATATATATATATATATATATATATATTACCAGCAATAAAAAAAATTGGCGGCATTAAATGACCCATTAACGTTGATATTCCGTAAAACAAACCAAACCCAACGAATCGTACTGTAGTCAAATATTGTTATACTGGCCATTAACATGTACATATTTTATAGCAAAAAAATGGTTTACATACTTTTTGGTACCAAGCTATCCTATGGTTAGTAAAATCTCATACCGTAAACTATGTGATAAGAAGATTTGGATACCGTACGTTTCTTTGCGTTCATGCCTCACTACGGTAGCTCCATTGCCCTGCGCCCGACAAATAAAGAGTTTCTGAGAAGAGGTATTATGCACACTATTTACATTATTCGGACTATTGTCCTCATCTTTCTTGCCATATTTATCACAAAGTTTCGGCCGTTGTACGCTCCGGCGTTCTTCAGGTGGTTGGAATGTCGAACTGAACCCTTTATTTCGCTCGCTGCGGTAGATTGTTCCACGTGCCTTGTCTAATGGCTGTCAGTTATCAGTTATCTCCTGTTAATTCCCCTCTTTCACTTCTCCACTGCCTTAACCAAGTATTGAACCCACAAATGTTTGGGTCCTGTAACTGGATCTAACCAACGTTTTTATCCACTGTGCCATGTGTCCTTAAGAAGTTCCAGAAATTCATATAGAGATGTCCTCAAGGACACATGGCACATTGGATAGAGCCGTTAGTTAGAGCCAGTGACAGGATCCAAAGATTTGTGAGTTCAATACCAGGTTAAGGCAGTGGAGAACTTGGAGAGAGGGGAATTAACAAGAGATAACTGATAATTGACATCCATTAGACATGGCATATGGAACTATAACAGTCTACTCCAGAGAGCGAAATAAAGGGTTTTAGTTCTATATTCCAACCACCTGAAGAAGGCCGGAGCGTACAACAGCAGAAACGTTGTGATAAATATGTCAAGAATATGACGACAATAGTTCGAATAATGTAAATAGTGTAAATTAAGAGTTAATCAACACGTGGAAAAACGATGTAATAATGACGTAGACGACACTCGTTGGAAAGTTCTTTAGGATTAGAATGGGAAGGTAATATCAAAATATTTAATTAAAACACATCTACGAAAGCTTAGGCTCAGTGTCCAATCAAGATCGAATGAATTTTCTTTTTCTATTTAACTTACACGCTCTCTCTCTTTCTCTCTCTCTCTCTATGTTACACACACACATGCGCGCCTGCGCGAGCGCTTATTATTTTGTGTGACTATCGCCAAGTATTCTTCAACACCGTTAGAATTTGTACAGCATTGATAGCCCTCTGCTAATATAGTGAAATGGTTTAATTTAAAACTTCCTGTGGTTTTGAATTCTTATTTATATTTCATCTAGACTGGCGTTCAAGCATGGCTACAGAGTCGGGGCTGTGTTTTACGTAATTATATCATCGAGTCATCGGAGTTCTTTCATTATTTTTCTGGTCTTTTTATCTTATTGATTTATCCTCGACATTATTCCGTCATTAATTTTGCACCAACCTAATATACGTTTCCTTTTTGTTTCCAGTTTCTCTAAAACGTCGTCGTTGCTCATATGGTCGGTCCATGGTATCCTTAGCACCCTTCTGTCGAAATTTCAACTGTCTCTTCCTGATGTTAAGTATAACTTTCCTTTTTGTAACCATTTTCTCTAAAATGTCGTCGTTGCTCACATGTTCTGTCTATAGCATCCTATTGTAGAAGCACATTTTTGTTGCATGAACTATCTTCTTTATCTTTGAAGAGATTGTCCAGCATTCACTGCTCTATATAGGAGATTGTTATTCAGATGACAGTCGTCTTCGAGTATAGAATCCAGAGGTTAGCAGTGAATATTTCGGAGACAGTAGGAAAGCTTAGTTCAGGTTAGCAGTGGATATCGCAGCAATGTAGCAGAGCGTAGTACTTCCTTCTGTTCATCTTCGCCCGACAAGTTGGCACTGGTCATTCCGGTAGGGTAAACAAAAATGGCCGCCTTTATACACGACGGATTGAATGTTCCACGTCTTCTGATTGGTTAACCTTCTATTGGTGCACTATAAAGTGAGCCAAGGCTTTTGGACTAACTCACTAATATATATACACACAAAAAAACTGTAACAGAGTTCACGTAACAATTCAGTAAACTTGTCTTTGTTTCTAACGAAGAATTTCTGTTTCTTTGTATTTAGATTAGCTTCTAGAATACATCATTTGTCATCCCAATGTAACTTTGGAATTCAGTTTCGCACTTACCGTCCTCTATTAAAACACTTCCCAGATATTTAAATTTCTGTATTTGTCTCATTTTAGTATTCACGATATGCGATTCGCACTTTTGGGCTCCCCCCTTTTGTTAACAACCATGCAATCTGTCTTCTTACAGTTGATATTTAATCACAACCTTCTGTATAAGTTTTATAATTTTCTTCTCGTCTCTGCTATCAACAATATGACATCTGCAGATTTCATATTTTTAAGATTGCGCTCGCCAATAATGAATACTTATCGGTAAACAAAAAGTTTTAGTCATCACGTTATATCCAGTGAAACATCAGTCAATGATTCCAAGTCGATTATTGCTATAGTGAAAAAATTTGAAACAAAATTCAGGGGAAATCTACGCGTTAATATAAGTTTAAAGAATCCTCTTTTCTGTTAAGAAACTTTCGAAAAAATCTTTGGGGCGTTACCCCACTTAGTTTCCTTAAAAAATGCCGCTAGGGGACGCTCGGTAAGCCTATAAATAGGGAGTAACATTCTTTTTTTTTTATTAAACTGCGGGAGGACGGTTAGATGTAGGTCGAACGAAGAAAACGCTTGCCATTCAGGGACGTACGCACGTGCACACGCACCTCACACTAAATTTCTCTAGGGCTTTCTCCTACACCAAACTACACACACACTCAAACAATTTAGTAGTTTAAATGATATTTCTTAATATTCAGTGTTTTGTAACATGCATCAATATTGTATTGTCTATGTATACCTTTTTAATAGATGCATTATCATCTGTTTATATAACCAGTTTTTACAAATGTAAAAGGCAATAGGAAAACTGTAATAGTAGCCGACGCGTTTCGTCCAATGTTGACTTTCTCAAGGCAAAAAGAAATGAATATATTTAAACAAAGTAACTAATAATAACAAAACAAACTGTCCTTTGCAATTAGAAGAATTTAGAGAACGCTATTTTCATGCTATTAACTGAAAATTACGTCAAGTACTGTCACGTGTGGTGATATTGTTTATGTTGCTGTGTTGATGGATTCAACAATTTTCTTTTGATTTCTTGATACTGTTGTGTACGTTTGTTTGGGAGAGAAGTAATTCTGTTAAGAATGGTGAAATAGGGAAAAAGCTTGGGCGTAGATTAATATTTTGATAATATTCAATGGCGGCACTCTCTAGGATTTTCCTTCTGAGTGAGTTATTTTCTTTTTTTATGAGTGTAGCATTTTTAAAATCAAAATTGTGGTTGAATTTCTTTTTATGTATGACTTTGGTTATGTTGTTTTTTGTGAAGTCTCTTTTGTGCTCATAAATGCGTTTTTTTTCATATTTCTACTTGTTTCTCCGATATATTGCGAGGAACAGTCTCGGAAATTTATTTTATAAATCCCTGCTTCAGAAATATTATTGCTATTAGTGTTTGAGGATCTGAGTATATAGAACTATTTTAAGATTATTTATGGAAGTATATATATATAGATTTATTATGGAAGTATATAGAACTATTTTAAGATTATTTAGATGGGGGTAGGTTGTTCTGGATAGTGGAGGTGACAGAGTTGGTCGGTAGTATTATACAGCTGTTTTTATGTAATTTACTATTGCGGATATTATGTTATTATTTTTGTTTCAGTCGTATATTTCGTATGCCTCTCTTTTTGTGCTGTGGATGAAATTATATGGGTATTGTAGGTTTTCGAATGTGTTTTCTATGTATGTTTCTTCTTTAAGTAAATATTTGGGGCTGAATGTTCTTTATGCTCTCAGATAGAAACCTATAATATTCCAGATTTAATTTTACAGTTTTCCTATTGTCTTTTACATTTATAAATATTGTCTTTTCTACAGGTTAACTCTGAGAATTTTTTCATATACAGTTTTGTCGGGTTTTTTTTTATACTGAGTATGTTATTTTTGTTGTGGGATATATATACAAGGAGACACGTGTTTTCCGACCTAAAACACGACCATTATACTCCCGCAACGGATTGCATTAATAAAAAGAAGCTTTGGATTGTTTTATATTGTTTCTATGTGAACTTTAGCAGTTCTATTGTTCTGCTAGGAGTTAGAGAGACAGTTTTTGTTTTGTTTTTGGATCGCATTTGTGTATTTACGAAATGACAAACAGCTACCAGCCTCCGAGATTTATTCAAAGTTCGATCATATATTTTGAATAATTGAATTTCGATTATTTATAGTGAATCGCATTGACTTATATACGGAACCTTCGGCTACAAGAAACATGGATGATTCTGAGTGCATAACGAGAAGGCGTTATTCTATTTTCGATTTCGGAAAGGAATTTCACCTCCGTTGAACTGTGTTTGCGAATAATTCTATTAAGCCTGAATTAATAGCGTACACAAAATAAGACAATCAGTTGAAACCAGGCAATAAGTGTATAAATGGATCAGTTATACATAGAGATACAAAAGCAAAATAAAATAAATACAATGAAAAAAGTACCAATTTAAAAGCACTGATCAAATCATGTAAGTAAATAGTTACATCAATACGTTCGGGTTTTTAATGATGAAAAACATATTTATCAAAGTAAATCAATATCCTTTTTTCTCTGTAGCAGGTACCTTCAGAACATGGGCGATAATTGCTCTCCACGACTTCCTACTATTTGAGGCTCTTAATAAGCTTTGTTTTGCTGTTAATCTTTCTAATTACTGTTCAGCTAATCATTTACAAAAATTCTTTAGTTTGATTATTCACTGCTCAGTATGTCTTATGGGTATCAAACTCTCCAAGCATTCTTTCCTTTATATGTGCCCTACAAATGGTAACGTCTTCTTTCTGATTTTAAGTAAAAGTGCCTTTTTTTAGTTTTTCCTTTTCGTTAATACTTCCTCGTTACGCACATGCTCGGACTATTTGAATCACATCATCCTTCTGTAGAATCATCACGGCCTCAACACTTTGAAACACTGGTTCCAGTATGATCACTGAAGTAAAGCAACATCGAACCTGACCAATACGTAAATGTTTGACCACTTGGGAATACCAGGAACTGTAAGCTTAAATCGGTCTGAATTGTTAATCAATCGGTCAATTCTTGTTGGGTTGGATATATCCCCTTACGCATATCTTCCCTTGGCAAATTTATGACTCCACATATTCTCCCCCCAGCAATAGGTTAATTAATAAAAGATGTATCACTAAATCATTAATATCTGTATTTTTTACAATTTCAAAAACATTTTTCTGGCTTTAAATAGCCTGCAAATGATGGATAAACCGTAGAAAACGAATCAATCGTTCAAGGAGATACTGATTAGCTACACAGGTAAGTCTTTTAGACTTATTGACATTCTTTGAAATATAAATGTAAAATTATGAATCCTCCTTTTATCCCCCAAGTATAAATCATTTAGAATGATTTATAAATCTAAATCATTATTATCTGAAAAAGTTTCTAATAATCTAAGAATATTTTCCGAATTTAACCTACAAAGAGATGATAAACCGTATAATGAATCAATCAGTTAAAAACTAATTAGGACACAGGCAAGGCATTTAGATTTATTTACATTCTCTAGAATATAAATTTAAAGATACGAATTCACCTTTTATCCCAACCTCCAAATTCTTACAATTAAAAAAAAAAATTTCTGGCTTTAAAAATGATAAAAATGGTTAAAAAGCTGTAGAATGAAACGAAGCAAGGAAATACTGATACACAGTCATATCTTAGATTTATTTACACTCTCTGGAATATAAATTTAAAAGTATGTATCAAATTTATATCCCCCCCCGAATATTCTTACATTCTAAAAATATTTTCTACCTTTCAGTAACCTGCATAGGGTTGATAAGCCTCAATCATTTCTATAGAACGACATTTCTGTTACCTCATGTCTCTTCTTCATCTTTGACGAGATTATCCAACAGTCGCATCCATATAAAAGGACTAATATTACATAACATTTCAAAGCTATTTCCTTGGTTTCTGGAGAAATTTTCTTCTTTCTTATTCTTTACTTAGGTTTCAGAAGGCATCATTCGATATTCCAATGGGCCTTCGGATTTCGGTGTCACATTCGCTGTCTTTGGATATTTAGATTATCGTACTTGATTGATTTTCGTTCATCCAGTCCGTACTTCGCATGTTCAGCTGATTATCTTTACACTGACAACCATACATTCGTTCTTCTCTTGGCTATGTTTCAATTTTGAAAATATAAAATTATGCCCAATTATATCAGGATGTCATTTATATGATATAAATGATATATTAAGTATAGCACACATCATTTGAGTGTAGATTACATACAGGAGAATCAGTCTTTGGAATCTTGTATATACCGTGGAATCGAGATGATTTCTGCTAAAATGGATGTTAAAATTTGCATAGCTAAAGCCTGGTTCGACTTTAATAGAATGGATGTGATCTGAAAATGTGATCTACTAGACAATGCCAAGCTTTCGAGTCACTGTAGAGGCGGTGTTAATGTACGGTGCAACTGCCTGGACAGTGTAAGCTCAATCGGACCTACACTTAGATGCTGAGAGCTATACATCTCTTGGAGAAAACATCCAACTAAATCTCAGCTCACAGTATGTCGACACATTCTGTTTTTATCATACTAACGCAAATATTCTTTGGCGTGTTAAAAAAAGGATATTATTTTGATAACGTGTTGGAGTTTAGAAAATTACACATAGTCTTGTTTGTCCTTTAATATAGGTACATTATGAATTCAGTACATAAATATTTCAGAGGACATTCAGAGTAAATGAAATGATTACATTGAGGCGTTTTATTTACTGTATATACTCGCAAATCATGTGACATTGGAAGTTCTAATTTTGAAGCTAATTATAAGGGCGCCGAATCCTACATGAGATATAAAATTAGCGTATATATACTGCTGACCAAACTATACATCCAATTACTGTAGTCAATTTAGTTTTAAAATTCGGCGTAGACAGTGTTGACCATGTTCACCATAGTCTATGAACATAGAATACAGCGCAGTACGTAATCTGTTCAATGAAACAAAGTTAAAGATTAACACTCACGAGTCAGATATTTTACTAAATCTGACTATATCGCTAAGACCACCAGCAGCAGTTTCGTAATTCTCCAGTCTTCGATATCAAAGGCTGGCAGTGAATATTCGGAAGAAAAAAAAACATGGCCGCCTTTATACACGTCGCATTGAATATTTTGAGCCTTCTGATTGGTTAACCTTTCAATTGGTGAACAATAAATTGAGTCAGCTCATTTTGGCTGGCTCTTTAGTACTATCCAAAAATTCCAACAGACAGGATCAGCAGTATATACGCTAATTTTATATCTCCAGTATGATGCGACCGCCTTAAAATTAGCTTCAAAATTAGGAATTCAAATGTAAAAAAGAGAAAACAAATATTTCAGAGTCTGTCTATATTTCTGAGATGAGGTATTATGTACATTATTTACATTATTCGGACTATTTTCCTCATCTTTGTCGCCATATTTATTACAAAATTCTTCAGGTGGTTGTAATGTCGAACTGAACCTTTTATTTCGCTCACTGTGGTAGACTGTTCTAGTTCCACGTGCCATGTTTTAATGGATGTCAGTTATCAGTTATCTCCTGTTAATTTTCCCTCTGAAAGTTCTCCACTGCCTTAACCGGGTATTGAACTCACACTCTTTGGGTCATGTCACTGGATCTAACCAACGCCTTTATCCACTGTGCCTTGAGCTCATCTGTGTATGAATTTCTGGGTATTATTAATCTAATGTCTTCAGCAACCATTTTTACCAGTGCTCATATTACAGTTTTGCTGTTATCATTCCATGTTTTTACCAGAGCTCATATTGCAACTTTGTTATCATTGCTTTTCTCTGGAACTCCTTATTACTGGTTACAATATTGTATTTATTTCTATGCTTGGTCGGCTCAGGAGATTTTTGTGGCCTAGCATATGTGCTGATTCTGAAAGAAAACTAATAGTCAATTATAAAAATGTATTGACATTTGTAGAGCCTTTTTTAAAGATGTAGTTGTTTCATCGTTGCATGTTCCTCAACATTCTCAAGTTGATACCCTGCAAAAAAATATTCCAGATATTGCTTATATGCAAATGATCTAGCTATCACTGCCCATTACCAATGCCATAGTACTTCTACATCATCTAGAAAATAGTGCAAATGATGTTGGGGTCTAAGTCAATGCCTTCAAAAGTTAATTCCTAACCTTCAACTAGCAAGGCTGAATGCAACGTATCTCAGGTGAATCAATAAAATATGTCGAAACTTTTACATACCTAGGAAGCGAGACAAATTCTACTGAAAAGCATGGGAAAATTCAAAAAAATAGCTAAAGTCTGGGTCACCTTGAATAAAATTCATGTGATCTGAAAATTTGATCTACTAGACAAGGCCAATCTTTCGACCCACTGTAGAGGCAGTGTTAATGTTTCGTGGCCATTGTCTTGATATTGCTGTGATAATGTTAATGAATTAAAAACAATATTAATTTGATAGTACTGAAGACTGAATCAAAAATATACGGTGTACTGTTGATACTATGAAAATAAATTTAGCGATGTGTATATTACATTGAATTACAACATGCAAAATTATTCGCATATTTCAATTGGTCCTAATAATCAATAGTCATATTAATCGAAAATATTTTCCCAATTAACTTTCATGAGAAAGCTGAAAAAAAAACAGAATTTGAATATCACTTCGGTAACCAATCAAAGAACTGTCTGCAAGAATCAAAACAGTCTATGATGTCATGATATATAACTTCTATAATCGCGTACCATGCGACCCTTGAAGAGCTTATTTTGAAGCTAATTTGACTATATTAAATGGATATATAGTTTGTTCAACAGCATAAACAGAGTCAGTAGTATAAACGCTAATTTTATATCTCCTGTATGATGCGACCCTCTTAAAATTAGCTTCAAAATTAGGTCTTCAAAGTCACATGACACAAAGCAGGGGTTCATGGGAAGAAGCTTCTGGAGTGGAACTTACTTATGCAGCTGACACGGCTTTGATATGAGGCAGAAAAGTACACTTTAAGATCTCCTACGGAATATAGTAAAAAAAAGCAAGAAGAAATTATTAATATCAATTGTAAAATGATAAAATGTTTGGATGTAATTCAATAAGATTTTACTTTTTCTCTTTTCTCTCTAAAACTGCAAGTAATGACGTTTATAAAAATGTATACCATTTATTCATATAAAATACATTACGTCACTGTTTCTGCAATCATTTCAATAAACCTTACGATGTCATAAATACATATATTATGTTCTGGTGTACCATGCTACCTTTGAAGACCTAATTTAGAAGTTAATTTGACCACAGTAAATGGATATATTGTTTGGTCAACTGCGTAGACAGAGCCAGCAGTATAGACGCTAATTTTATATTTTCATGTAGGATGCAACTGCATTAAAATTAGCTTCAAAATTAGAACTTCAAATGTCGCATGATGAGTATATACTGTAAATATAATCATTTCATTTACAATGTAAATAATTCTTACTGAATGTCCTCTGAAATATGTATGCACTGAATTCATAATGTACTTATATTAAAGGATAAACAAGATTATCTGTAATTTTCAAAAATCCATCACGTTATCAAAACAATATGCTGTTGATAGCATATTCGCTTTTATGTTTAGAATAAAATTATTTCATGAAAATCTATTTTTACTAATCTATGTGAATTTCCAAATCAATAACTGAACCAGAAAATGAACAGTTTCAACTGAAAGATAAGCTTGTGATTTACTATTTATTCGGTCGAGCTAGCAAAGACTTTTATGAGTGAATCACGCCAACAACGATGGTCCTGTATCAAAGTCGGAAGGACTTTAAAGTAGCATTGTGCCATAACATAACTTGTCAATATTGCTGGGCGACCAACACGTTTTTCTTGCTCTGTGGATATGTGTTCAGAACAGTAGATCACTCGCGGGTTAATGTTTTCTTGTTTTATTAGTAAAAATATTAGGTTGGTGCAAAAATAATGACGTAATAATGTCGTTTTTTGACGTTAAAAAAATACGTTAAAAACGACATTATTACGTCATTATTTGTGCACCAACCTAATAGATATTCGTAAAAGAATTTTGTTGAGATATTCTAAACACAAACGCGAATATGCTATCGACAGAATATTGGTTTGATAACGTGATCGATTTTAGAAAATTACAGATAATCTTGTTTATACTTTAATGTAGGTACATTATGAATTCGGTGCATACATATTTCAGAGGACATTCAGTAAGAATTATTAACATTGTAAATGAAATGATTACATTGAGGCGTTTTATTTACCGTATATACTCGCAAATCATGATACATTTGAAGTTCTAATTTCGAAGCTAATTTTAAGGGGGTCGCATCCTACATGAGATATAAAATTAGCGTATATACTCCTGACCAAACTATATATCCATTTACTGTAGTCAATTTAGTTATAAAATTAGGTCTTCAAAGAATAACTCAACAAAATTCTTTCACGAAAATCTATTTTTTACTAATAAAACAACAATCAAACAAGAACTCGCGAGTGATTCAGGACACCTAATCAGGGAGCAAAACGTGTTGGTCGCCCAGCAACCACCTGTATTGACAAGTTCTGTTATGACACCAATACTATCTGGAAGTCCTTCCGACTTTGATACAGGAACATGGTTGTTGGCGTGATACGCTCATAAAGGTCTTGGCTAGCTCGTCCGAATAAATAGTAAATCACAAGATTATTTTTCAGTTGAAACTGTTCATTTTCTGGTTGGGTTATTGATTTGGAAATTCACATAGATTAGTAAAAAAATTTTCTAAATGTTAAATTACTGCCAGATGCAAAAATCAGATTACTTACATTTACTTTAATTTTTTCTACATAGTAATTTTAACTACAATCTATTGATAATTCCATATAAATAATTATAGTTTAGCTCATTTGTGGCACAGTTAAGCGACGGGCCCGATGAACTGATATACGAGGTTGGATAGACGGATAAATGTCTGAGCTAACTCGACCGAATAAATAATTATCTTGCGCTTCTTGTGTAACGAGAGCATTAATCTCTGGACGAGATTAGATTAATAGAAGTGTGGTTTATCATTTTTGAAGAGAACTGACAGGAAAAAACAAAACATCAGAAGCATGAAGTATGAGAAGTTTATAATTTACTTTCCACTGCATCAAAATTTGATAATCGATAATATTTTTCTGAGATGTTTATCTTCTTTTTTGTCGTTTTCTATTTAATTAGCTTCCTTGTCAATGTCGCCTGAAAAAATAAATAAATAAATAAAACACTATTTTATTTTGACTATAGAAAAATAAGAATGAAATGATTAATGATTTGGGTAATCTTATCTGTATCACCTCAGCTGAGGGAAAATAATGACAAGTGTTTTGTGAAATTCGGTGTTGAATACACTTAACATACGTAGATTAAAACCTCGATTTCACCTTTATTTCTATTCATGTGACTTTATTTGCTGTATAGAAAGGTTATTCTGTCACTGAAGGTTCATCTGAATTTGTTTGAATTTCATAGTTGTTTTGTCATAACCTGCTATGGCAACAGAAATCAACTTTCAGTGAAATTAACAATAAGGTTACTCCAATTGAGACGCCTTGAAAAAGAATACAGCGAAGAAAAGATGTAATCTTACTAATGACGACGGCTAAAGTTTAACATCACTTCATTTAAAGAAAATCGAATATAAGGAAAAACTCGTGGAGCAAATTGGTCATAACGGACTAAACACTTTAGTTTTTACTGAACGGAGAAAAATAGTAAAAGACATCAAGTCCCCGTTAAGTTACTAGATACATCTTAACCTTATAAGCAGTAAGGTTAAATGAATATGAAATATCCTTCTGATTTAACTTATTTTAAAGACTGTTTTCACTATAAATAATCCTATCTTTTCAACAATGGTAGAACAACAAACAACATATTAAAATGTTACATATTCAAGTATAATCCTGACCAATATTTGCTTTTAGACGCAGGTATAAATTCGACTAATATTTATCTATAACGTCAAGAACAATGGATTAACTTACGAAATCCGACCAATGTTCACCTTGAGGCTCAAGTTTAAACACTACCAAAATTTCGCCTATAGACCAATGTATAAAATAGAAGCAAGTTTTTACTACAGATTCAAGTATAAAACCGGCCAATATTTGCTTGTAGACTCGCCTCTAAAATAGACTAACTTTTATGTATAGCGTCAAGACGAGGGATTTTTGCCTAAAGACTCAAGTTGATGGCCACAAATATTTGCCTATACAATCAAGTATAAAATACACCTATGTTTATTTATACACTGAAGTATAAAATAAAGCTATGTTTACATATACACCCAAGTATAAAATAAACCTATGTTTACCTATACACCCAAGTATAAAATAAACCTGTTTACCTATACACTCAAGTATAAAAAATATATATACTTTCCTGCACACACAAGTATAAACTAAAACTATGTTTACCTATACACTCAAGTATAAAACAAACCTATGTTTACCTATACACTTAAGTAGAAAATAATTCTGTTTATCTATACACTCAAGTATAAAATAAACCTATGTTTACCTATAAACTTAAGTAGAAAATAAATCTGTTTACCTATGCACTCAAGTATAAAATAAACCTATGTTTACCTATACACTCAAGTATAAAATAAATCGATGTTTACCTATACACTCAAGTATAAAATAAATCTGTTTACTTATACACTCAAGTATAAAATAAACCTATGTTAACCCATACACTCGAGTATAAAATAAATCTATATTTATCTACACACACAAGTATAAAATAAATCTATGTTTACATATATACACAAGTATAAGATAAAAGTATGTTTACCTATACACTCAAGTATAAAATACACCTATGTTTACCTGTACACACAAGTATAAGATAAAAGTATGTTCACCTATACACTCAAGTATAAAATAAACCTATGTTTACCTATACACTCAAGTATAAAATAAACCTATGTTTACCTATACACTCAAGTATAAAATAAACCTATGTTTACCTATACACTCAAGTATAAAATAAACCTATGTTTACCTATACACTCAAGTATAAAATAAACCTATGTTTACCTATAAACTCAAGTATAAAATCAATCTATATTTACCTACACACACAAGTATAAAATAAATCTATGTTTACCTATACACACAAGTATAAGATAAAAGTATGTTTACCTATACACTCAAGTATAAAATAAACCTATGTTTACCTATACACTCAAGTATAAAATACACCTATGTTTACCTGTACACACAAGTATAAGATAAAAGTATGTTTACCTATACACTCAAGTATAAAATAAACCTATGTTTACCTATACACTCAAGTATAAAATAAACCTATGTTTACCTATACACTCAAGTATAAAATAAATCTATATTTACCTACACACACAAGTTTAAAATAAATCTGTTTACCTATACACACAAGTATAAGATAAAAGTATGTTTACCTATACACACAAGTATAAAATAAACCTATGTTTACCTATACACTCAAGTATAAAATAAAGCAAGTTTTATCTATTCACTCAAGAAAAAAAAGATTAGTATGCACATATAGCGTGACGTAGAAAGATGATAAATCTTTACTTAAAGACTCATTCTCACAGTCCGACCCCTGCTTACCTTTAAACTCAAGTACAAAGACATCTAATATTCTCCAATAGATTCAACTAGAGACCTGAGCAGTTTATCCATAGACACGCGTTTAAAAACGACTATTTTAACTAAAACTCAAAAATAAACATCATTAATGTTTACCTATAGAATCAATAATAGACCCGCTCAATCTTTACGAGTATTCGCAAAGATAATCCTCTAAAATATTTCCTGATACAGGGTGCGATGCGTTAATTATCGCCATTTTTAATTTCGTGCTCTCGCGTTGCTTGTTTTTGATATTTTTGGCTGTACAGTATAGTGGGGTCAGTTGGGCACTGTCTGTAAAAAAAGGGGTACAATGATGCAATTCACTCCACCAGAAATTTGGAAACGCCATATTATACTGATTTGGTACCGCACCTCATCTCCAATACTAACATTTCAGAGTCTTTTGGACAGTGCAGAGGATTCGGAAAGAGTAGTATGAGACTAATAGCGATTACGAAGTCACGGTAGCTAAGAAAACTCGAACTAATTTTTCCGATAAGAACGAATTTATTGGTGATGGACTCTGACTTAACACAAAAGCCTATGTTAAATGCCTTTAGAAGTTAGTGATATTCTCGGTCAATAAGGTGGCTGCTGGAAGAACTTATGTCTGGCAACAGGATTTGAAACCATGCCACACAATCAGGAGAACCCTGTCGTGGCTGCCAGGCAATTTATGCGATACGCCACCCTTTACATCTGGGCACCTAACTCCCCAGACTGCAACACCTTTTATTATTATGTGTGGGGTGCAGTTGAGCGATGGACCAACAATACTCCTTGTAACACCAAATATGAACTGACGGCAAGGATTATCACAGCATTCACCAACTTAAACAAGGAGACCGTCCAGAAGAGTTGCAGGAGACTCTAAAGTCATCTGGAGGCGATGGTTGAAGCCAATGACGATTTTGTTGAATGAATTCCCTCTTTAGTTTTTCAAGATACTTTTGTGTAATTTTGGTAAATATATTCAGGTGATTACAATTTCAAACCAAACCTGGACCAGTGGATAAAAGCTTTGGTTGAAGTAATCTAGTGACTTAACTCAAAGTGAGTTCAATACCTGACCACAGCAGATGTGAACAAGACCCAGACGAGTTTAGTTACTAAAGGAAAATGAATGAAAATTAGACATTAGGAAGAGGCCCGGCACGTAGAACTAGAACAATTTAGTGGACGATATAAAGAGTTCGGTTCGAAATTACCATCAACTGAAGAAGGCCGGAGTTAACAGCAGCCGAAACGTCGTGAATATAACAACAAAAAGACAAAAGTTCGAACTATATAAACAATGAATACAGAATTTTTTTATAGAAATGCAGTACCCTGTTTATTGAAGTATGTTTGAGTTTATTTATTTAATAATTAGTTATGAATCAAAGCAAATTACTGTACATGTGTTCAGGTTTAAAATTCCATCAAATATTTCTCTTGAAAAACACCTTTTTATGCCTCTAGGATATAGGCAAAAATTATATATACACATTTACACGTGTTCCTGCCAGAGAAACACAATGACAAGTGAAGAAGTTGGCGGTCTTACGTTTTTTATGGAGATCCTACAGTGTTTCTGGAGAAGTAGTGTTTAGCATTCCAGATTCAAGCGAGTCAGACTCATCTACTAATGTCCCAAGAGAAAATATATTCGGCGAACAGCGAGTCTTGCGTTTTCCTAATTTGAGGACTGCTAGCCGGAGGTAGCTTCTTTCTATAACTAGGAGAGATGTTTATCCAAATTGATGTACTCATACGTTGTTGAGGAAGGCAGATTTTGTTACATTTTTGGTGTATATGTGTGTTTAACTAGTGAGCCAGTCAAAATGATTTAACTCCCTTTATAGTCCACCAATAGAAGGTTAACCATTCAGAAGACGTAGAGCATTCAATTCGCCGTGTATAAAGGCGGCCATTTTTGTTCACTCTACCCGAATGTCCAGTCCAAATTGTCAGGCGAAGATGAACAGAAGGAAGTACTACGCTCTGCTACTTTGCTGCGATATCCACTGCTAACCTGAACTACGTTTTCCTACTGTCTCCGAAATATTCACTGCTAACCTCTGGATTCTATATTTGAAGACGACCGTCATGATGTATAACAGATTTAGTCACAGCTTGGGCCGATAAAATTGAGTCAAACAAACGTCTGCTTCATTTGACTGTTGTAAACCGAATCAAACTGACTGCCACTTTCGTCACTGTATGGAGTGACGGCATTGAGCGGTGGTCATGCGACCCGCTTGTCATTTTGCAATTTTCTTGAACAGTTTCATAATGACAGTCGATCTCTTTGGCTCCGATCACGTTGACGCTGACATATGAGTCATGCGTATTTAATGAGGGTTGATTTAAAGTTAGTCACCAATCAGTGTCTTGCACATATCACAATCTCTATAAAGATTGTCCTCCGAGAGCTGCACATGAGATACTGCTATTCAACAGATTATTATTATTATTATTATTATTATTATTATTATTATTATTATTTCCGTTGATTTCTGTTGCATATACATTTTCTTCCGGGTCCTAACCAGAGACCTAAGATCAGAAATGACATCACGACATTATTACTGATCATTTTAGTAAAAAAAAAAAAAAAAATTCTAAGATACATTACAATTTTCAGGGACTGGGATGTCACTAAGAATGTACTATCCGTTCTTGTGACGTTTGATCATAATGTCTAAGCGATTAGTTTAATTTTACTCTCTGTGTGTATCGTAAAGTCCCATAATATTGTTACAGTTCCTATGTCTGTAACTGGGTCTGGGTGATGTTCATAACAGCTTCTTGCAGTTTCATTCCCGTAAAAGTTGCAGATTTTCCAGTGCAGATATATTATATTCAGTGGATGCTAACACCGTGCAACCTGACACAAGATGGTCAATTATTTCTGGATATGTATTCAGAAATCATCCTTTCGGTTCAACGCAATTTGGTTAGCAAGCAATGGTCTTGTGCAGCAAGAATAAAATATTATGATTAGTATTTTATTTCCTTTGATTTGTGTTGTGTAAACATTTCATTCAGAGTCCCGACCAGCGACCTAAGGTTAGAAATGGCATCGTGACATTTTCGAATGTCAAATTAAAAAACAAACAAAAAAGAACCAAAAAAAACAAAAAAACAAAAAAAAAACAAATATAATTTACATAGATAAAACCCTTCGCAAGGTGTGAGCAGT
Organism: Acanthosepion lycidas; assembly: GCA_963932145.1. Classification (NCBI taxonomy): domain Eukaryota; kingdom Metazoa; phylum Mollusca; class Cephalopoda; order Sepiida; family Sepiidae; genus Acanthosepion; species Acanthosepion lycidas. Next base: position 52,179,133 of record OZ010609.1, on the reverse strand, counting down.
ACACGTGAGAAAATTTGTTTTCTATATCTTTAAGGGATGGGCTCGCAAGAATCCCTTCAATGAGTCTACTGGAATCTTTTCCAAACAATCCTAGGGATACAACTACAACAGGGATTGTTCGCATGTGCCATATTTTTGAGATTTCGATTTTAAGGTCCTTGTATTTTGTGATTTTTGTTTTTAATATCTTCAAAGATACATTGCAGTCTACAGGGGCTGCCATATCAATAAGGAGGCATTTTTTTGCGGTCTCTAATAACAATGTCAGGGCAGTTAGCTTTGATTTTTCTGTCTGTGAGTATTGTGTAATCCCATAAAATTGTAACAGGTTCTATCTAGCACAATATTTTAGTATGTGTGTTTGATAATTTCTACTTAAAAAGAATTGGTACTGTGCAGCAACGATAAAAAGCTCAGTTTCAGCTTTTAACCCTGCACTATGTAGTCACTGATGGGTACGGGGTTTGTCTACATCAGATTGTTGGATGCGGGCAGAGTTTGGGCCATGAAGCGGTTTATGTTGTCATTTTTTCTGTTCTGTATCGGTTGAATTTGTCTTTATTATTATTATTATTATTATTATTATTATTATTATTTAAATATATCGATTTGAGAGAGTATTATTATATATTTTTTAGGTTCAGTCATTATATTGTGCATTGTATTTCTCCAGCCATTTGAAACTCCATATTGTTGTTATTATTATTATTTATTTTCTTTGATTTCTGGCGTTTACACATTTCCTTCCGGGTCCCGCCCAGGGACCTAAGGTTAGAAATGGCATCATGACATTTTCCACTGACAAAAAAAAAAAAAAAAAAATTACATTGGTGAAGCCCTTCGTAGAGTGTGGGCTGTACTTGTCAGAACATTTTTTTTTATCTCCTTGAGGCATGGGCTTCCAGGAATCCCTTCAATTAGTCTACTGCAATCTTTTCCAACCAGTCCTAGGGCTCCAACTACAACAGGGATTGTTGATGTTCCCATATGCCACATTTTCGAGATTTTTATTTCAAGGTCATTGTTCTTTGATAGCTTTTTGAATATCTTCAATGATACATTGCAGTCAGCAGGGACTGCCATATCAATAAGGGGGCACTTTTTTTTGTTTGTGGTCTTTAATAACAATATCTGGGCGGTTGGCCTTGATTGTTCTGCCAGTGTGTATTGTGTAATCCCATAGAATTGTAACAGGTCCTATTTCCGTAATTATTATTATTATTATTATTATTATTATTATTATTATTATTATTATTATTATTATTATTATTACCTTTGATTTCTGGCGTTTACACATTTCTTTCCGGGTCCCGCCCAGGGACCTAAGTTTAGAAATATCATCATGCCACTTTCCACTTACAAAAAAAAATTAAAATTAAAATTAAAAAAATATAGACATAGATTACATAGATTAGGCCTTCGTAAAATGTGGGCTGTACTTGTGAGAACATTTTTTTTATATCTCTTTGATGCATAGACTTCGAGGAATCCCTTCAATTAGTCTACTGGAATCTTTTCCAACCAATCCTAGGGCTCCAGCTACAATGATATTCCCATGTGCCACATTTTTGAGATTTCTATTTCAAGGTCCTTGTATTTTGACAGCTTTTTGAATATCTTCAAAGATATATTGCAGTCAGCAGGGTCTGTCATATCAATAAGGGGTCACTTTTTTTGTTTGCGGTCTTTAATAACAATATCTTTGTGGTTGGCCTTGATTGTTCTGTCAGTGTGTATTGTGTAGTCCCATAGAATTGTAACAGGTCCTATCTCCGTAACCGGGTCTGGGTGGTGTTCATACCAGTTTCTTTCAGTTTCCTTCCCGTAGAAGTTGCAGATTTTCCAGTGCAGATATTGGCCCACTCTGTCATGTCGGGTTTTATATTCAGTGGGTGCCAACATCGTGCAACGTGATACAAGATGATCAATCGTTTCTGGATATTTATCACAGAATCTGCATTTAGGTGTAACGATTATTATTATTATTATTATTATTATTATTATTATTATTATTATTAAATGAGTAATACGCGAACAAAGTGGAAGATATCAAAATCTCAATATATTCATCATCACACCCAATCGGATAAGTGTATATCAGGTACATGCACCACAGCCAACTATGCACAATATAGTGAAACGCATCGTTAAATTAGTGCATAACCTTTCAGATGGGGCCCATTTAGAAATATCTGCAATCTGGTAACTGAATCCACCCAGAAAGTATCCGATTTTTCACAAGTATCTTGATGTATTAGGTTGGTGCAAAAATAATGTCGTTTTATACATAGTAACATATGTTAGAAAACGACATTATTTTTGCACCAACCTAATAATTCCCAAGTTGTCTCGGATGGCTCATGCTTCTAACGTAAAAAAAAAAAAAAGAAAAAAAAACGCCTTCTCGACAACCGTCCGGAAAGCTCTCTTACGACTCCTGCGCATAAACTATGCTCCAGGCCCTAAACGGCACGACCAAATCGATGAGATCAGTAAACTGACTACGAAATATGATACTGAACGGTTATTTACAGAAAGCTATCTTAATTTACAAAGGTACGACATGGAAATGTCAACACAATCTAACGCAACCTCCTCAGGGCATTTGATGTAGGCCTAGGCGTTGATTCTGAGGCCCTGTAAGAAAATGAATAGAGTCATAACGTCATCACCAGTGATCACTACAAACACCTTCGTAAACACCATTAGACTCATCCAACTCTTTCCGAGTCCTCTACATTGTCCTCAGATTGAAACCCCCAACACTCGCAAATGTTCGTATTCGAGCAGCATGTCGTTTCCAAATTTTTGCTGGAATGAATTGCGTCATGGTGTTCTTTTACTCACAGATGGTGCCTAACTGCCTCTGTGCAGTCGACAAAATCAAAGAAAAACAACGCGCATGCGCGAATTAAAAATATAAAATGTCAACAATTTACCCATCACACCCTATACATATACGTGTGTCTGTGTGTGCGTGTGTGTGTGTGTGTATGAAAATAGATAGAAAATAAGAAAGAACTCGTTAGGTAAATAATCCCAAATTCTTTAGCATTTTTGTTATTATTTTTAAAAATAAACAGTGCTCGATACAAAAGTAGAGCCTAAATATTCAATGCGAAAATTTGATGATGTCGGCAAAAAACCGTTAACTCATGTCTATTGTTTAATAAATTTTCATTATTTAGAAACTTGATAGTGTGTAGTTTTTCATGGTCATCCCAAGTTTTACAAGTTCTAGTTTTGTTTATAATTTTCCATTTTACTTTTGGTGTTTTTTTCATTTCCTTCAAATGCCAAAAATATCTAGATAGAGATGTCTGATTTCTTCTATTAAGTTTGTTGAAGGAGAACTTATGCTGCCTCCATCTGGCTTTAAATTCATTCTTCGTAGACCCAATGTATATCATATTAGTATTAGGACTCTCAATGGATGAGATAGTACATTGGTATACCACAGATTTTACGCGGCATTTATTTTCCAATTGGCAGTCTTCTGGGTTTCTACAATCACATAATTTTTCACTATTTTTGTCTAATTTAAGTGTAGGCTTTTTATTAATACTATTCTGGCACAGAGGTTTATTCAGGATTTTATTATTGAGGTTTTTTTTTAATTATACTTTCTAGATTTTCAGTGCAACTGTAACTTAATTTTAGGGTGTTTTTATTAAATATTTTACTAAGTCTACTATTTGCAGGAAATTGTTTTTCAATTAAAGCTAAGAATTTATGTCCTAAATTAATACTAACCATTTGGTTGAACGGAGGGGTATACCAAATGATTTTTCTTTTCCTGTTTTTATTTTGGATAGCGCAATCGTTTCTATAATTGATGTTAGCAAATATGTTGACATATGCGTGTGTCTGTGCATGTATAATTTATTTTATGTATATTACACCGAAAACGTAAAAATCGCTAGACAATTGCAGTCGGGTTTTAAAGCATATCAATGCCTCTCGTAAGTTTTTTTTTTTTACAACCATCTGTAATCCAACATATACCTATATCAAATTTAGAAAATATTAATTTACATAATAATTCTATATGTTTAAATTATTTCCTAGTTTCTTAAAGAAGCCATTTATTTATCAACTACAACATAAATTATGTAGGAAATTCACAATGCCTAAAACTTGCTTAGCATTATGTTAAATTACCTCCCTACTCCACTTTTATTTCTTAGGAAAATGCATTGTATGGTTCGTATATTTTTTTTTAACTTTTCATCCATGTAAGGCAGGAATGCCACTAACACGCAAAGAAGTACAGAGAGTTGGAGCGAGATTAAAGAGGCGTGAAAACGGAAATGATGAAGAGATAGACGGGGAATATATCAAGTCATCTAGAAATGTCGATTGACATTGCATTTGAATAGTTGGAGATTATAGCTATAAGGGAAGCAAGTAAGAGGAAGGGAGTTCCAGAGATGGAAAGTGCGAGACATAAAACTATTGGAGTAGAAGAGACGGCAGTATTTGACCGTTTCGATATTTGAAGCGTGGGAGTGAGATTTTGTCGAGCACCCTAAGAGGAACCGCGGGAGATCCAGCCGCTTTAAGGTTACTCCTGGATGCTGTTAGTTGCCAATCTACAGGTCATTACCCATTTATAAAAAAATAATGTTTAATTTTTTCTTCTTCGTTTAGTTGTAGTTTAACGTAGGTCATATTTGATCGACTGATCAGAGTAAAACATTTAAACCTTATAACCCATCCTTTTTTCTTTTTTTTAAAAAAAAGCTGTATTTTGCTTTTAAATCTAAATAAATCTTTCACTCGTTAGTAATTTACAATCGCCCGATGAGACGCATTGTTATGCATTGAAGCACAACTGCAATTGTGCAGCGATTTTTACATGTTTTAGGAGTAATATCCTAAGATAAATAATATTGCTCTACTCTGTATTGAGCCCTCTTTCAAATTAAATGTTACGAACGTTGAACTTGTATTCTATTCGTTCTCAGCGTGCCTGTATATATATATATATATATATATATATATATATATATATATATATATATTCATACATGTTTCATTAAATAATATAGACAAGTGTTGTCTATTTATTTTATGTAAATTCTTTTCATAACATCTGACAAGCTTAATAACATTATCATTAAACGCAGAAAGAAAATCACAATATTGATCCATATTTTTTAATCCAATCTAAGCTTTCGGCTTACATAACCCATTATCAAAGATGTCAATTACTGTACAACATATACGGCAATATACGGACAAGACAGTGATGATAGTCTGTTATTGTTTACATGGATGATTTCCAAGCAACGATAAACACGTACATATAAGACGCTAGAAGCGAAAATCGCACCGCAGCTCATGACGTCACACATGACCACGCGAGAGTTAATTCGAGAAGTATTAAGTATGGGAAACCATTGGTATAAACCAATGGCTTCTGTTGCCAATTATTGACATTTAAGGATATTTCTAGAGATTCCATAATTGATTTTGTTTAGGTTAGGTTCCAACTGTTTGATGTATATTGCCTCAAAGATTTTTAGTTTTTGTCTGTTGTTTTCATGTTGAAGTGTAATTGTGTTTTCGACGAGGATTTTATGGAATTGTATATATATATATATATATATAGTGACACAAATTTCACGACGGGGTTTTCATATTTAAGAAAAACATTGAAAAAAATTGTACATTTTCTATTATTTATTCAGATTGAGAATGTCGAACAGGACAAAGAATAGCGACTGACCATTCGTATGCGCTCTTGGCAGCTGAGAGTGTCTCTAACATACTTAGACCGGATTATGAGAGATTTAGACCGATATCCTTACAAAATCCAGCTTGTAGACGAAACAAGGCCAAATAGATTATGACCAATGGCTTAACTTATCTCAACGAATTCGTTGGCATGAGTTATGAAGAATTTGCTAAAAAGACCCCGTTAATGCGAGGCCCAAAATGGTGGTCACTTACTATGCATTACTTTCCGTACTTAATTCAATTATATTTCCATTTGATAATCTTCATTATTACATAAAGATAAATTAATAATATTTTCTGCTTAAGAAGTAATGTCACTTTTAAAGCCCGTCGCGACTTTTGGGACACACTGTACATCTCTTATCTAGCAAATCATTTGGCATGTAGCCATACCAAACTCAGAGAAGTAAACAGATGGGAAAATGCGTCGATGAATTTGTTCCCCGTCAGTATTAACTCTGTTCTATAATTTAGTAGACATCCCCTTCCTAACAACGACTTCATTAAATAAGACAATTAAATGGCAGACAGCTCTTCGGCAATATCCTAAGCGACCAATCAATAACAAGTGTTGGATCATGTGAAGGAATTTAGCTGAAGAAGTGATGTGTTTTCTTTCGAAGTTCTGACAAAGTTAATCATTGTAGATGTGTTTTTTTTTCAAAATTCTGACTGTTTTCACAAAAAAAAAAAAAATAAATAAAAAAAAAAAAAAAAATATGGCACTAACCAGATCAGGTGACACATGTTCCATCCGGAATTGATCAACCTACTTACTATGAACGAAAACCTGCGTAGCTAGTGCAATGGAGTCGTATTCTCAGTGTATGATGTCTGCCTGAAAAGTAACGAGACTTACCTGTTCTTCGATATGAGAGGCATCGCCCACAGTAAGTACTTGCCATACGGCCAGACGATCAAAGAGTTCCCTCGGCGATTGCTTCGGTCAGTGCGCGGGAGGAGACGAGTATTTTGGCTTCTTCACCACGAAAATGTGCATGCTTACAATGCCCTGAGCCTACGTCAGTTCTTAGCCGAGAAATTACCGCCGTATTGAAACAACCACCCTAATCCCCTGAACTTGTTCCGTGTAACTTTTTCCTTTACCCAAGCTCAAAGGGGTCATCAACGGGACCCGTTTTGAAAGCGTGGATGTCATCAAGATGGCCATAACGAAAGCTGAGGGTTATCCAAGAATAATTCTTCCAGCAGTGCATAGAAGCGTGTCAGAGAAGGATGGAAAAAATGTGTTAGACTGGAGGTAGTTAATTTGAAGAGGGTATCATTTGATTTGTCATTTGAAACTGAAATTAATTGTCTGTGGCATCAGTCAGGTTACTTTCCAGAGAGACCTCATATTCTCATTTAAGCCTCCTTTCCTTTTACACGGGTCGTTACCCAATTTCTAATTGACTACAGTCAGTTTCCGGATAGTCTATCATATTCTGCGTCACATTCTCTTTAATCTCGACTTAAATGGCCTTTTAAATGTGTTTTTTCTTCTTCATTTGAGAGAGGTGTGACACTATTTAGCGTTTGGCTAACTAATTAGGCATGAAAATTAAAAACGAGAAATACTTAAGGCGAGAAGAAGCTATCACGAAAGACATACTGAGCGCTGTTATTTTTTTAACAAAAGAAAAGGGGTAAAGATTTTATTTTCATTTGCGAAGAAAAGTATTTTTTTTTTCGCAGAAGATAGGAAATTCGTAAGATCTCGGATCTGTCAGAATTAATTTATGCTATGACGCGGCGAATAAAAGATAGCAATCTGCCCATGGCAATAATTAAAATTTCAAATTGGTCAAGTGGCAAAATGGGGAAAATGCTGGAAGATAATCGTAATTAGGTCGAGGATGCGACCGAGAAAAAGGATCAGCTGAGACCACCCCAAAGAAAAAAGAAGGGAAAAGAATAAACCATTAACTATCTTTCGGAGATATCATTTGGTTTTGGAAAGGGACCACCTGTTTTATGTCCAGACCTTGACGTGATAAAAGTTTGTTACCGGGACAGATTGTTGACGATAGAATTACGAAGGCGTTGAGGTTACAAAGAAATTCACTTGACCACCCTAATGATTACTTGACGATAATCTCGTTGATAAATTCCAGATGACATTCGGTTAAGATAGAGACTTAATGACCACATTAAAATCCGTGGCGGTCCCAGTGGGGGAAAAGAAAGAAAAGAAAAAGGAAGATAATTTTTTTCTTTGAGCGATAATTGTAAACTGAGGCCAGACTAGCCACGCCCACACTGCCGAGCGTTTTTTGGCTGGATGATGGCGTGAGCGATGGGCGAAGGTAAACATATGAGAAAGAAAGGAAACCTGTTGACGCCTCTGAGTGGCGGGTGTGAGATACCAGTATGAGAAAGAAGGGAAACATGTTGACGCCCTCTGATGGGATTAATTTGAGATACAAATATGAGAAAGAAAGTATTTGGGAGGACAATTCCCTTAAGAACCCCTCTAAAACAGAAAGTAATGGACTTCCAAAAATGGAAAGTGATAAATGTTCCTGTCCGAAAACAAAGAAAATCCTTATTGCGGATTTGGAATTATCTAGGAACCCAAACCACGACAGGCCCCCGCCCGGTTTTCGTCGGCGTCCATATAAACGGAGTCACAGGGCAGTCGTGGGGGCAGTTGGGCAGAAGCAGTAGTAGCGGACAGCCGGCATACAGTAGCAGTTGAGCTGTGAGCTAGGAGACCAGCCTCGCAGGAGCGACCTGAAAGATATCCACGCATTCCGACTTAGACTTCTAACCAAAAACAATTTATTTTTGAAGAACGACTTAGATTCACGCCACCAATACAGGTTTTACGAATATCGTCTGAAGACACCAAAAGCCCGTTTCTTGAAAACAACTTAAGATATTAAGACTCGCCTAAAAAACGCAAAGTGTCACGTATCGATAGAAGTGGTTCGAGAGAAAGACGCAGTCCTGTATTCAGCAACAAGATATAAAGATATTTGTTATTCCTTTTTTAACACATTTGAATCTTTCGAGTTGTTACTTTATTTTCTTTTACATATACTTGTGCAGTGTCACCTTTGCTCGAATTCGGCTTGCATTACGGGCCGACGACTGATTGATTTCGTCTACCTAAGATCAAATAACAACATGGGTAGGTTAAACTAGAAATCAAAGCAGTTACTTCGGTAACCAGACGTTGGAGGCGAGCTGGGAACGACAAAGCTGATACCGAATCCAACCAGATTTCCATCCGAATCAGCCAAGGGTTAGAACGTCACACTTGGCGCCGCGACCAATACGAAGTCACATTGGTCGTCACAGGATAGCACGCGGACAGAGGCGCAGGGTCACGTCACAGAGGTCAAAAATCGCTGGTAACATAATCCGAATTCCAGTATGGAGGTGACTGGCGAACGCGGGTCGATTTCTTATGCAAAAGAAGCCACAAGTCGCGTGCAGACATATCTGTAAACACTCGTTACATCCAGGTTTTCCGGAACAGTGTGGCACTTCTAGATACGGACCTCCCTGCAATTGGTCAATATGCAGGTCTTTGTAAGCTACATCATGTCAATAAGAACGACGGGAAAAGCAGCTGGCAAGGCTTCGTATCTTGCAAAGTCGGTCTCTCATGCCTTTTGTTTCTAAAGTTCATGTACCGCGGTTACGGAGGCAGTTTTATTTTGTTACCTCCAGCCCATTTCCCTTCTCTGTTTATGACCCCGTTGTTTTGGGGAGAGATATCGCTTAGGTGTTCACACCAACTTCAACACAGGCATACTTTATTTGACAACAAGCTTTCATTTCTCATCTTGGTTGGTCTGAGGCCAATCCCCGTAATTTAACACGAATCTATGATTGTTTTGTCAAAAGACTGTGCCCCACGTAAAGAAGCTCCAAAAATCTCGCAAGAAATCGTCTCTTCACATTTGAGCGGAAAGAATTAATCAAGAAATGTAGACATAGAAATAAATTCTAAATTACATTAGTATACATTTGCATATATGTGGGGCTCTATAGTAGGATATATGTAAGGACATTATTATAGTGGGATATATGTATAGATATGTATATCTACATATATGTATGTATGAAGATATTTACAGCATGATTTATTCCATTGTGTGCTCTGGTATAACCCACAATCTATAAATCAACTAATTAACGGGTTTAAGTTTAAATCCCCATCGCCTATTAATAATATTGCACACCTTTAGTACAAAAATTGTTTAGTGTGAATCCCAGAAAAATACACTGGGGTCTCGTATAAGAAATGCCACTTAGTAGGAACTGATATTAAACTACAAGCAACGAAAGATCCTGGCCTGAAATAAACTCCAAATCCAGAGCGCTTTTCCCGAGATAAGATACCTTACGCCTCTACCAATCACTTACACAACCCCATTCCCATTAACCAGGCGTCCACCAGATGAGTTACTGACATTGAAAATAAATTTAAAACAATGCTCCCAGACACACGTAAGGGCTGATGATAGCCGCGTATAGAACTTGAAATCGACTATACTCTATGTCTAGGTAATTTGGCGTTTTTTTGTTGTTGTAATAAAATACATATGCTTTGTTATAACACGCACATCAAGCTCTCTGTTGCTATCGCTGTGCCAGAAGATCAATGCTAATGAAATTTGGATATTTTAGAGGTAAAGAACTCTCTTCATCAGCTTTCACCCTTACCCACATTCTTGAACATTCATCTGTGCAGCAAATGAACCATGGCTTGGAAAAGGTGGTAATCTGATGGTTCAAGGTCTGGAATGTAGGCAGGTTGAGGCAGCACATCCATTCCGCTCAAGATTCTGCTTCGTTAAATTGAGAATGTGTCATGCTTTGGGAGTGCTTCAAGTGACGAGTGCCAGGTAGCATGCTTTCAAAGCATCACAGACACACTGCCGTTGTTGAACATAGTTCAGTGTTCCCAGCATGACCATCTGGAACAAACTCAAGTGCAACATCCCCTTGGAGCCCTGCCAAACACACAATCTGTTCAAACCGCCCTTGATTTACTACAGCTTATGAAGCCTGACCAGAATTAAACCATTGATTTCTCTTATTCGAATAATGAAAGTAGATCGATTTATCATCCCGGGTTACAATCAAATGTAAAAAACGTGCATTTTATAGATTTTCCAGGAGTTTGCAAATGTTCACATGTTGTTGAGGCGGGTCATTGGTCAGTTCATGAGGAACTTCACAATAGCGTCTGTTCACGAGGCCGAACTTATGGAGGTGTCGATGGCGCTTTGTTAAGGAGCAAGTTCTACTCAAGATGTACAAGTGCTTGTGATTGGCTGTTCAACCATTTCAAAGAAGATCTCAAATTCCACAACATAAGGTCTCTCTGACCTTGACTTGACTTTGGGACTTCTTAGAAATATCGGGACAAGTTTTGTGCCACACGCGTTCGCGCACACACACATAATTGAGTTAAGTTTTTTTTTCTCGTATTTCAAGGTTTAAATATTAGTTCAAACAAATTACATTCGTTTATTCCTCAAATATATCTCATCATAATGTGTTATATGTTACCATCATGATGCCAAAAGTGTAATTCCAAGTTTATACAATTCGACTGTTTTTGAGGAAAAAAACTAGCTGCCTTCAAACTCCTTGACATTGTTGAGATTCCATCTGCAAACTCGTCCTGGGTATAACATAAATTATATTCGTCAGCAAGGCCTCTTGATCGGCAGGTTTTCAGGAGCCTCGAACCATCTTTTAATCCTGACCTTCACCTTCATCGCGCATTTACACTATGTTATAACGTTCTCACTCACGTCCTTTGTTTACAGCAGTTCTTGAAAGGGAATTGAGTCACCACAACATAGATATTCCATCAAAAACCATAGCTTGTGCAACATTCCCCACGTTCGACAACCCCAAATCCCGTCGCTTGCGACTTTCTGCTCTTCACCAAAATCAATTCCCATTTGAAAGGAACAAGATTTCAAGACGTCGATGAGAATTCAACAAGACAACTGCTCGGAATGCTTCCCTCGCTGGAAACGTCGCTAGATGAAATGTATGATCTTAGAAGAGGACTACTTCGAAAGAGATTAAATACAAATTTGATATATGTTATAGGTTTTTTTTGATAGCAGCAGTCCCGATCCTTCTGATCAGAACTCATATATACATATTTATAAAAAAAATTGTCCCATACAAAGAAGCTATAACATATGTATATACAACAAACAGTGGGAAAGGGAGAAAAAGGAGAGTGTCTTACTTGTAATATTTGCCAACAGGAAAAATGTTGACATTTATGTTTCTGGTGAGAGCATGTGCATTTATTTGTTCACCCTATTGCAGTGGGCTTGCGATGCCTGTTTTCGCAGCCTACATGAGAGCTGGCGTTGACAGACGCATCTTTTCCCCAGGCGTGATGAATAGCTACTGACATCACTTACTGACCCAACCAAAGGGAGATAATTGCTCGTTTGAAATTTCTTGTATGAGACAATACCATTATTGGTAATCGCCGACTAGCATGACATTCCTCGTATATGTGTTTTCCTTTAACACAGGAATAAAACTGTTATTTTTTATCTATGTAGGCTGCATCGATTGCAGATGAAGAGAAACTTGAAATTTCCTAGCTTAATAAATGCGACGTTTTTGCTGGTTTTTGTACATAATGCATATGACGGCAAAATAAATAATTATAAATCTAGCTTGTCACGAACTTGCTTTGAAAAGGCAGACAAAAATTTAATTTTCTTAAACATTCAATCGATCAAATTGATATAAGTAAAAACGATTTTCATCGGATATAGATATTAAATAAGCTTGTTTTAATCCAGTAGTATAACGCAAAAAACTTGCCATCTTGTTTCGTCCGCATAACAAAACAAAGATCACTATTGATTAGTCTTAGAATTAGCAATGCTTTTTTTTTATGAAAGATATGTTACCGGAGCGCGCAATAGAAATTAAGAAAATAACTGTATGTCAGAAGATTACAGAATGGAAACTGTTACTTTACCGTACACAGGGATATTTGAAACGCAAGGAAACGGTTTGGACATCTTAATACCCAGAAATTCTAATAACGTCAGGAGAAACAGGAGGAAATAACGAGTAATATACTTGAAGAATTTTGCGAAAATGAATGGCAGATGGAAGGTAAACGGCCACGATAAAAAGTCAAATATATAAGAAAGAAAAATCCAATTATGGAAACCAGGAATCGCCTACATTCTTTAAGTATATAGCACATATACATTTTATTAGGTTGTCCCAAAAGTTCGTAAACACTTGCGAAAAATTGAATTTTTAGGCAACTCAATCCAGCACAATCGAGACAAGCGATGGGTTCAGAAAGGGCAAGAGAAACCGTCGGTTCCAAAACAAGATCGAATCGGCAAAGAAAGTCATGTTGTGCATTTGATGGAACTTTGAAGGAATCTTGCATTTTGAGTTGGTTCCAAATGGTCGTGCCCTCAGTACCGAACTTTACTGTCAGCAACTGGAGCGGGTCTACGAAAAGTTGAAGCAAAATTACCCGGCTCTGATCAACCGAAAGCGCGCTTTGATGCAGCAGGACAATACCAAGCCACACACCGCCAGGGAGACCAAATTTGAAGAGCTAGACGGTGTTGAGGTTCTGCCCCATCCAGCCTACAGCCCTGACTGTGCTCCATCAGATTGTGGCCTTTTCCGCTCAATGCAACACTTTCTGAAGGGCCGCCGATTCGACTCGTTTGATGAAGTCGAGGAAGCGCGTCAAGAATTCTTTGATTCGAAGCCGGCTGAATGGTACTTTCACCAGATCCGAAAACTTGCAGATCGATGGCAGAAAGTCTTGGAAAATGATGGTCTTTATTTTGAGGAATAATTTTTGTTGTTTTTGTTATTACTTGTCGAGTAAAATTTCAATCTTTTGCAAGTGTTTACGAACATTTGGGTCAACCTAATAAAAATCATCTTTCGTTCTATTAGATTGTAACAAATGAAATGACGCAATTTTAGTTGGTTGTTGATCCCATAGTCTAATGAAGTAATGTATGTATATAAGCATTTATATAGATTACAAAATTAAAGACGCAAGACCTACAAGGCAGCGTGTGATTTGAATTCAGAGTTTTTCTTCTCCTCGACTGGAGGAACTCATACAAAGGTCCCCTCTTGGGCGTATCCAACGTGATACAGGGGCTTTGGGGCTCCACTCCCGTTTTTCTGTCTGGATTTACTTCCATATCCTTTTCCTTGTTTTGGATATGACCGCAAGGCAGCAGAGATTAAAATAAGGGTCTTCCTTTCCCTTGATGGTCATTTTTTTACTGAGCTGTTAGAGTTTCGTCTATAAGAGCAGCTGGATACGAGGCGCCAGTTTTCCGTCTTCGTCCATTCCTTGGCTTTGCCTATTTGAGACGCATCCCACAGAAGTTTTTTTTTTTTAATACAGAGTGGGAGCTTCTTACCCCCGGCTATGTCAGCCTTTTGAATGTAAGAATTTATAGATATTATGGGTTTTAGAAGCTCCCCCAAAATCAAAAAGGTTTTAAATATAAAAAACGATAGGAAAATAAAATCACTAGAAAAGAAGACAAATTACGAAATAGTATATAAATAAATACAAATATAGAAAAAAAAATTTAATTTTAGAAAAATATAGAAAAAGCAAAAATGAAAATATTAGGTTGGTGCAAAAATAATGAGGTAATAATATCGTTTTTTGACGTTAAAATATACGTCAAAAAACGACATTATCACGTCATTATTTTTGCACCAACCTAATATATATCGGCATTTAAGCTTAATATACTTGGAGATTATTAAGTCAATGTTTAACATAAAATATTAGATTGTGTGACATGAAATGATCCTTTTTTTGATTGGTTGTTGATCTGGTCGTCTAACGAAATTATTAGGTTGGTGCAAAAATAATGTCGGTTTTTGACGTATTTCTAACGTCAAAATCCGACATTATTTTTGCACCAACCTAATACCTCCTTAGTATATAAAAAAAACATCTTGACTTCTTCCTGATTCTTTTTCTTTCTAGATAATTTTTCAATATATTGTTACTCATGAACCCAATAAAAATGAATTCAGTGAAACAATGTCAAGTAATATTACTGGAGGAGTATAAACTGGGCGATTCTGCCGCTGAAGCATTTCGGAATATCAAGTCAACCTTTGGTAAGGCTATTGTTGAAATCAGAACTGTACAGAGATGGTCATATACGTTTGGGTCGGGAGATTATAGTCTTGAAAAATAAACCAGTGAGAAGATCACGATTAATTGAATGATTTGGTTGATCCAATTCCGTGAACTACAGTCGGAAACCTTCTATCAGAACTCGAAACATCTCGAATAATCGTTTCTTGGCACTTGAAAGCAACTGGAAAATCAAAGAAACTAGAAAGGTTCGTTCCACATGAAATGAATAAGATTCAGAAAAAACTGTCTCTTTGAGGTGTACTCTTTGTTGCTTTTCTAACTGGTAAATGAACCATTTTAGCATCGAACCATTACATGAGATGAGAAATGAATACTCTTTGACAACAGTAAAAGAATAGGCCAGTGGTTAAATGCAAGTGAATCACCAATAGTATCGAAAATTTCCACTGCACCCTTAAAAGGTAATGGTTACTGTATGGTGGTCTTTCAAAGAGGTTATTCATTATTCATTCTTGCTTCAAGAAAAAACAATAACAGAAACCTCGTATTGTAAAGAAAATGTATCCAGAAAAATTTGAAAAGTAAAACATCTGCAACCTGTTAATAGGGATGTCCCAGTTTTTCTGCAACTGTCGAAAAGCTTCATAGTCTGAATTAGAAAATTTTGCCTTATCCTACATTTTCACATGATATCTCTCCTACTGATTATTTTTGTGCTATACACATGCGAAGAAAACATTACCCAATAAGGAAGAAGTAACTGAAACATCTGAACAGTTTATCACATCAAAGAATGATAATTTTTTAAAAGATGAGATCAAGAATTTAGAGGTACGTTGTAGAAGAGTCATTCATTAACATGGTGCCTATTTTAAAGGGCGTCATTTTATGTGTGATGACCTAATATTCTGTTTCAGTTACTAAAGACATGATCAGAAATTGGATATTTTGATGGCTACGTCCGGGTCATATTTTCTACGCATAATTTGAATTCGTTCAGGTAGACGCTTATCTAATAAAATTGCCTGACACGGTCAAAATGCTTGGATTCAACAGAAGGGAAAATGGATTAATGGAAAATTTATCTAACATTTTTAATACTGACTTTCGACATAATCTTCGAAATATGTTTAAATACAATAAAAATTAATCAGACGGACCATATATGGATGAATTCATCTTGTATGAATATAACTCATTTATATATATATATATATATATATATATATATATATATATATGTATGTGTGTGTGTGTGTGAGTGTGTGTGTGTGTGTGTGTGTGTGTGTGTGTGTAAAAAGACAATATGAATATACTTTGTGTAACAGTAAAATTGTCCAAATTTTGTAACAGCAAAATTGTCCAACTATTAGATTAAGATTTTAACCGTTGTATCTTAAAAATGATTAAATATATCTTACTGGAGTTTTCTAATAACGCTATTGGACACTACTCTGAACAATATGAATACATCTAGCTCGAAGTTGAAACGATGATCGCTCTTCCTGTTTTGACCGCCTGATCCAGATGTCACCTCCTTTATTTTAAAACTTATCCACGTTCACTTGATGGTCCTTGAAAGGAATTTGAAGATGGAAGCCAGAGTATGAACGTTGGTATTATTACTGAAGACATGAATGATATTTTGCATAAAACCGTTGCTCAGTTGGGAAGCCATAGTCTATCTAACACAAAATGATTTTAACCTGTTCTCAAATGCACTAAACATTTTATCTGAAAACCTGGAAAAAGAAACTAAATTAGTATAGTGATTTTTTACATATTAAACTTTTGTGGGATTGACAATTATGCAGTTACACGATTTGGACAACAATTTCGGCAGAGGTCGAAACGTATAGATTAACATGAGTTCTCCTTTTGTCTTTATTCGTATATATATATATATATATATATATATATATATATATATATATATATAGATAGATAGATAGATAGATAGATAGATATAGGGGGACTCTCCTATCGTGAAAGATAAATGAGGGTCAGCATTGGATAGTGCCTTTTATTTTACCCTTATGTATGCTAGTAGGGAAAATTGTAGAGAAAATCCGGTAAAGCAAACAGATATTTCATTTGTGTTTTCTTAAGTGTGATATTAGCCCAGCCTTACTGCGGGCGACAAAGCCACACTGACTGACAGATGAAATTTGTTAAAGCAGGATTTTGATAGCGTCTCTGCTTCAGAGCTTCAGTCAACTGTTTTCAAAACACTTTAATTAATGTAACATGGCTTAATCTACTCGTCTCGTTTTGATGCTCGGGCTTGGGCTCCCAGATCAAATTTGAAACGTTTCAAGTTCCCTTTCACTTTCTCTTTGTATTAGGTTGGTGCAAAAATAATGTTGTTTTCTCACATAGTAACATATGTGAGAAAACGACTTTATTTTTGCATCACCCTAAACACTTTAGAGTGGACGTCCAACTTGAACGTTTGTAGTTTGGTAGTTGCCCATACAGTAACATCTATAGAAGTCTATGTTCATCCATTCTCAAAAATGAACAGCCCACCTAGGTTGTATGTTTGCTAGAATGGTTTCACTTTATTCACAAAATATATATATATATATATATATATATATATATATATATATATATATAGAGAGAGAGAGAGAGAGAGAGAGAGAGAGAGAAAAAAAAACAGTGAGAGATATAGTGAGAGATATAGTGGAAAGGAAAATTTAGCTGACGCGTTTCGTCTTCTGACGGACTTTATCAAGGCAAATGCCAGGATTTTATTTTGCAACTAGTATTTAGAATATATATATTTATATATATTGTTACGGGGACCTACCTTCATGGACAAAATAGACTCGTCTTATGACTATATTATGTCTCGAAAGAAGACTGTAGACAGAAGACGAGTTGACTGCTCTACTTAGCCGTCAGACGGACGTGCAAAGCTTCTGCGTTCGTTCATTTTGTTAATAAAACGTTTTCACTGAATTGCTGAGTTCGAGTTTTCTTTTGGACCTCTTCTGGGTCCACAACATGTATGTATGTAGGTATATATGTATTAATACCATAGAACACTATTATTATACATTGAGTACTGTTTCAATACCACCAGATCTCAATGTTTGAAAATTTACAAACACACACACACACACACACACACATATATATATATATATATATATATATATATATATATATATATATATATATATATATATTATAATGTTTTCATATAAACGAAAACAATTCACTCACTAAAAAGATGCAACCTTGTTTCGATACATTTAGTTGCAGCGCGACTGATGTGACCCCCCCAAAAATGATTATGAACGACTCATTTTGTAATCAGGCAGCAGTTGTAACGTCACTTCCATGTCAAGAAAAAAAAAAAGAAAAAAAAGAAAACAGAAGTGCCGTTCCACGAGCTGCCAGCTTACAAACAGAATTGTTCATAAACATTTTTAGTTTTCACCAGTCCAATTCAACTAAAATGAACCGAAAAAAGGCTGCATCTTTGTAGTCAGTAAATTATTTTTGTTTATATTAAGAAAAAAAAAATTATAGTAAATAATTCTTGGTCTACTCTCGGTATTGAACTCTCTTTTGAATTAATGCTTTGAACGTTACAATTTATTTATTATTTTCGTTCTCATTACATTCGGCTATATATATATATATATATATATATATATATATATATATATATATATATATATATATATATATATATATATATATATAAAAAAGTGA
>OZ010609.1:52133038-52155538 GCA_963932145.1 Acanthosepion lycidas | reverse complement strand
ATACCAACAGTACTTCTTTTTTGGCCTGATCTAGCTCTTGAGGAGTCAAGTACTTATTGAATTGGTACAGAGAGCCGACCATTTTATCTGCATCTTTAGCAACGGATCGTATGTAAAAATTCCACTTGAGGTCAGGTGAGAGTTTGAAGCTCAACAGTCTTTCAATGTCCGGTGCTGCCCCGAGAGAAGATCAGTTTATCTTGATTTGTGTTATTCTATTTGGACATATATTAATTACTTGAAATATTATTATTGTAAGTGGATGCACGTATCTGAGTAGACTAAACGATTATTTTATTTATTCGCTTCTCACTTTAGATGCCCACAGAAATTAAATAATAAACAAAATACATTAATGTTTGAAAAAATTAAAAAAAATGAAAATAATCCAAATAAGGATTCTCAAAGTCATAGACGACTTTGTCCTTTTATCCAACATCAGACGCATCCTGCGTGTGACGATAAACTACATCCGCGTCCTGGGTAAGACGATAAACTACATCCGCGTCCTGGGTAAAACGATAAACTACATCTGCGTCCTGGGTATGGCGATAAATTACATCTGTGTTCTGCGTAAGACGATAAACTACATCCGCGTTCTGGGTGTGACGATAAACTACATCCGCGCCCTGGATAAGATGATAAACTACATCCGCGTCTTGGGTATGGCGATAAATTACATCTGCGCTCTGGGTAAGACGATAAACTACATCCGCGTCCTGGATAAGACGATAAACTACATCCGCGTCTTGGGTATGGCGATAAATTACATCTGCGCTCTGGGTAAGACGATAAACTACATCCGCGTCCTGTGTAAGACGATAAACTACATCCGCGTCCTGGGTATGACGATAAACTACATCCGCATCCTGGGTAAGACGATAAACTACATCCGCTTTCTGTGTAAGATTATAAACTACATCATAACCAAGATCTCTGATCAAGAGGATTTGGGAAGCGTCCCCATGTTCCCGCTGACGTGGGATGGTAACAACTGTTAGGGTCCCAGCTATGGGAAAATTGTTGACCACAAAACTGTGGTCAAAACACTATTAAACTGTAAACGTAGGTTTAAATATCAGCAATAATTTCGTTAAAAATTATTACAAGCAATGAATGTTTGAATGAAAAAAATTGCCAGCAATACATTATTACGAGCAATATATTTTTGGAAAGAGAATATTGCCAGCAATACATTTTTGGAAAAAAATATTACAAGTAATATATTTTTGAAAAAGAATATTTCTAGCAGCACATTGTTGAGAAGAAAATTACCAGTAATACATTTTAAAAAATATTACCAGCAATAGATTTAAAAAAATATTACCAGCAATACATTTGAAAAAATATTACCAGAAATACATTTTGGAAAAAAGCACCAGTTAGGGTGCCAATAACATTGGTGATTCTTCTTGGTATTTTAAACAAAATTCTGTATAAATAGCAAAATCGCTATACCAGATGTGGCAGCAATATTCAAAGCATGGAAGTATGTACGATTTACAAATATGTAAAATGTTTTAATTTAATTTTAAGTTTAAATACCTGTGTCTTGACAGACGACGGTAAGTGCGATACTGAGATCCGTAGATGTATTGGGATGGCCAAGGACACATTGCAAAAGCTGCGAGACAGGAGGATTTCTTTGGTAACAAAGAAAAGAATACTGAGCTGTTACTTGACATCTGTCCTGCATAACGGCAGCGAATGTTGGATGATTTCCTTAAAGATGAAGAAGAGACTCGAGGCGACGGAGATGTGGTTCTACAGAAGGATGCTAACGATATCATGGACTGAGTGTGAGGTCTGGTAGAGGAAGGAAACAAGGAGGAGTGTTATACGTAATATCAAGAAGAGTCAGCCGAAGTTTCGGGGACATATAATGAGAAAGGAGGGCCTGGAAAATCTGATACTCAAAGGTCGAATAGAAGAAAAAAGAGACAAGGAGAAGTAACGCATGCCTTACCTGGCAGGCCTAAGCAAGTCGATGACTGAACGTAGTCTGGGAAACTTGGCAGAAGGATGAAACCTATTGAGAGCTACAAGGGACAGGCGGAAGTAGAGAGCCGTAAGCGCCTACGCCCTGAAAGTAAACGCCATATAAATAGAAAGAAAGATTCGCGTGAGATTAAGTGTCTCGCACGATACATTGAACCAAATTTTTCGCGACGTACCTAAAATAAAAGAATATTTTGCCATGACTTTTGCATGCCTTCTCTCCAGTCGTGAAAGGAGGGCTAGTGAATCTGACAGGAATCTCAATTCATTCACTAGCACGGCATATGAGGTTGCAGAATGCTGTGTCTACACGCGGGTCAGGAATTATTCTTCTCTTTGCGCTATCCACCCTACACTATTCTCCCCGCACAGTTTGGAGTTGGTGAAGATCACATAACCAGCCAATCACCGAGGACGTCCGTCCAGGGTCTGACGGTAAACTACACCCGCGTACTTGGAAAGACTATGAACTACATCCAAAAGCAAGCCCTCGGATCATGAGGTTTTGAGTATCGTGAAAGCACGTCTTAATTGATGGTATTCCCAGGTCCACCCTGACCAGCGGTGGTTGCATATGTCAGGGTTCATCAAACAGCAACGTCTTGGATCAGGACGTTTTGAGTAGCGTGAAAGCACGTCTTAATTGATGGTATTCCCAGGTCCACCCTGATCCGCGGTGGTAACATATGTCAGGGTTCCAGCTATCGGCAAATATTTAAACACCCAAAAGAGGTCAAAACACTATGAATGTATAAAAATAGCTTTTAATGCCAGAAATAGATTTTTGGAAAAGAAAAAATATTACCAGCAATATATTTTTGGAAAAAAAATATTACAAGCAATACATCTTTGGAAATATATTACCGGCAAGAAAAATCTTGTGGGCATTCAATAATCCATTGAGATTGGTATGCCCTAAAACAAAAACGAAACCAAATAAAACCAGAGAAAGAATATAGGGTCCCATCTATGGTTGAATCGTTAACCCCCAAACTGGAGTCAAAACACTATGGAAGTGTAAAAATATGTTTTGATAACAGAAATATTTTTTGTAAAAAAAATTATTGCTATCAATACATTTTTGTAAAAAAAAATATATTACTAGCAACAAAAACTATCGACATTAAATAACCCACTGAGGTTGATGCGCCGTAAAACAAAACAAAGCCATTAAACGGAGGACGCTAATTGGAAGGAAGTGGAAATATAAACACGGAAAAGTATGAAATTTCTGAATAAATATTTTTGTCAATAAATTATGGATACCATTGTATCGATCTAATAGTATAGGATAAACAATTGGAATGTTAGCTAGAGAACTCTAGAGAAAATAAATCGATTAATGTATAAAAATAGCATGTACTAGCAGGAATAAACTTAATATATAAATAACGGACACTTTTATATCAACCCAGTATATATGGCTCCGTGTATTGCTATAGACGTATCCAATGTCCGACCAATTTACTGAATTGTATATACACATGCGGTCGAATTATTTTACGAAAAACGTTCGGACAAAACGTAAGCAATAAAATAAAGGACGGAGAGATACCAGCACAAAAATAACAATTCTGGTTTTCAAGTGTGTATGCGAAATCGCATATAAATTGAATGAAGAAAGTGAGTTGAGTGAACATTAAAATAAAATTCTCAAGTGTACTCCATTGGTTAAAGATTCAAATATATGTGTCTCAACAGATCCGAATATAGACATGCAATATATATATATATATATATATATATATATATATATATATATATATATATATATAATTGCATGTCTTTAGCTATGTTTTCTTGAAACCATTCCAGCTTGAAAGTAATTTAAAATAACCTTGAAGAAGCTCTGTTTATGTTTTAAAATTTTAATTGATTATTGATTACCTGCCAGCATATTTTGAATATGCCATCATCTGAAATATCTTGAATTTGTTTTATATATATATATATATATATATATATATATATATATATATATATATATATATATATATATATATATATATATGCTCAACCATACATGCAGTAAAACGCACATGCAGATATTGGAGGCCATTTACATTAAAAACGAAGTAACCTACACTCAACAAAATTATATTTCAAACTCGTCACAACACATTACATTGTATCTAGACATTGGTTCTGTTGTAATATCGCGTGGTATGACGTTAGAAAGCCGCATCTTCAATTTACGATCTGCGTCTGCTATTCAACGACCGTTATCGATGCATAGCAATTTTCCATATCAAAATAACAAAATATCATTTTGACGGTGGATATCTCTGTTTCAAGTCGGTATAATTACTCTGAGGATGGCTCATGTGAGCCGAAACCTTAAAACCAAATTAATAAAATAATATCAAAATGTTGGACATTCAAACAATAGAACGGTTAATGATCAAGCATAATAGATATTTATTGTCTGTTATATTTAATAATTACGTTGATATATATATATATATATATATATATATATATATATATATATATATATATATATATATATATATATATATGTATATATATATATATATATATATATATATATATATTTTCAACCTTTGGAAGTAATGTCTGATGATCCATAGCCCTGTTAAAGGGGTTTGTGGAGAAATAACTTATTACATGGAACCTTAAAGTGGTCTGTTTTTATTCAAACATATATATATATATATATATATATATTGTAGGCACTGGAAAATATTTTTCTCAAGTAATAATTAATTTTTAAAGAAAATAATAAATAATAGAGAAGAAACATACATTTTTATATTTGGTCATTATTCAGTAATTAAATTTTAATATATTTATTGGTAAAATACTGTATAGTCTATTAGTTAGTACAAGGTCGAATAGTTCTTTCAATGAATAATAGAATAAAATAAATGTAATCAAAAAATTTAAATATTAACAATATGTCTTACATATATTTAAATGACCCGTTTAGAAAATCTTTTTGAATAAAAATATGAATAAGGCGAATGAATAAAAATGGCAAAAATATTTTGTAATGACAAAACCAAGACGACTCACTGAATAACGTAAATACACGTTTGTTAGCATGCACCTCCCTACATCCAACCTAAGCTTAACCTGACTTTGTAAGTAACATATATTGGATACATAAGTTGTCTAGAGAAATTAAAATCTAACCACACTAAAATTAGACTAGATTTTCCTTAACCTTAACAATTCATATCATGAACATATCTTAGAAAGTTATCCCTAATATCGCTTGACAATGGAACGAGACTTTGGATTTTAAGTTTAATTTTTCTGATCAAATTTATAAATTTACTTTCAGTTTTGAAACATGGAAATATTCTGTGTCTCGGTGGAATCATTTTTTTAAAAGGAAAATAATCATAATATATATATATAAATATATATATATATATATATATATATATATATATATATATATATATATATATATATATATATATATATATATATATAATATACAAACACATAAGTATATGTTTGGTGTATACGGAATAAATTCCAATAACCCAAAATTACTATTCTTAAAAGAGTGCTCAATACAGAGTAGAGCGAATATAATTATTTATTTTAGAATAATAACATATATATGTTATAAAATCACTACAAAAATAGCCATTTTGTTTCAACACCTCTGGTGTCATATCAAGTGATGATGTTGAATGTAGATTGTAGACTCTAAATTCCACAGCATCACTTTATTAGACAACTGATGTGTTGAAACAAAATGGCTATTTTGTAGTGATTTTAGAACATATTTATGTTATAATTTTTAAATAAATAATTATATATATATATATATATATATATATATATATATATATATATATATATATATATATAGTTTTTCATGACGCTGTCTGTACGTGAATTAGGTCTTTTCTATTTGGAGTTTATAAAGATTTGATTGTTTTTCTTTCTTTACAACTGAATACTGAGAATCATAAAACAACAATGTTGGGAATAAAAATCCTCTATTATATTTCTCGATTCCTGCCTGCTATTTTATTTTGATTAGGAGAATGACGATCCTGGTACCTTTGTGGCCTGAATGCAGGAATTTAAGAAACTAGATGCCTGAGAAATGCTCCCCACGGGAATATCGACAGATATCAACACAACACACAAAGAAATCCAGAACGAATACAATAATAGATCCCGCGGATTCTGAACTCGCGCACACTTGTGAGAACTGTTACATACGCCCATTAAATTTGTTTTCATAATCACATTCACATATATACGTAGTATTTTCCCCTCGCATACGTAGTGACACATGACAATATAGTATTTTTTCTATTATCTCTCTCGCTTGGAGAAACGAAACGCTGATCATATAAAACTTTCAGTTATCTGTTTGGATGAGTCTTGTTCTTATGTCCATCGTCTTTGTCATGTTAAATTGATAATGTTAATTATATTTTATGAATATGTCCTGAAGATGGTTTATTAGACCGAAACGTCCGACGTTGACATTATATTAACATTAAAACAGCATAATTGCATATTTTTGTTTGTTTTTTCCGTATATTTTTCTTCATATATATATATATATATATATATATATATATATATATATATATATATATATATATATATATATATACATATATATATATATATATATCTTCTCGAAAGAACGTAGATGTTCGTGAATCAGAATGTGATTTCTTTTCTTATCCGAAACATAAAGAAAGACATTTCTATGGCAGTTAATATATATATATATATATATATATATATATATATATATAACTGCCATAGAATTTTCTTTCTTTATGTTTCGAAAGAAATTTCTATGGCAGTTAATATATATATATATATATTAACTGCCATAGAATTTTCTTTCTTTATGTTTCGAAAGAAATTTCTATGGCAGTTAATATATATATATATATATATATTAACTGCCATAGAATTTTCTTTCTTTATGTTTCGAAAGAAATTTCTATGGCAGTTAATATATATATATATATATATATATATATATATATATATATATATATATATATATATATATAACTGCCATAGAATTTTCTTTCTTTATGTTTCCGATACGAAAAGAAATCACATTCTGATTCACGAACATATATGTTCTTTCGAGAAGCTATGCATATGTTAAAAGGATATTTAAACATTACTAGGCTGTGAAGCACTCTCTTGCCCTCCGGTGTAAAGCAGGTCGGAGAAGACATTTCTTTCCCTTACAATGGGGGACATAAACCCGCACACTGCCAGAAAGTAGATATTAGTATTTACGAAGGTTGGGGTTGGTATATATTAGGTTGGTGCAAAAATAATGTCGTTTTTTGACGATTTTTTTTTATTCGTTCACCCATTTATCCAACTTTTTTGACTTCCCTATTTGCTTTAAATGGCGAACGACTGTTGAGTGGTTGAACTCGAGTTCAACAACAACTTCTCGTGTGGTTTGGCGAGGATCGGCATCAATTAAGCCTTTCAAATGTTCGTTATCAACCGCAGTCGGCCGGCCGCGACCGTCTTCATCTTCGAGGATCTCGTCACCATTGCAAAATTTCTTGAGCCACCGTTGTGCCACACGTTTGTTAGTGGTTTTGGGCCAAACGCATCATTAATATCACGAGCTGTCTCGGCAGCTTTTCGGCTTAGTTTGAACTGGAACAAGAAAATCGTGCGGATTTGAATTTTGTCCATGCTGTTGAAAAACCTACAAAAAAATGAATGAAGAGATTGAGAACGGTAACGAATAACACGATTCGATAGAGCGGAAAACGCACTTCAAAATGATATAACATGGTTATATATATCAATGAATTAATTCAGAAATCATATATAAAAGTAACATATGTGAGAATACGACATTATTTTTGCAATAACCTAATATATTTTAAGTAAGTTGTCAGCCGTTTAACTTGCAAGAAAAAAGTAGCGCTTTGTTAGTTCAAAATTCAGTTCTTTGGTGGTAAGTCTCGGCGATGATATATGGAGGCTGTGAGCTGCTCAGAATATATACGCTCTCCACTCGGAATATATTGCATTAGATATTTGGTCGGTTGGGCTACAGGAGTTGCCGGAAGAGCACAACTTCAGGTTTTCTGTCTTAATTTATTTCTGTGTTTCGGATATGACAGAAAGGCGTAGGTTTAAAATCACAGTTTTTCTTCCCTTAGACTTCTGGGGCTGTCTAGCTCCACGCGAAGCTAGACAGCCCCAGAAGGCAGACAGTCTAAGGGAAGAAAAACTGTGATTTTAAAGAAACAACGTTATAAGACGTGAGTAGTCCGCCATTCTCGCGTTATTCCCCGTGAATTTTAGGCTTAAATCCTGACATTTTTTCATTATTCTTTCTGCTCTCTTTTTCCAAAGTTAACAACATTTTCGGCATTTGCTTGTTTATTTATG
The DNA here is from genome assembly GCA_963932145.1 of Acanthosepion lycidas. NCBI lineage: Eukaryota > Metazoa > Mollusca > Cephalopoda > Sepiida > Sepiidae > Acanthosepion > Acanthosepion lycidas. The sequence goes on along the minus strand of OZ010609.1, from coordinate 52,147,150 downwards.
CACAAAATTTTGTAATAAAACAAAGCCACCCTCCAAAAAAACAAAAACTGGGCGTGTACTCACTTGTACGTGTTATTATAACGCTTAAAGTTATAAGAAATACCTACTCGAAAATTATTAACATCAAATTGAATTTTTATGCAACACAATCCAGCACAATCGAGACAAGCGATGGGTTCAGAAAGGGCAAGAGACACCGTCGGTTCCAAAACAAGATCGAATCGGCAAAGAAAGTCATGTTGTGCGTTTGGTGGAACTTTGAAGGAATCGTGCATTTTGAGTTGGTTCCAAATGGTCGTGCCATCAGTGCCGAACTTTACTATCAGCAACTGGAGCGGGTCTACGGAAAGTTGAAGTAAATGTACCCGGCTCTGATCAACCGAAAGCGCGCTTTGATGCTGCAGGACAATACCAAGCCACACACCGCCAGAAAGACCAAAGACAAGTTTGAAGACCTGGACGGTGTTGAGGTTGTGCCACATCCAGCCTACAGTCCTGACTGTGCTCCATCAGATTAAGCCCTTTTCCTCTCAATGCAACACTTTATGAAGGGCCGCCGATTCGACTCGTTTGATGAAGTCGAGGAAGCGTGTCAAGAATTCTTTGATTCAAAACCGGCTGAATGGTACTTTCACCAGATCCGAAAGCTTGCAGATAGATGGCAGAAAGTCTTGGAAAATGATGGTCTTTATTTTGAGGAATAATATTTGTTGTTTTTGTTATTACTTGTCGAGTAAAATTTCAATTTTTTGCAAGTGTTTACGAACTTTTGGGACAACCTAATATTAACTGTTCATAATTTGTGGGGCTTTCTCGCGTTTTTGTCTACCTGACATTTTATATATTAAAAAAAATCGTTAATTTTTCGGAAGCTTCTAAAATACGGAATGTTTCTTTCTTTTTATGTGCCATGTCTTTTCAGGATGTAGGCGACCATGGCTCTCCACCTTGCCGCTGCTTCTTTCCCCAGACCGCGTTCTGTCATCTACTTGCCTTAAACCTGCTAGGTATGTCATGCTTTGTTTTCCCTTGTTCCCTTTCCCTATATTACACACGTGAGTATAAGATTCTCCAGGCCCTCTTTCCACATCATATGTCCCAGAAACTTCAGCTGCCTGTTTCTGATGATAAGTATAAGCCTACTCCTTGTTTGCATCTTCTCTAAGACCTCATCGTTGCTCACACGCTCACTCCATGATATCCTTAGCATACTTCTTGTTTACTAATCATCTGAGAATGACGCTTTGTTTTCCCTTGTCTCACTTTCCCTCTATTCGACCTGTGAGTATCAGATTCTCCAGAATCTTCGTCCTCATTATGTTTCCCAGAAACTTCAGCTGCATCTTCCTGATGTTAAGTATAAGACTCCTCCTTGTTTTCAACCTAAGACCTCATCGTTGCTCAAACGCTAGCTCCATGATATCCTTAGCATTATTCTGTAGAACTACATCTCCGTCGCCTCGAGTCTCTTCTTCATCGTTGAGGAAATCATCCAACATTCGCTGCCTTAAAGGAGGACAGATGTTACGTAACAGTGCTCAGTATTCTTTTCCTTGTTACCAAAGCAATATAATGTTTATATACGTACGTTATGTATGCCCCAAAGGTTGCCAAAGTAGGAGGTGATAGTGGGGACAAGTTCCCACTGTCTATAAAATACTTCCATAGCTTTCGTCTCAAATGGCATTTGACGACGAAGTCGAGTTCTACTCCAGTTCCGGTCTAGATATACTTAAGTCTGTCAAAAAATAAAGGTAAAAACCACAACAAAAAATTCTAAAAATAAAACAATAAAAAAGAACATGGCGTCCACACAAACACGTGCACCTACGTCAATATAAGAAATAACTACTCACATATGAAAAATCGGTTTGTCGCCTACAGATTCTTTTGTACAATCTATTCTCTTCTTCTCAGACGCCATACGCCAGTATGGCGATAAAATGCATCCGGCAGGAACGCATATAATCGCGAGGTTTTGAGGACCGTGGAACAACCTCTTTATTACTGTTGCACCCTGACAAAATTTGGTTGCACTTGCTTCGGTCCTAGCTATAGGCAAATAGATAACCTCAAAATTGGGGTCAACACTCTATAGAAATATAAAAAAATAGATTTTTGTAGTAAAAATACCAGCAATAATTCTTTGAAAAAAAATTACCAGCAACACACTGAACTGTCTACAAAACCCTTTTTAGAAAAAAACTTCAATTAAACCTGATCCACAAACTGATTTATTACAAAGAATACATGATCTATTCAAACAGACATATCCTAAAAATTTCGTCGGCACTAAATAACCCGTTGAGGTGTTGATTTGACAAAGTTAATTTTCTCAGACGCTCTGTATGTTTTGTAAAGACTCGCTTTTATCAGACTTATATAGTGGTTTTCCAAGGTTAGATGTGGCACAAGGCCGAAAGTAGTGAAAATCCTGCTCACTACTCAGTCGTAATTTTTCTAGCGAGACAAGCTTGCTAACCATCACACGGCCTCAAGGTGCCAATTATCGCACGTATATAGCGATTTTCCAAGCGTAGCTCGGATGTGCCACAAGGCCGAAAGTATGGGGTAGCCAGTGAGGATCGAACTCACCACTCAGTCGTAATTGTTCTAGTGAGACAAGCTTGCTAACCATTACACGGCCTGAAGGTGCCAATTAACGCACGTATATAGCGATTTTCCAAGCGTAGCTTGGATGTGGCACAAGGCCGAAAGTATGGGGTACCCAGTGAGGATCGAATTCACTACTCAGTCGTAATTGTTCTAGCGAGACTAGCTTGCTAACCATTACACGGCCTCAAGGTGCCAATTATCGCACGTATATAGCGATTTTCCAAGTGTAGCTTGGATGTGGCACAAGGCCGAAAGTATGGGGTACCCAGTGAGGATCGAACTCACCACTCAGTCGTAATTGTTCTAGCGAGACAAACTTGCTAACCATTACACGGCCTCAAGATGCCAATTATCGCACGTATATAACCTCAATTATAAACACTTTCAAGTTTAGTCTTTTGTAGGCCTACCTTGCCCATACATCTTTTGATGATTTGACGATCTTGTTTGACTGTGTCACACATATCGGCGGGGAAAGTGTTCCCATCAAGACGAGATCAAGTTTCAGACTATTCTGTTCTGATGCTGTTTAAATATTATTCATTTTCGGCGTCGCATAGATGAGCTATTTCGACAGCAAGCGTCGGATTTAGGCTTTAAAAGGTCCCTGGCTTAATAGAATTTGAACGGTAATTCATTACGTTTATTTGAATCATCGCTCTATAACAAAAAAATAGATATATTCTTAGATAATGTTTTTTAGGTGTAAAACATGAAAGTTCAACGTAAAATCTACAGCAACCCCTATATATATATAAGAAAATGCAAAGATCTAAATGGGACCGATGTTTGTCGGGGTTAGGCGAATGTTGGCCCTGGCCTGGGTATACGCTTTCGGGTGTTCCGACATTGTGCCACATCACGATGCCGTTGATAGATGTGTAAAAACCGGCATCGCCATTGTTTATTGTACACTAATTGTAAAGTTATTAGACGAACAACAATCAGTGATTAATAAGAACTGTGTATCGAAAATCAATAATATATATATATATATATATATATATATATATATATATATATATATATATATATATTGATACACGTTTCATTAAATATTATAGACAAGTGTTGGCTATTTATTTTATGCAAATTTTTTTCGTAACATCTGATAAGTTTAATAACATTATCGTTGAACGAAGAAAGAAATTCACAATATTGATCCATATTTTTTTTTATTAATACAATCTAAGCTTTCGGCTTACTTAAGCCATTATCAAAGATGTCAATTACAACATATTAAACAATATACGGACAAGACAGTGATGATAGTCTGTCAATGTTTACATAGATGATTTCTAAGCAACGATAAACACGTGCATATAAGACGCTAGAAGCGAAAATCGCACCGCATCTCATGACGTCACACATGACCACACGAGAGTGAATTGGAGAAGTATGAAGTATGGAAAGCTGTTGGTATAAACCAATGGCTTCTGTTACCAATTATAGACATTTAAGAATATTTGTAGAGATGCCATAATTGATTTTGTTTAGGTTGGGTTTCAACTGTTTGATGTATAATGCTTCAAGGCTTTTTAGTTTTTGTCTATTGTTTTCATGTCGAAGTATAATTGTGTTTTCGACAAGTATTTTACGGAATTGTGTGTGCGGGCAATCATGTTTTAAATGCCTAAAAATGTTACAGTTTTCTTTAAAATGTACTGTCAAGCGTCGTGAAAGCGAGTTTGTTGTGTGACCAACATAAATATTATTTAATTCGTTGGAGATACACTCTTCCAAAGGGCACTTGAATTTATAAACTATGTTGATTTTTTGCAAATCGCTAACCGGGGGAGAAGAATCATTGCGAAGAATTAAGTTGGATATACTAGATTTAGTGTAGTATAAGATTAATTTAATTTTTTTGCTAGGATCTGTAGTTGATATATTAGAATTTACTAATTTTTTTAGTATATTTTCATCTTGTTTATAATTAGTATGCATTTGATTACGATATAGGAGATTAATATATTTCAGATCTGTAGAAGCAGTATTATGTACAATTTGCTTCGTATTGAGATTTCTAAGAAAGCATAAAATAAATAGACAGCACTTGGCTATTATATTTAATGAAACGTGTATCAATGAAAAGAAGCTGCCTAAATACACACACAATATATATATATATATATATATATATATATATATATATATATATATATATATATATATATATAATATTATTATTTTTTTAAAAATATGATTGCATGGAATTTAAAAGTGCCACTCAAAATTGTTTATATAAGAGCACCATTAAATTTTGAACGAACCTACTATGTTCAATTCTTTTTTTTTTATTGTTATCAGTCGTTTAAGAACAGAGAGCCTGTGGGTTCACTCATGTCATGCGGATCTTGGGTTGCAGCCCATGCTAGCCAATATGAAAATCCGGAACTGTTGACAGCGTTTTAAAAAAAGAAAAAATGGGTTACAAAGTTTAGCTGTAGGCCTCGAAATTTGAACAGATGTGAATGTTTACGTTTAATCTGCGAACGGACCGAACTTCATCTTCCAAGTCGTAGAAGCTCCCTGACCCATATTGATGGAAAACTTTGAATCAACAGACAGAAAATTTTTTTTTTCTGTTACTCAACTGTCGACAGTAAACTGTTTTTTTTGTTTTTTGTTTTTTTATTTTCTTCTCGTCTGAGAATAATCGACCATCTTAATTTCGAACAAACTTTCCATAATTTCGCGTCTTTGTTTGAGTGTCATTTTCTCCCAGGGCAATTTACAAATATTAATCTGAATTTTCTCAAGAAAGGAAAATAAATTCTTTTTTGAAATCAGGAATAATATTTAATTTTTAAATCCTTCGGTGATGTCTGGGTTATGAGGCACAATGATTATAAGCTTTTCGAAATAATTCTTGACGCTGCAGTATAATTAAATGCTCTCATATACAATTAAGATTACAATTGAAAAACCGTCCTGCGGGAGGGGTTTTAAATTAGTTCCACCGGAAGGCTCCAATGTGACCTCTGGACCCAATAAACGATTACGGATTTGAACTGTGTATATGCTCAACCATAATTTATTTGAAAGTCATCACTATAATACTCTTGAATTTTATTTAATCGCTAATTAAATAAAATGGCCGAAAAACCTTCTGCCAAGAAAAGTTCTTCAGAATTATTTTGTTCATCAATAAAATCAGTCTTTTATAAATAAACAAACACACACACACATACACACACACACACACACTCAAATATATATATATATATATATATATATATATATATATATATATATATATATATATATATATATATATATATGAGCTCCTGAAAAAATTATTTCGGTTCAGCTCTCGGGAGAGGGGAAGTGTGAGTTTGAAAACAGTAACTATTACTGCTAATAAAGCAAGACTCTTCGTTAAAATGAATAGACTTCTCTCAGTCACTGTGTATTTTTCTAAAAAGTAAATACGCTTACAATCAGCTTCATCCCCGCAGTGCGCCAATGGCTTACTGCTAGAATCTCAATTCAGGCGGGTTTCGATCCTAACTAGAGGCAACCGGACGTCTAGCCACACTGATAAGCTATGATGCAGTGAAACTAAATATATATATATATATATATATATATATATATATATATATATATATATATATATATATATATATGATATTTATTAACAATTATAGCAAAACAACTACATAATTTCAATCAAGTTTCGACACTTCAGGCAGTGGAACTCAATTGGAGAAGAGACGGCCATTTTATGGTCGAAAAGCAGCAATACCCTCAACGGGGAGGGGAGAGAAAAAAGGGCGTAAATTTCTAACATGCTGGGGGGGTGACAACGATTAGCCAATCAAACGTCGGGCCTATGATGATTTCGAAGTTAACTTCCGTGTTGGATTTCCGTTGGTTGTACAAGTTATTTAAAATCACTACCTCGATGTGAATAGAGTTGTCAAGTTCCTAATATTCTTTGGTCTTAACTCAGTAAACTTACATAAGAATGTAAACTATGAGGATGAGATCAGGGAATAGGTATACTAATAAATCTGTCTACGCCCCATTTCAGCATCAGCGAGCATTGATCATTAGTTCAAAATGCTAAAGCCCGACAAGTTGACAGTGGCGAAAAGAGAGAGTAGAGGAGAAAAGAAATAGTGAACTGGTAGGAGATGGGACGTATACCTATACAGTTTTAACATACACATATACACACCCATACATTCACACACACATATAATTATACATATATATGTATATACGCCCACCCACAAAAACATATGTACGTGCACATATGATGGCTGTAAATTGGGCACCTCAACATAGTGTAATGGTTAGTAAGCTTCTCTTGCTAGATCAATTATGACTGAGTAGTGAGTTCAATCCTCACTGGGTGCTCCATATTTCAGCCTTGTGCCATATCTAAGCCGGGATTAGAAAATCATTAAGGGCAACTCGGGATGGTGTAATTGTTAGCAATCTTGTCTCGCTTGAATCAATTACGACTGAGTAGTGAGTTCAATCCTCACTGGGTGCTCCATATTTCGGCCTTGTGCCACATCTAAGCCGGGATTAGAAAATCATTAAGGGCAACTCGGGATGGTGTAATGGTTAGCAATCTTGTCTCGCTTGAATCAATTACGACTGAGTAGTGAGTTCAATCCTCACTGGGTGCCGCTTACTTTCGGCCTTGTGCCACATCCAATTCCGCTTGGAAAATTGGGGCATCTCGACGTGGTTTAATGGTTAGACAGCTTGTCTTGCTAGATCAATTACGACTAAGTACTGAGTTCATTCGCTCACTGGGTGCCCCCATACTTTCGGCCTTGTGCCACACCTAAGCCGGGCTTAGAAAATCACTATGATGGCTGTAAATTCGTGTTCGAGTATCGCCATTGCTGGAATACCTGTAATAGTTCTGATCGATGAGCTGTTCTTATGTATCCAAATAAAGACATGCATTCTTTGGAAAAGTTATAGCAGACATGAACATCTCTGAAAACAGTTCCTGCATCACACACACACACACACACACAAGTTTTGACCCTGGCCTGGGTGTACGCTTTCGGGTGTCCTAACGTTGTGCCACATCACGTCGCCATTGACAGACGTGTAAATACCTACATCGTCATTGTTTATTGTAAGCTAATTATAAAGTTACAATCATTCATTAATAAGCACTGTGTATCGAAAATCAATAATATATATATATATATATATATATATATATATATATATATATTAGGTTGGTGCAAAAATAATGACGTAATAATGTCGTTTTTTGGCGCATTGTTAACGTGAAAAAACGACATTATTACGTCATTATTTTTGCACCAACCTAATATATATATATATATATATATATATATATATATATATATATATATATATATATATATATATACATTATAATTATTTTTAAAAAAATATGATTCCATCGCGAGACAGAAATTACTGTTTCGTAAAATTACTGTTTCGTAACTGACTCAACTCATAAAGTTTAATTGCAATATTAAATTTAAAATTTGGAACATAATTTCATTCTCAAGTGATGTTTAGAATAACTAACTGAAAAAATGTTTTTACTCATTGACCATTGTAGCCAGACAGAAATCCCCCAAACCAACCTTACATGACCCCAAAAATTTGACATAGTAAATATTCATACTTTCATCAGACTTATACAGGTTACAGGTTAATTCATAAAGGAAATGATGCAATGTATGTGTGCATGTAGAATATCGTATTCGTAAGCAATTGTTGCATATATGAGAATATGTAGATTAGTTTCTTTCTTAGTAATGTATCCCAAATATAAAGTTCAACAGCCACCCAAGTTAGAGTGTTAATGAATGACGAACGTAGAAAAAGGAGGTAAGTGCATATTATGAGGATAATTAGGATATATATATAATGTTTCTTCAGCGAGCGCTTGATACACCGCCATTTTATTTTCAGACGCAAGTATTTTTAGTCGTAATATGTATTCTAATTTATTAAACGAATAATCTTCAGCTCTAAACAGGCACTGTGTGGAGGAAATTTAGGCAATGGTTTCTTGATTAGAAAATAATTGATTACCAACGGGGCTACGCCAACCCTTTGAACAAAGCTAGTCAGTATGTGCTTGGCAATTAAAATCCTGCATTACTCCATTTTTGGTATGATCTGGCTCTTGTGTAGATGGTATATGGTCGGAGGACTGAAGTACTTCTCGGAGACCTACAAGGAACCGATCATTTCTTTGTGTAATATCAGCGGCATGTAGGGATCAAATTCTATTTTAATTGCCTCCCATTCATTTCCCGGTATATACTGAGGAATGTGTGAACTCGTGTCAAGGTTAATTAGGAGGAAAGACGGTCCCTTTTCTTTGGTTAACAACTTGTTTATAGTGAACACCTTAGCGCCGTAAATAATAGCACAGATTGGGATCATTCTTGCTGGCAAGGCTACCAATCCAAGAGAAGGAAAATTTTGAATTCACAATCAACACAAAGAAAAATATGATCTCTAACAGTAGCTTATCCAAGATACATCTACTGCAGTTACGGGTAACGCATATACTGTGCTCTAAAGACCCTGTTGGTTTACATATGGTCACCTAAGTTAAACAACCTTGAGCCTGGTCAATAACTAGATGGGTGACCACTTGGAAATACTAGGAGCAATAAGTTTGGATGTGCCGGTGCTTTAATGGACAACCGCTCGGATTTGTATATCGGAGAGCAGAGTTCCATTTGCAGTCTAGTTCATTATATTCACTTACGCGCAAATAACCTTGCGGAAGGTATGAATCCACCTCTTCTTCTCTAGCTATGTGTTAATTATTAAGAGTTTTATCACTTACCAATTATTATCTACAAATAATACATTACAATTTAAAAACTTTCTTCTGGTTTTAAATAACATGCAAAGTGTTTATAAGCCACGGCAAAGGATTCAATCAATCAACAAAATAACGACACAGGCATCATTGTAAAGATATGTAAAGAATCATATTATGACCACAAAATGAGGGATCAGTTTATGTATTGTTTGTAATATAGAATTGACCCCCCACTTTATATACATCTTACAATTCCTTGATTTTTTACCATATTCTGATTAGGTATGATGCCACCGTTCCCTCCCCCATCTATGGGTTAATTAGTAAGCCATGTATTACTAAATAAAACATTATCTGAAAAAAAATCTTACAATCTAAAAAAAATAGTTTTCTGACTTTAAATAACCAGCAAAGGTTTGATAATCCCCGCAAACCTATTGTTTAACGGACTTGTAATCATTAAACGTAGGATCACAGCTTAGAACTTATCTAGATTTATAATATAAAGCTAAGTGTGCTGGTGTCTTAGGTTGATTAAGTGTTGTCTTCCGGGATTAGCAGAAACTTTTCTCATATTCCTTGGAGCTTTGAAATTATCTGCAAGAAATTAATTCTCCTTAATTTCTTTGTCTGAATAACAACGGTGGTTTTTGCTTTACAAAAATACAAAACCTACACGAAAATGAATACGAAATGTAATGGCGGAGCCTGTATAGTATAGGCTTATAGGAAATAATGCAATTTTCAAAGACACATGCCAAGTACTTTCAACAATTTCAAATTATCATCTTCAGGGCACAATTGTTTTTTTTCCATCTACAGCCAAACACTAAGTTCGTCTTAAAGTTTGCCTATGTATGGAAAAATGTTTCCGAAGTAGTGTGGAACGTCAAGGAGTTATTTATGAAATTATTTTCTCTTTGATTTACATTTGCTATCTATTTTAGTTGCTTAGAGATAAAAGGGACTGGAAGTTGGGCAGGCTGTATAGCATAGACCTCTGTCAGCCTCGGAAGTCCTGGGCATGATGTTAAACTACATCCGGCAGCAAGACGTCTGATCGGGAGATTTAAAGATTTGAGGAGCGTGGAACTATCTTTTAATTGTTGTTGTTCCCAGATCCACCCAGACGCGGGTGGTAGCACCTGTTAGGGTCCTAGCTATAGAAAAATAGTGAACTCCTAAACAAAAACAAAACATTCTGAAAGTATAACATACATTTGAAATTATCTACAAAGTCCTCTTCAGTTTTCATGGTCCTTAATTTTTTTTGTCTGAATTACAACGGTGATTTTTGTTTTGCCAAAATACAGAACATACATGAAGATAAATATGAATTGTAAAGGCGGTACTTATATAATATAGACCTCTGTCAGTCTCAGGAGTACTACATCCGGCAGCAAGGCCTCTGATGGGGAGTTTAGAGGTTTATGAGGAGTGTGGAATCACTTCTTAATTGCTGTTGTTTACAGGTTCATTCTGACTCGGGGTGGTAGCAACCGTTTCGGTCTTAGATATGGGCAGATATTAACCCCAAAATGAACAACAAAACATGATGAAACTACAGTAGCCTAAGAAAAGTTTTTAGCCAGGAGAAATAAACTACATCCAATTTCAAAATTCAATTAGTAATCTCTATTCAACATAAATAAACAGTATTTGGAACTAGTATGGAGTAGGTCATCCATTTGATAGTTTCAGTGGTTTTATTTGATTTTTCATGGATTTGATCAAATTATCAACAATCGTCTGATCCATATTTTGCCACTCCTTTAGCAATGTTTCATTAAGGGTTGCTACTGACGTTATTTTGGTTTCTCACTCTCGAAGTTAAGGTGCACCCAAACATGCTCTGCTGGATACATGTTAGAACTTTGGGCTACCCTTCGCAGTGACTTGATTCCATGCGATTGCTTCCACGCCTTTGCTACTTTACGCGTATGAAGTGGCGCTCCATCTTCTTGAAAAAGGTAGACAGTCTTGTCAATCTGATTGATTTCGAATAGTGGGAATAGTCCTTTTTCTAACATTTGACAGTATTTTGAACCATTCAACCGCTTGCCAACAAGTATCTGCTCAGATTTCCCTCTAAACACAGCGCCCTACACGACTATTCCAATCACTCTAATGTTTTATGGTCGGCTGTAAACATTGTATTCCAAGTCTCATTCTGATTTCTCCAAACATAAACCTATCTCGAATTCGAAGATTACCTGTATTTACTTTTCAAATTACAGACTGCCAAAATTCATAATCTTTGCTCTCGAATTCTCTCGCCCAATTCATACGCCTGTTCCTATTAACCTCCGAAATCAAGTGCTTGTTTCTGGCAACTCTTCTTTGATGGCCTAGTTCTTCAGTATCTTTCCCACCGCATATAGCGACATTTCCATGCTGTTGGCGACATCTTTGACGCTCTGACGACGGTCTCTGATAACTTTATTCTTCAGCGCTACTTTCGTTCGCTCAGACACGATACTTGGTCTTCCTTCACATTGTTTCACACGACAATGGCCTTCTTCATTAAATGTCTTCATTATTAAGCGTTTGATGATTAACCTGGAAAAAACTTGAAATTTCTCTGTCTGACTTTCCACACTGATGCTATCCTATTATTTGCCCTCGTTGAAATTCACCATTTTCCTTACTTCCACAAACTTTCATTGCAAGATATAAGTCAAATGTTGTCCATAGATGAGAGTAGCTTGATACTAACACGGCATTGTCTGAAAAAAAGAAGAGCGTTATTAAACAAGCCAAAATTGTTGCAATCAAGGGTACCTAAAACTTATCCTAGCCCACTGTTCTTCTGATAGAAAAAATACCAGCAACTCATTTTTATATAAAAAATTAACAGCAATATATATTTATAATAAAATTATCAGTAATACATTTTATCTGTAGGTGACGACATAAAACTGTGTTCGAAATATATTATATGGAGCCATAAAATTGTGTTCAAAATATTTAGATTTCGGCTTTCAATAAAATATCGTGTTTGATATGCCGCTAAACAAAGCCAACTAAACGACCAATATTCATGTACCGTAATTACCCATATATAATACGCATTTTTTTCTAAAAATAATAAGCAAAATCAGGGGTGCGTATTATGCACAACTACAAAAATCTTTAAAAAATTGCCGTAAAATAAAATAAGAATTATCATAAAATTAAATTAGAATAATATTATTCTACGTTCAAAACCATTTTTTTTTTAAATAAGAGTAGCAAGCGCTGGCCGTAATGAAATTGGAGAGGTGCAATTTATAGGGCGGGTTACAAAACAAGGAATGCGCATTATGCGTGAGTAGAAGTATTTTCTCACAATTTTAGTTCTGCGTATTATGCATGGGGAATTGCAGTAATATTTTACGATTTCTTAAAGAAATCAAAGTTTATTCCAAAATGTCTTCAACACAACTACAACATAAAACACACATATCATTGTCTCTAGTAATTATGTCCATACAAACCAGTAAATCCAAGTATCATCTGCCATGTATTCAGCTGTGAAAGCAGAATAACATGTATCATATTTTTATTACATCAAAGCTATCAAGGAAATTAAATTTTAGCATTAAATGACGTATAAAGGAATTTATATGCAAACAATTCAGATCAAATCAAATCTGTCTCCATTAAACGACCCGCATATCTCCAAGATTACAGCATCTGGTATTACCGACTAGTCACCTATGTAGATACTGACCAGACTCGTCGTTGCTTAACTGCAGTGTTTCAACGTGATACAGCCGTAAGCCAGTGAAGCTGGATGAACACGCCAAGAGAATAAAGACAAGAAATGGAGTCAACTTAGTGCAATGAATGTATAGCGCCATTGTGCTTGCATTATTCTAAGGTATATGCTATTCTTAAGAGTCATGCTTATTTTAATTTTTTTTTCAGCCTCACCCTCATGTGTCATCGAAGGGCACGTCCCTTTGTATCCTGCGTGACTGACAATACAGCATTCAATTACATTATCAGACATTGTCATGAGGTAAAAATAGTTGGTTTTATAACAGATTAAGAGGCTCTGCCCGCTTGCTATCGCTTCACAAAGTAAGATATATTCACCAGTTGAAGTCTTTGAAACAACAATTTTAAATAAACATTTCATTCATAAATTGACTTGTTATAGTTAGAGGAAGTTTTACAAATAGATGCCAACTTCTTGAAAGCCAAGTAAATTGTAAATTTTAAAACTTTTCTGTACTATATAAGACGATATTCCTAAACAACTATTTTTGATATTGTTGTGATTTTCCGCGATGAAAAATCGGTCTCCAATAAATGACAAACGCAAGTATTTAAGCTAAGAAATTAAATGTATTTACACAAAATACAAAAGGTAATGCTGTTAGTAAATCCAGGAACGCCGGTTAGTATTAATCAAAGATCGCTATATACAGTCTCGAAGTAAACTTCCTTAGAGTCGGGCGTCCTTGTAACTGATTTCTAACGTCAACTCAATCACAATGTCTATGTACTTTCCACTCCGTTCCTCTTCCCTATATTCTGACTGACTGAGAGTATTTAACGACAGCAGGTCGAGTCCACTTATATGAAAAGGGGTGGACCCCATTACAGATAGGAAAATCAAAACAATACTCGAATAAAAAAACACTAATGAAGGACAGTTAATTAATGAAAAAAAAAATTAAATCAATATACAAATTAGTTACACGTGAAGA
>OZ010609.1:52110538-52123038 GCA_963932145.1 Acanthosepion lycidas | reverse complement strand
AATGTTTATCGTACTGATTATATTAGTATTCCTTTGTTCGTTCTTTTTTATTAACCGACCTATCTATTTCACATATAGTGGCCTGACGATTGCATCTAGCATGAAACAGACTGTCACCTCTATGTGTTGACTTCTATGTTCAGTTTTATAATTACACACGTTCTATCTCTGATATTTAGCAATTTATCCCATAAATATAGCACATCTTAAGACTATATTTCTTCATATATATATATATATATATATATATATATATATATATATATATAGCGCGAATTGAAATCCGTTTGATTTATTATCATTTGGAGAATCTACCCCTAAGTCATTGGCGCATAGCAGGGATGAAGATGAATTTTTATACTTATTTATTTTTAAATAAACACGACAGTGACTTGGAGAGCACGATTCGTTTTATCGAATAGTCTTGCATTAGGAGCAGTAGTAGTCACTATTTACAAATTTTTAGCGATCGCAAAAGAAATATCATAAAGCAAGCTCAAAAACCTATATTATTCCATAATGGTTATCTATAGACCAAAAGAAGTACCCCAGAAATTTAATATTGCTAGTGGAGCATTTAATTCAGCGGAGATATATGAATTGGTTGTAAACTTGTTTTTTTTTTTCTGGCGATTAAGATTTATTTTTTTTACATTAAGTGCACTGAACTCTTTAAAGATGAACATATAATTCTCCTCCGTAAAACAAGTCCGTGAAATATAGATCGATTGAGAAAGGAACTGATACTTTTTTTGAAGATCACGAGTTAAATATTTGTATCTATAAAAAGAAAGTATAAACATAAAATTGTCGTAATATATATATATATATATATATATATATATATATATATATATATATATATGCGAGTACCACCATTTATATATATATATATATATATATATATATATATATATATATATATATATATATATACATATGTAAATGGTGGTACTCGTTTGTAAAAACCTCGGATAGCTCAATTTGCAGTAGAACAAATTGGTGCCCGAGGAAAAATGGGGAATAAATAAAAGAAAGAACCAAGAACATTAAAACAATGCGAAAACAATCGTCCAGTGTTTAAGCTCCAAGCCGGCTTTACCCTGAAGATCCGTTTAGGTGAAACCTAAGTAGATTTGCCTGGCTCCTTATACATACATACATACATACATACATACATACATGCATACACACACACACACACATATATATATATATATATAGAGAGAGAGAGAGAGAGATGTGTATATATAATCTTTATATATATATATATACACATATATAGAGAAAGAGATATGTATATAATATATATATATATATATATATATATATATATATATATATATATATGTATATATATACAGTGTAACCCTGATATAAGAGACCCGGATGTAAGATAAACCCGGATATAAGAGAGATTTTCTTTGGTCCCAAATTGGAGCCTGTGTTAATGTATATAAAATAGACCAACGGATATAAGAGAAACCCGGATATAAGAGACTTCTTCTCCGGTCCCGACAACTCTCTTATATCCAGGTTACACTGTATATATATATATATATATATATATATATATATATATATATAATTATTTAAAAATATAATTCCATACGCTACATGAGAGTTCTCATGTTTCAAAACAAGAGCGGAAAACTTCAATATAATTATTTTAACTAAATTGAATTAAAGTAAGCTCTGTTCCATCTTCAAGCGAATTTTTTGGGGGGAATCGCTTGAAGATGGAACAGAGCTTACTTTAATTCAATTTTATTCAAATAATTACATTGAAGTTTTCGGCTCTTGTTTTGAAACATGAGAACTCTTATGTATCGTGTTGGAATCATATTTTTAAATAAATAATTACACACACACATATATATATATATATATATATATATATATATATATATATATATATATATATATATATATATATAAAGAGTGAGAGAGATAGTGGAAAGGAAAACTTAGCTGACGCGTTTCGTCTTCTAACGGACTTTATCAAGGCAAATGCCAGGATTTTATTTTGCAACTAGTATTTAGAAACGAAAGTAAAAATTCTGTTATTTTTTCAAAATTTTTCATTTTAAGAAACGCTCATTAATATTCATGATAATGAATGAACATGAATGACATAATTTAATGTTTAACACTCGAAAGGGAGTAAATGATCTTGTTTAATTTTTATCTAATTAACATTTAAATTATTACATTAAGGAATAAATTTATGTATTATATATTTGGTAATAGCAGGAGGTTATGAATTTAAATGTTTTCTTTTAGTTTGTGTAACGTATATATAATTATGTATGTTGGCTTGGGAAAGGAGTAATTCTTTCGCGAATGGATATGAATGTGTAGATATATATATTTATGTATGAGTATACATATTTAAGCAACTTAAACAAGCGCGTATTTAAGATATGTTTTGTTACTGAATAGATGGATGATTGTAAAGTAAAAGTTAAATTAGATAGACCAAAAAACTCTTTGACAGTTTATGATTAACCAGGTGCTCTTTCAATAACGAGAAGAAGAAGAAAAGAAAAACTTTTGTAAGCAAAATGCAAATAATATGATTAGTGTAAACGTTTTTAGCTTTTATTGTATAAGTGGAGTTTACATATTTCTTCCCCGTTGCCTCGCCTCTCTGCTTTACGCTTGTCGACTTTTCGTGTTTCAAACTAATTTTCTGTGTTGTAACTTATTCAATTAGGAACTTCGGTTTGCTTTTCAGACACGAATGTTTGACGTAGGTACTCGAGTGCGAACTATTCTTTTTTTTTTGTCTTTTTTGTCATATGACAAGGTTACTTAGCAGGCGGAGTAATACATTTTATTTGCTCTTTATTTCAACACGTCACATTTGGAAACTAACATGCTTATCAAATTGTAGTCTATATATATATATATATAGTGGACGATTCTTTTATTTATGCCAACCATTATTTACAACTTAAATTAATTGATAATTTTGCTGCTCGGAAAGACATATGGAGGCAAGCGTTTTTGGAAGATGGATTCAATTCTCTGTTCGAATGTAGCGGATGTTCAATTTATTGGTCAATATGAGATTAAGAAAGATGAAAGCCCTGTCAGAAATTAATTCTTTCATTCTATTTTGAAATAACTAACAGTTTCTAATATTTCTTTTTTCATAACTTCCAGTGCCACTAGAAGATAAATTCAAACTCTGTGGAATATTTTAGCATAAATTGCTCGTGGCTATATTGCAGTCTTTTAAACACGTTGTCGGCATTGGACAACTGAAGAGTGTTTTTAGCTGTCCCACATACGATGTGCATGTAATGTGTTGTTTTTTTTGTTTTTTTGTAAAACAAAAAACAAGTGAAATCACTTATAATTAGTTGTAATACTGAACATAAAATATAAAATTGACTTTTCTGAATAAAACACACGGATGAAAGGAAGTAGCTTTTTGTGGGGCTCTTTTTCTGCTAATTCTCCGTAAATAATGCAAAGATTCTTATCACAAAAATTAGTTCAACCTCCAAAATTAGAAATTTTAAATCAAAGTTTTTTTTTTTTTGTTTTTTTTTTAAGTTTTGAAATTATAAATTTTAAATCAAAATGCTTTAGCTTGCCGCTGAACAAATCCAACCCTCTGAATAAAAAAAAAAGATACCAAATATACAGGAGGTATTAACGTTTCATATATACAGGTGATATTCGAGTTATTTACAAGAATTTTTTACAGTTTAAAAAAAAAAAAAAAACAACTGTTTTTGCCTTGTTTATCGGTGTAAGTGCGAATGTTGACCCCACACTTAGAAATAACACAAGCGAATCGCCCACATTTGGGGCGATCGCAAAGGTCAACCCAACCGGAGTGCAACGGAAGAGCCTCGCTCTGGGGAAATCTAGTGTGAACAATATGACCAAAATGATTCATTCTTTCGACGTCATTTAATGATCTCAGAAACCTGACAGTTTAGATATTTCTGAACAAGTCTGGCAACATGTCATCCATACGAATTTCTAAATAACTCTTCTTCACGACACAGACTGCGACAAAACAAAGGGCTATTTGTAGTATAGAAAGTAGAAAACCAGTAATATATTTATTTTTCTCAAAACCTATAGAATGGATGGACATTTATAGCAGTGAATCCAAGAATTGTTCCTGTATCACAACAAATGGAAAAATAAAACCTGTTCTTTGAAAATTAGACAAAGCGAAACATGAAACGTTAATTTGTATCCGAAACAATATTTTTATTTTTAGCTTAAATTAAGCTAAACGAAAAAGAATTGTTTCTATTCTCTTCCAGTGTAACTCCAATGGAGCTATTTGTACCATAGACAAAGGGTAACAGAAAAGGCTTTTCCTGTTACAATTTACAAAAGAATAGAGATCGCTCTTTGTAACATGGACAAGTTAAAATGAGAATTGTTTTTTTTTTCCATATCAGAATTCACAGCAAAAGTAAAAAGCCTATTTATATTATGGAAAAAATGAAACGAAAAATCCTTTTTTTTTATATAATACCAAAACTGAAAAAAATTCTTTGTATGATGGAGAAAGGAAAACGGGGAGTTTTTTTCTTTTATATCACAGCTCAGCGCAAAAGTTAAAAAGGCTATTTATAGAATGGGCTAAGAGAAATCGAAAATGCTTTTTGTATGACAGCTCACAACAAAATAGTAAACGGCATTTCTATAAAAACGAGAAGGTTTTTTATATGCCAGCCAAGACAAAAACATAAAGACGTATTGAGAACACGAGTAAATGGAAACAGGAAAAATATTTTTGTATATCATAGCAAAATAGAAAATGATATTTGTACCATGGACAAAGGGAAACGAGAAAATGTTTTATATCACTGCTTACGGCAAAATAGAACGGCCTATTTGTCTCATGGACAAATGGAAACGGCTTATGGTGTCTTATATCACAAAGAAAGACGTGGCAACATTCTTCCAAATTTCTATTTTCTCATTCTCTTTTATTCCTAACCTGTACCCACAAATATAAAGTATAAACAGATAATATATATATTGTTATGGCCCAGGTTAGGACCAAGGAAGAAGAACACGAACACAAGAGTAGAAATAACGAAGGTATATTACACGAAATAATAATACAAGATGTGGAAGGTGTTAGTATGACTGTCTAAATCCTTATAAAATTACAGGTTCAGTGTGTTGTTCTTTTCTTATAGGAGTGGTGACTCGATACAGTTTTGAAGCTGTAGCTCAATGGTTTCAAGGTTCCAAACGTTGTTATTTCCTATATGCCCTTCTCTATACACCACTTTAAACTTTCTGCATACCTTCCTTGTTATTAGACCTAACAGATCTTGATCTGCTCTGTCCATCCTCCTACAACGTATTTTATCTAATAGGGATTTTCGCCTACAGAATTACCACTTACTGGATTTGTTTTTCTTTTGTGACTCTTCTTTGCAAAAAGATCATCGTAGGTAATTACATTTTTTAGATATTCACGCACACCTGTTTTGAGACCAATGAGCATACCAAACCAATCAGGTTTCTAGCTATTTCAAGGAGATGGTCAACTTCGTAAGCAGAGGAGATGACAAGGTCTTTCTGTTTCATTTCCAGTTATCTCGAAATCGAAATTGTAGAAAAAATGTCCGTGGTTCATGTATTGCTCAAGGAATTTAGAACGTCTTAATCATTTCAAGAACAAATGTGGTCTCTGTGTGTTAGACAGGATTTCTTTAAATTTCAGACAGATAGTCGATATTACAAGTAGAGCAGAAGATATGTGGGCGGGGATACAAACTGTCAACATTGTATTGCATAAGATTCCCTTTGCTCTGTAGTGTGTGGTGTATATTCAATTAGAGTTTACACAGACCGCCCGTGGCAATCCTAATATCAACAAACTTAGTTGCAGAACATTTGCACCTTTTAAAGTTCGCCTTATTTCTTGACAGTGATGTTTTGCCCAAACAAGATAATGCAATTTCTATGAATTATGTGCTCGTGGCACAAATTTATTTGCGACAGTATTCGACTGGCATCGAAGAATTTTATTGACATTCAAGCTTGTCAGATACAAAACACATTGAGCCTGTATTGAGCATGTTGCACACCTCGCCCAATTCGTTGCAGACCTCACAAAATTTGTTGAAGACCCAAAAATCAGAAACAACCACAGCATATCTCACACTTGGCATTATTCAGTTCAGTATTCTTGGCATTTCTGTATATATATATATATATATATATATATATATATATATATATATATATATATATATATATATATATATATATTGTCTGTGTGTATGTATGTATAAGTATATGAATATATATATATATATATATATATATATATATATATATATATATATATATGTATGTATGTATGTATGTATTTCTCTGAATTAACGTGTAAAAAAATAATAATTATAAAGGAAAAAAAGACAATAGGAAAACTGTAGATTTAGTCGACACGTTTCGTCCAATGTGGGCTTTTTCAAGATGACCATATGAACATATAATAGCGTTTCTAAATTCTTTTAGTTGCTAACGACATATATCTTTATATATATCTTGTAAGAAGAAATATAGTCTTAGGATGTGCTATATTTATGGGATAAAGTGCTCAATATCGGAGATAGAGCCTAAAAGTGAACATAAAAATCAACACTTAGAGGCGACAGTCTGTTTCATGCTAGATGCAATCGTCAGACCACAAGTGCTGTTATTCTTCTCGGCTATTTATATATATATACGGGTCAGTGGTGCATTGTGGGTAGTCAATTTGGTGGTTATTTTAACGGAAATTGTTTATTTGTTTATTTATTTATTTGGGTTAAATTATTTTGCTTGTTTTTATTTATTTTTATTTTTTTGTTTTTATTTTTTTTTATTTGTAATCTTATATATATATTTTTTTTTCATCGGTGTTTTTATTAACGTAGTAAAAATTTAATAGTTTTGTTTTGGTTTGGGAAGATAAAGCTATTTATTCAATTTTAGGGTTGATTGTTGTAGTTTATTCTAACTATTATTTTGTCGAGAACAGGTTTTATTTTCTTTATTACTTTATATTTATTTAGATTAATTGCCTTTATTTGCCTTTTCTAACGGTTAGTTTATCGAGATTAGTTTATCTATTTATTTATTTATTTGGATGAATTTAGGCGAATTTATTTAATTGTTATGATTTATTTATTATACTAAATATATATATATATATATATATATATATATATATATATATATATATATATATATATAATTTTTTTATATTATAATAAAATTATAATAATAATTCAGGCCGGTAAAAATATTTAATACTGTCTACTATATACAAAGCATTTAATTAAATATTTGTACCCACAAATATACAGTATAAACAGATAATATATTTGTTATGGTCCAGGTTAGGACCAAGGAAGAACAACACGAACACAAGATTAGAAATAACGAAGGTATATTACACGAAATAATAATACAAGATGTGGAAGGTGTTAGTATGACTGTCAGTCTGGTTTGGAGTGAACTACTATCAGCTCGACTCGATTCGGTATTTACTTGCCGCCCCACCACCACCACGAAGGAAAGATGTGGCACAAGGCCGAGTTTTGCGTTGGTTTTCCGACCCCGTAGGTTCGGCCAAAAAAATGCCCGTAGAAACTGTAAAAACAGAATCGTGTTGACCAACCTCCCCAAACGAGGCTCTGCCCTTCGGCGGGGCCTCGTTCTGGTTCCTCTCTGCTCAGAGAAACGGCTTGACTCGATCCGGTATCTAGCCACCCACCAAGAGGGTTGCATATGGCACAAGGCCGAGTTTTTTCCAAATGAGACTCTGCCCTTTGACGGAGCCTCGTCCGGGTTCCTCTCTGCTCAGAGAGACGTAGTATACATAGTTTTAGGAAGAGTTCATTCTGTAGTTATAAGTAAGGACCCATGACAAATATTAAATTAATTGTCGGAGTTACTTCATAATATATATGTATTTTAAAAATAGAAACATTCCCACGCGAATTCATGAATTTCCTTCAATAGCGTTCATCAGGTCAGATATATATATATATATATATATATATATATATATATATATATATATATATATATATATATATATATATATATATATATGCAAAGTATAGGATTGGTGTATACGGAATAAATTCTAATAAAGCAAAAATACTATTCTTAAAATAGTGCTCAATACAGGGTCGACCAAATATAATTTATTTGAAAATTATAACATAAACATAGCAATTTTGTTTCAACACTTCTGGTGTCTTATCAAGTGATGGTGTTGAATGTAGAATAGAGCGTTTCTTCTACATTCAACACCATCACTTGATAAGACGCTATCTTGTAGTGATTTTATAACATTATAATTTTCGAATAAATTATATATATATATATATATATATATATATATATATATATATATATATATGTTTGTGTGTGTTTAAAAATAGAAAGAGGCTGACTCTAATTCCAGCCGCGCACAAGATGTGAGAGTTCGCAATGGATGCTCCTATTCAAAACAACAGAAAATTTAAATCGCAACGTAACACTCAAAACATGGGGGATAAATCACGCTAGCAGAGACAAGACACCCTTGAATATGACATAAGAAGTGGCCGACATGACACAATGAAAATTATGGAAAGTTTCTGTACTCCCTATAAAACGAAATAAAGAATGCCGGAAAAAAAATTAATATAAACTTTATTAAATATTCCTTGTCTGCCGTATTTATTGAAAGATGTCTAAAAGAAAGGTTGCTTCCCAAATATACATTAATATTTATTGGGGTGTCTAAATTGTAAATCTATATACAAAGTTTTAAACACAATACGATTATTTGGATTTTAGGGTGCTACTGTAAACGTATATAAATCGGAGTTCTCGAAAGAATTAAACAGATTTTCTCTAATGAATGTCATTTTTGTTCTTGTCACGATGAGTGATTGAAAAATCATTTAGCTCTTACTTTTTCGTCGTTAATATTAAACGTTATTATATTATAAAAAAAAATCTACCCGGAAAGCAAACATCCATATACTTTAGTGTATAAATAAACTTCTGTGGCCCAAATACACCCAACTTTCGCTGTTTATATGCATATAAATCCTTTAGTTTCCCTGTTGAATTTCGAGAGAGTCTCAGGATTCTTCCAATTACAGTGATTTCTGAAACATTTCGGTGTGGTATTACTTTCCCCAAACATTACAGGTTTTGAATTAAGAGCTGTCCTTCTGCTTTCTATAGTTTGCAAACCACATCTAGAACACACAAAATGGCTTGTTTCTAGTCCTAACTGGGTGTTCCGTAGAGAAGAGATGGATTCAAATATATTCAAGGGTGTAGAGATAGAGAAGGCGCTTATCTCCTTACGGTAGAGATAATTCACGACTGTCAAATGACAGCCGCTTCGTGACGTCAATCTGTACTGTGAGCAAACCGGATATCATTTTTCAGTCGGTGTTTTTTTTTTTTTGTTTGTTTTCTTTTTAGCTTGGGCCGAAGAGCCAAGGCGGAGACTAAATCTGCGTCTGCTGCACCTTACATGCATGTATTGCCGTTTTCATTTGGACATAGATGAATCCGAGCCGTTCGAATTTAGAGTCCTAAAATGACTTCTCCAGGTCAGGAGTATCTCCAAATTATAAGTCCTTTCCATTTTCTTTTTAGCTTGGGCCGAAGAGCCAAGGCGGAGACTAAATCTGCGTCTGCTGCACCTTACATGCATGTATTGCCGTTTTCATTTGGACATAGATGAATCCGACCCGTTTGAATTTAGAGTCCTAAAATGACTTCTCCAGGTCAGGAGTATCTCCAAATTATAAGTCCTTTCCATTTTCTTTTTAGCTTGGGCCGAAGAGCCAAGGCGGAGACTAAATCTGCATCTGCTGCACCTTACATGCATGTATTGCCGTTTTCATTTGGACATAGATGAATCCGACCCGTTTGAATTTAGAGTCCTAAAATGACTTCTCCAGGTCAGGAGTATCTCCAAATTATAAGTCCTTTCCATTTTCTTCCCTCTTATACTTTGCTTTTCTATGTAAATAATTGTGGGACACATGTATATGTATAAATATATAGTTTTGTATAAGCCATCGTATTATAAAATTCTCTTTGAGAACACAGGATGTTTGTCCTTCGTTTTTCTTTCAGCCATTCCGTTTCTTCTTGTCCGTGAGCTACGGTGTTATATCATGGAAGTTTCTGACCATGAGACCCGGGTTCGAATCTTACCACGGTTGATTTGTCAGGAAGGAGACTTATTGACGTTAGCGTTCAGCATGGGGACAATCCCAACGTACATCAACTTTGGAAAGTGCCTGAAAGCCCTACCACGTGTTGACCCAAGCCTTATGAGTGAAATTAAGTAGATGGAACATTTGGGGGCTATCGATATCTGAGCTAGAACGAAATGACAAGTCATCGTGACCGAGTACTTTCAGTATACTGGCGTTGTCCATGCTGCTGATCACGCGAGATAACATGCTCACTCCCAGAAATTATAACTATAGTCTGCTCAGCATAGTTGTAGTATAAAGCACAGGTTGGCTCTGAAGGCGTTGAACAAACAAAAATGAGCATGAGCGAGCTTCTGCAATAGGGATTGGCTAGCCGCCATACTACACGGGTATCCTCGAATAGGAGAAATCAGCTATCATATCTATCTATCTATCTATCTATCTATCTATATATATATATATATATATATATATATATATATATATATATATAGATAGATAGATAGATAGATATTTTCTATCTATCCTTCTATCTATCTATCTATCTATATATATATATATATATATATATATATACACATATATATATATATATATATATATATATATATAGATAGATAGATAGATAGATGGAAGGATAGATAGAAAATATTAGTGGTTAATATACACATACATATGCAATCATATATCTAAACTATATATATATATATATATATATATATATATATATATATATATATATATATATATATATATATATATATATAATTCCAAGAGGATAGAATCCAGGTAGAACTCAATGTCCAGGACAGAGTAATTATATAATAAAAAGGCCTCAACACTAATATTCCATGGTCATCATTTATTCCATTGGAATCGTAAATACGATCCAATTCATCAGACCTACAAATTCAAAAAGAAAACAGAACAACGGGAATAAAAAATAAAATTTAGTGAGAGTGTATGTATGAGACCGTGGGACGAATTTTAGAGTAAATGAAAGCTATAGAGAGGGGTAACAGACGAGAGAAGAATAGAGAGAAGTTTTAAAGAGGTGGCTCAAAGACGGTTTAATGAGAGAAATATGAATATTCTCGGATGTCTAACTCATTAAAGATTTAACGGAAAATAGTATACATTTTGTGATGACATACAATAGACGATATAATCTTAAAGATCAGAAGATGATAGAGGGGGAGAAAAAGAAAAGAAAAATGAGTGGTGGGGGAGAGAGATGTGGTAGGGGGAACTAAACCCGAAGGACATTTATAAAAGGGTCGCCGTATAATCAAGCTTCTGTCTATTAATCACTTCAAAGACACATTTCTGCCTCCTATCAGTATGGCTGATATTAGGTTGGTGCAAAAATAATGACGTAATAATGTCGTTTTTTGACGTATTTTTAACGTAAAAAACGACATTATTACGTCATTATTTTTGCACCAACCTAATATTAAGCTCCCTGAGAATGACCGTTGTTCTTTCTCGCGCTAATATTCTCGGTTGATATGAATGCAAAAAATAATATATAATCAATTGTTAGGGTCAGTTGCGAAGAAGGTTTGTTCACTGTAGCGTGCTGGCCATTACTTTTTCACATTAGAATCTATCTTACATAGTTATATGTTTACCATTCGTTCATACTTTGAATGTGCTGCTCCATATGATCCGGTGACCCTGCAGCAATTCTTGATATAACCCAAAGAAGAACGATAAATATTATTGGTTCTGACCTGGGGGTGGCGGTCAATCATTCTCTACTGTCTTCTTGATTTCTCTTCAATTTGTTTGCGCTAATTAATAATGATTCAGTTTTTTTTAGACATTCATAAATCCCTTGTTTTTTATTGTATCGACTCCCTTGCATGAGGTGATATGATTTTTTTAAAAATGTAGAAACCGACACAATGTTTGCACATTTCAATTCATTCATAGACATTTGATTAATCCATATTTTCAGGAAGAGAAAGCGAACACGGAAAATTTTTCTAACAAATCTATCATTTAGTGCGATTAACAATCTTGATATAAATTTTTATTCATTCTCTCGCAGTAAGTCTTGATATAATATTAGGTTGGTGCAAACATAATGACGTAATAATGTCGTTTTATGACGTTCAAATACGTCAAAAAACGACATTATTACGTCATTATTTTTGCACCAACCTAATACAAAGAAGAATCTGCAATGTTATTGATCCTGAACTGGCATCTCGACATCTGTTCGTTTCCCATCGCCATAACAGAGATTTCTTATGATATTTCTATAAATAC